>JAINUW010000650.1:0-124500 GCA_020205615.1 Panax quinquefolius | reverse complement strand
CTCTAATATCAGCGATACACAACACAAACAAGAGTCCATGCATAATAATAGATCCAAACCCAGAAAATTATAAAGACAAACACATATAGTTCGTTAACAAATAAATCCCCTAACATTTGACATCATATAGCAAAAACGATTACCATAATTCCCCTCATAAAACATATTTTCCATCCCTTTTGAGTTAACCAATACTATAGTTTTTCACAAACATAGAATATTAACTTGAGTTATGGTGCCTTGCCTCTGACAACAATTTCTCATTAGCACTGTGTTTTACCAAGAAATTTTAAACATTTATAATACTTACATCATCATCCTAAGCAGCGATTGGGTATAATCCTGCAGGAATAAATTGGAAACAGAAAAACCAGACTTAAAAACAGTTGAAATTAACTCATAACAAAACCAGATAAAGGGGTCTATGAATGAAGGAAAATAAAATAAAAAATACTCCTACTACAGCAGACAAAAAAAGTAAGCCATTGAGGAAAAGAAAGAAATGGAAAAAGAAAGCGTTATATTTTAGCACTAGACAAACTTGGTGAAAGGAATTTTTCAAGCTAAATTTGAGGAAAGTGCTTTGATAATTTTTTCATCAATATAATCCCTCAAGCTTATCAGTAGTTTAAGTTTTCAGTGTACTTTCAAGATTATGATCCTAGTCCCATTTATAAAAAAATAAAATTATTGTTCGAAACGAGTCCTCTTTTTTATTTATGGCAGTGAAAATGACATACTCAAGTTAAACATCATACTTTCACTGCCATGCCACCACTACTAAACTAAAACTCACCGAGGATAAACATGGAAGAAAAATACTATACCTTAAAGTTTGCAAATTTAACTTTTTGTGGAACAAACTACAAAGCAGTATCTTGGCAAAATGCAAAATTCACTAAAATATGACCAATATAAAAAAAATAAAAGAAAGTTAACTAAACATAGTTTTCTAAATGAAAACGTTAAAAAATTGCATTCACAGACATAAAAGCATACAGTACCTGTTATTTTTAGAATTGGATCCCATCACTTTTTCTCTTCAGATGAGGATATAGGAAGTCCAACTAGCCACCTGCAAATTAATCAATCAACCAGTACCAATTTCAAATCTATATGCATATTGTTTTCCAACTCCAAAATTGCTGATTATTGTTAGTTATATATATATATATATATATATATATATATATATATATATATACCTTCGTTTGAGTTTAAGCTGATTCTCTTGATCCTTGAATTGGGACATCAAGGTTTGACATCTTCAGAAACGAAATCCATTTTCTGCCTAATTTTTTGAATACCCAGAACAGTATTGGGGCAGGGATTTTCTTCAGGGTTTTACAGGGGTTTCAGGTTTGCCGACCAAATTAGACGATTGCGTATCGGTAACTAAGAAGAAGTATTTGAAGAGAAGAAAGTGATGCGTATCGGTAACTAAAAAATTCATCCAAAATCAATGGGTAAAACCAGAGGCGGAACTAGGGGCGGGCATCTGACCCTGGTAGGCGGCGACTCCCCCTATGTCAGCAGGGAGCGGCTCAGTCTTCTAATCTTTTCTTCGCAACACAGGTTAGGTTTTTTTTTTGTTTTTCTTAACTAACATGAAACACGTCGTTTCACTAAAATGTATATATATATTTTCTCAAATCTTACGAGGCGTGAGAAGCGTTCATGGTTGGTTTTAATCAATTTTTTATTTTTAATTTTAAAAATATATCGATAAATCGTTATCCAAGCGCTTTATTTATTCTTATTTGATTATCTATTTAATCAAATCCATATATGATTTTACTTGCCTAGGTGGGAGAGAATTCAAAAAACTTCTTCCATATATGCGAAATGAATTTACACTTATTTAAGTGGAATGACTCATTTTTTTACTACTTCATTTTTAAATTATAAAATTAATATTGACTTATTTTTTAAAAATTAATTTCAAACGTATTCAAATTAAAAATTGATATAAATTTATTTAATTTATGTCGATATAATTATAAAAAGTATTATTAATTATAAAATTTATTATTTTCAAAATTTAAATGAATCATATTAATTTAAAATTTAAAATATCACAAATTAACTTTTTAAAATTTAATATTGATCTTATATACATTTTCAACTACAATCTGATTTAATATTACACTCCATAAATTACTTAAAATTTAAAATAAAATAAAATTATTTTCTGGATTGGAATACAATTGATAAATTATCTACTATCTTATAAATTATAAAATTATTATTAATTTGATGCTTTGTTATTGGAACTTTCAAATTTTAACTTTTAACTTTTAAATTTCATTACTTAAGGAATCGATATAAGGAACTTGTTTGGTAGTACGTTGTGAAAATTATGAATCTCTATTTTCTGAGAATGACTTAATAAAGGCTGCGAGGTAAGATAGAGATAAGAAAAGGCATTGTGAATCTTCTTGGGATTTACACTTTGTCTATGAGTTTTGGACGTAAAAAAATAGAAAACTTAAACTAAAAGCAGAAAAGAAAAGAATATAAAATTTGAATTTTTCCTTTCGTTATTGTTTTTTAGTTTTTAATAAAAAAGAATAGAAAATTTAAAAATTTTCTTTTCTTGCATTTTGAGTTCAATGAAAAGAAAAGAAAAATATCACTTTTATAAATTTATCCTTTTATTAATTATAACCATTCAAATCATGAATAAAAATATACGAAGATAAATTTAATCGAAAGAAAAATCCATATTCAAATACAAATATCCAAATACATTTCCTCTTTTTTACTTAATTTTTAATAAAACTTTTAATTGAATTTGCGATATATTCTTCTACAATTCTTTTAAATTTTTTTATCACACTTTATTATTAAATACAAGCTTATAAAAGTTTAATGTGTATACGTAAAATATAATCAGTAAGACCCTAACTTTTTATAAATAAAGATTTAATTTTCTCTATTTATCGTTTTGAAATAGTAAGGGTTGATTTGATTAATATGGTTAGTTATGGGTAAAATGCATAAATATTTTAAATAAGCGGTGGTTATAAAATATTCATTGTTGTCGGGGAATATTAGTTTGGTAAGTGGAATATTCTTCTGGCATCGGAAAATATTAAATGCTGACGCCTTGCCAAGTAGTTTTTGTGGGCCCCATAATGGAAAGCGATTGGATGAAAGAAAACGCAGTAGTATAAGTTGTTTATAAATAACAGGCGTAGTTATTCTTGCAGATTATCTTTGTTGGAATACGGTTGGTTAAAAACACACGATGTCACAGCATTGTTACAACGATGGCGCGCATTATTGCACGATTATTGATTCTTACGTGAAGACAACTTTTCGATAATTGTTGCAGTAATTCTTTGATTCGATATTTTATTTTATTGATTTAATAATTGTTGCGTTTATATTTTATATTCTTGTTGTTTTTTGATAATTGTCATTACTACGGTTTTTCATTATCAAAGCAATAATTCATATTATCTGAATAATATTATTAGAAAATATTATTGGCGATGTCTAGAAAGTTCTTTCTAATGAGAGGTTTGGTCACTAATTAATTGCCATGATGGAGAAATTCTTATTGGAAAGCCCCTGCTTTCTGAACGGCTGGTTGCAATCTTTGTGATTACGTAATATTATTTGTGAATAATTAATTATTAATTTATATGATGAGGAAAATATTAATTTTATGTGGATATAGATGGAGAAATTTTTTAATGTGAATTTGTTAAAAATTGATATTTTATTTTTTGATAAAATAATATTTTATTATATTATTATAATAGAATAATGATGATATTTTTACAATGAATGTGGGATATATGAGGAGGAAGAGTATTTTTTGTTGCATTAAATGATTAACGTGTGTTTTAATTATGTCAATTGGACCCCATTTTTGGTGAAATTTGATTATAAGCACATAAAATCGTCCAAGTATGTGGATTTGATCAATTTCTATTTGGAATTTGGAAAAACTTTCTTACGCAAAGTTGTAGAAATTGAATTTCCTATAAAAAGTTGTTGAATTCAAAAGTCTAAAGGTTGGCGTAGAAAATTTTATTTATATAATATTATTATATTAAATTTTACGCTTTGGTGTTCTAAGCAATTTCTATAAAATGGTCTTAGGTTAGAATTGAAAATCACACCGAAACTAAAGTATTCTCTCTCTTTCTCTACATAATATCGAGCGTATTTTGTGAGTATTTTAGTACTTTGAGTATTATTCTTTATCTGTCTGCAAAGTTCTTTCGAGAACTATATCTAGTATTCAATCGGAAATCTTATTTTTTGCAAGATAAGGGATGTTATTTTATTAGAAAATGATATTATTTCTTGATATCATTATCTTAGAAATATTAGTTTGATTTTTTTTATCAAATTTAGAACTTTTTTAAGTATCGAGTTCTTATTAAGCGAGTTTCTTATTCACGATTAGTTCTTATTAGCGGAATTCTTATTCACGAGTCTTATTCACGAAGCGTGGTGATGTTTTTTGTAAAATTTCTATCTTTTGGTGTTTGGAGTTTCTTATTCACGTATCGACCTTTATTCACGATATCTGAGCACTATTCACAAATCTGGCCTTATTCACGGAAAAATTAAATTTTTATTTTTCGTCCAAAATATCTATTATGGATACTAGCTTTGATTGTATCCATGTTTTGATCATTCTTGAATTTTACTCCACTACGATTATTTATGAAGTATTTTGAACTTGAATTGTGTAAAATGAAAGTCTGAATCCTTAATATTTGTTCTTTTGTTTCTTTGGATTCGTTTCCTTTAAAATATTTTTCATTATCCTCGATCTAAATGATGATATTTGTAAGACCCCAACTTATTATTAATGAAATTTAATTTTCTCTATTTATTATTTTGAAATAGTAAGGGTTGATGTGATTAATGTGGATAGTTAGGGGTAAAATCATGAAATATTTCAAAATAAGCAAGTGGTTATAAAATATTTATTGTTTATTTGAGAATATTACGTTTGGTGGAATGTGGAATATTAAATGCTTGTCGAGAATATTAAATAAATTAGGTATACATCACCCGTCTTGGGTAGCCACTTACATATGCGAATTTAAATCTGACTTAATTAACATAAGCGTAGTATGCAATCGACATAAGCTGTGAGTTTAAATACAAATATAAATCTACTAGATATTATACTGAAACTTCAAAAAGTCCTCATTACAATTATTATCACCTTTATTTCACGAATAGTGAGGACTACTAATCTTATCTTGAGGACCATCACTCGTTTCCCAGGCTAAATCCGGCTATATTCTCATTTCACGAAGAAACGGATGAAAGAAAGGGTGAGCTCAACTAGCCCGATAAAAATATTATGACTAAGATAATGCGAGAATAAATTATCAATAGTCTTGAACAATATTAAGCGATAAAATACTGATAGACAACGGTTTAAGCTGCGGTGAATATCTGATCCATTAAAAAGAGTCAGTAGAAAATAAAATCTACTATCTTTTAGGTTTTAAAGTTTTTCATCAACTTGTTATAGTTGAGACTCGACTTTAATAAATATTCCACATCATCGAATCACCCCTACTTTTCTGACGAGGATATTCTTTAGTATCGCGACCACAATTATTCATACATTTCTACGGGCGAGAATATTTGTGTATTCATTAATAATCATGATCATACCAACAAGCATCCATCGATGCACTCTACGGACCCGAGGATTTTACCACATCATTTGTAACATTACGGTCGTGATTACAAGAATAGTCTCTGGTCGTAATCATCATACCAAGTCCATCATCATACTTCTGAGGCCCGAGATGACTTTAAAAAATATAAACATGAGGATGATGACAATGATATAAAATTGATAAAACAAGTTCAAAATTATTTTATCCGAGGAATTATTAACGTCAAATTATCGACGTGATCTTTGTTTTGTAGAGTAAAATTCAAGAATGATCGGAAGAATATTTTCATGAAAAGATCTTTGGATGAAACCATGAATATCGAGGATATTCCACTAATTTCATGGAGTATAGAAGTCAAAGTTTTAACCAATTTGGGTATAATAAAGAATGGAATAACAAAAGAAATCACCGTAAATGCGATAAATTACGAACGAGTTATTCATGCGAATAATAAATAACGGAACCGGTCGGTGAAATTCACAAAAGCGGGATGTTCAACAGAATAATAAAAAGATGGAACCGGATCGGTGTAAAACACACGAGATAGGATATTCAAGCGAATAATAATAAAAAGCGGAACCGGTCGGGTGTAAAACCACTGCGAGCAGGATGTTCAGCGAATAATAATAAAAAGCGGAACCGGTCGGTTGTAAAACCTGAGACGGGATGTTCAACAGAAATAATAAAAAAAGCGGAACCGGTCGGTGTAAAACACTGTGACGAGGATGTTCAACGAGAATAATAGAAGAATGTCACCAAGTATAGGGTAAACCACGTATCTGAGTTATTCCAGCGAGAATAATAAGCGATGGAATAACAGCAGTTCTCTTCGTGAATAAGAAAGAATAACACCCTTACTTTTGGTAGGAGATTGAATCTTTGAATGATGTGTAGTAACAAAATACTCTTCTTCTTTCTCTCTTATTCTCTATATACTTTCTCTCTCTATAAGCTTGAATGAATTAAGTGAAAAATAATGAAGCCTAGGCCTCTATTTATAGAAGATTTCTAGCTTAGCTTTTCTTAGTGTGAAAAGCGAGTGGCTTGACGACTAATGATGTGAAAAGAAAAGTGGTTTGGCCTTTGTAATGTGAAGCGACAAGTGGTTCGGCGCTTTGTAATGTGAAAGCGACAAAGTGGTTCGGCGCAGTCTGTGAAACGTAAAACGTAATGGTAAAGGTACTACTATTAACGAAGGTAAATACTATTGGCGAAGGTAAATCTATTCACGAGGTAATTACTTATTGGCGAAGGTAATTCTATTGATGATAAGGTAAATACTATTCACAAGGTAATTACTATTGTGAAGGTAATTACTTATTGTGAAGGTAAATAATTATTATTGAAGAGACTCTTAGATGATGACATATGAGCCCCCCGTAAAATAATCAAACTTACCACAAATCATTTTTTTTTCATCACACATATTTAATCTTTCAACAATTATTAATCATTTATAACTTGTAAATCTCGATTATTGATTTAATCTTATAACATATTATCTGAGATGATCTTGTGACAATAATTGAATCGATAATATAAGAGATATGATCGTGATTCTCTTGTAGCGATAATTGAAGCGTAAGTGAGTGACTTCTCACGTAAGCATCGATAATCAATCTGGTGTCTTCTTATCTGACCACAGCGTATTCTTTGTACTTTTACCATAGGGTAGTTCAGCGGTTTTAACGGTAACACCTCATAGTTTTTTTTATAAAAATATTTTTGTCGTTTTTCTCGATCAAATGATAAATTACATTATGGGGTCCACCATGATTGAGCCGTTATCTGAATATTCCTAACAAAAAGAATATTCCCAGAATGAAGCGAATATTTTATAACAACTTGCATACTTTGCAAAATTTATAAATATTACCCACAACTATAACATTATATCAAATTTATTCCATAATATTCAAAATAATATTTATAGAAAATTCATCTTTATTTATAAAAATTTGGGGTCTTCTGACCTCCCTTAACATGAAATTTAGCCCTCGAAATTAGAATGCGATACACACGGTATGTCGAAGAGGTAAGGATACCTTGATTTCATTTGATTCTAACTCCCAGTCATTTCCTCGACATACGTGGTTCCTCCATGAAAACTTTGACTTGAGGTATAACCTTGGGCGTAGAATATGTTCCTTCTTATCAAAATTTGAGCAGGAACCTCTTAATACGTCAAATCTTCCATATTTAAATCAGGTTCTAACTTCGATAATATGGTTGGGTCTTTCACATATTTACGTAACATAGATATGTGAAAAGCGTTATGAACACGAGACATATTTGGCGGTAAAAGCGAGTCTATAGGCCCACGATTCCTACTCGATCGAGGATTAAAAATGGGCCAGATGAATCGAGGATTAAGTTTTCCTCTCTTTCCAAATCTTGTAACTCCTTTCCATGGAGCAACTCTTAACAACACATGATCTCTATATCGAATTCCGTCGTCCTTTCGATGAAGATCGGCATAACTCTTTTATCGATTTTGTGAGGTTTTATCGTTGTCGGATCGTTTGAATCTTTTAAAGTAGTCATACGTACCAACTCGGTCCCAACAACGTTGCTTCACCCACCTCGTCCCGCATCTTTGGAAGCGACACTTTCTTCCATCTGGCGCTTGAATGGAGCCATGCGATACTTGCGATAAGCTGTTGTTGTAGGAAAACTCCACGATGGTAAGAACTTGTCTCCAACTCCTTGAAATCAAGGACACGAGTCTTAATAGATCTTGAAGAGTTTGAATAGTCCTCTCCATTGTCCGTCCGTCGAGGATGATATCTTAGAACTAAATCGTGAAATCTGTGCCCATAGCTTTTTGCAAACTAACCCAAAATCGTGAAGTGAATCTTGGGTCTCGATCGAAACTATGGATCTGGGCATACCATGCGATCTTACAATCTCGTTTATGTACATCTGACGAGGCGTTCAAGTGTATAAGTTTCTCGTGTCGGTAAAAAATGAAAGCGGACTTGGTCGATCTATCAATGATGACCCAAATCGCATCAATGCCTTGAGAAACCTTAGGAAGGCCGTGCTTGAAATCCATGGTAATGTGCTCCCACTTCCATTCTGGAATTTCAAGTGGTTCTGATGGACCTTTTGGTACTTGATGCTCGCTTTTAACTTTCGTTGACAAGTTAGACACCTTGAGATAAACAGTATTCTCTCTCTTCGTATTGCTCCACCAAAATGTATAGCGAATATCATGATACATTTTGGTCCTCGAGATGGATTGCAAATGGTGTGTTGTGCGCCTCCATCGCGATATTATACTTTAAATCGAGGTCGTTAGGAACCTGAAAGTGCAGGTTGACTCGAAGTATTCCTTCTTCATCGATTCTTGCTTAGGCGTAGCACCTTCTTGCTTTCTTTCTTCCTCATACGCATCGGCTCGAGTGCAGTAGCTTGAGCGACTTTAACTTTATCGATTAAAGTCGGTTCTACTTTCGTATACTATCGCTATCATCACATCGTCCTGAGTCTTTAACTCTATCTCCATCCTTTGCAAGTCACACAAAAATGGGCCTTTGCGTTGACAATATCGCTTTTCGTGCTTGCATATGATTTTACTTTCGAATCGTCGTCGGCTACCACGTTCGCTTTTCGAGGATGGTATTGGATGGTATGATCATAATCTTTCAGCGATTCAAGCCAGCGTCGTTGTCGCGTGTTGAGTTCCTTTTGAGTGAAGAAATATTTGAGGCTTTTATGATCAAGTAAAGATCTCCACTTTCTCCCCATCTAAGTAATGCCTCCAAATTTTAAGTCTGAAAACAACATTTGCTGACTCTAGATCATGAGTAGGATAATTCCTCTCATATTCTTTGAGTTATCGCGAGGCGTAAACTATAACTTTTCCATGTTGCGTAAGAACACATCCCACCCTTTGCACGACATCACTTGTAGATGACAAATCCTCAAAGGCGGATGGTATTGTCGAGCAGTCTTTGAAATAAGTCTCCTCTTGAGTTCTTGAAAACTCTTCTCACATTCTTCGCTCCAATAGAACTTTGTATCTTTCCAGGTCGGTTTGAGTCGATGGAGTAGCGATTAGAAAAAATCCTTCCACGAATCTCCAGATAATAACCATTAAGCAAAAAGCTACGTGCTTGGTCATTTGATTTAGGTTGTTCCCGACTTTGAATAGCTTGATCTTTCTTTGGGTCAGCGGATATTCCATGACTTGATACCGTGCCCAGGAATGCTACTTCTTGACGAACTCGCATTTCTTGACTTGGCATAAAGCTTATATTCACGAAGCTTTTGGAGTGTCGACCTCAAGTGTTGCTTTCATGATCTTCACGGCTTTTGGAATAAATAAGGATGTCATCAATAA
Source organism: Panax quinquefolius (assembly GCA_020205615.1). Lineage (NCBI taxonomy): Eukaryota > Viridiplantae > Streptophyta > Magnoliopsida > Apiales > Araliaceae > Panax > Panax quinquefolius. Next base: position 114,489 of record JAINUW010000650.1, on the reverse strand, counting down.
AGGCGACCACAAAGTGATCTAAATATTCCTTGAATACTCGGTTCATCATATCCATGAAAGGCGGCGGGGCATTAGTCGATCGAAGGACATGACTAGGAATTCATAATGCCGTCTGGGGAGTTACGGCCGTCTTTGGAATGTCGTGGGTTCTAATCTTGATTGGTGATATCCGGAGCGAAGATCGATCTTTGAAAAGAATTTGGCTCCTTACAAGCTGGTCAAACGGTCATCAATACGTGGCGATGGATACTATTTTTTGATGGTGACATGATTGACTCCAGATAATCAATACAAAATCGCATACTCCCATCTTTCTTCTTCACGAATAGAGCAGGGCACCCCGAGGAAAATCTTAGGACGAATAAAGCCGATGTCTAACAATTCCTGCGGTTGGGTCTTTAACTCACGAAGAAGTTGATAAGAACCCATTCGATATGGGGCTTTGGAAATAGGTTTTATCTGGGGTTCGAGTCGATACAAAATTCAATTTCACGCTTCTGAGGGTAGGCGGGAAGTTCTTGAGAATCGTCGGAAATTTATTAACAATAGAAATATCGTTTAAAGCGGCGTATTTTTATTTAAATCGTGACATGAGCTAAGAAAGCTTGACATCCGTTTTTTAATAAGCGAATAGCTTTATGGCTTGAGATGGCCGTGATTGATTTTAATGGTTTGGTCGTTTGAATTAGCATAATAGGTTGATTAGGAATATGAAAGCTATGACCTTACGAAAATAATCAATTTTTGCATGATAAGTAGTTAACGATCGATCCACAGAATCACGTCGAATCAAGTATTTTTAATGAAATAAGATCGACGGGTAATAATGTGAAGTCTGGAAATTTGAACCAAACAAGACTTATAAGCGATTGGATGTAATGAAGGTTTCTCCCAGCGGAGTTTCCACGATAAGTCAAAGTCTAATTTCTCGGTCAAATTTAATCGATGGCGCAAGTAGGAGAAATAAAAGAATGGGTAGAGCCAGTATCAAATAAAGTATAGACTTCATTAGAGTTTATGATAAAACTTACATGATGACCTCATTCGGTTCCTTGCTCTTTGGGAGGTCACAACAAACGCTCTCCACTTGCACTCTGGGTTTTGAATTTTTTACGGGATGGCCTTTGGTGCCTCCATCCTAGTTTGAATTTGTCTTGATGGCACAAAAATCGAGCTAAGTGACCTTCTCTTCCACAATTATAACATGCTTTGGGCGGCGTGGCGCGATTTGGTGATGTGTCCTCTCTCTCGCATTTGAAGCATATGATGGGTGGTCTTTCTCCTTCATTAACAATGGGTCTTTGGTCTTGGCGTCTTTCCATCATTGTTGAATCTCCTTTTCTTGAAATGTCCATTCTTATTGTTTTGTACGATTACCACCAAAAGTGGTTACCATATCTGGCTTTGTTGATTCCCTCCACGCTTGTTGTCACTAACCCGATGACTACTCTCATTTGGTATTATAATTTTGCAATTTGCTCTCTTTTAGTTGTTGTTGACTCGTTATCGCGTTCACTAAGCGAGAGCCTATTTACAACATCTGAATCTGAACCACGGTTTATGAGAAATAAGATGTTGGCGTATCTCCGACTTGAACCTCTCTTAAAAACATTAGCGCCATTCTCTCTCTTTATTATCCACCAGTGGGGCCTGACCGTGATAACTCATAAATTTTGCCTCGTATTGCGACACGGTCGTATTGTTTTGTTCGACTTGATAAATTCCACCTCCTTCGTGTGGCGAATACTTTCGGGAAAGTATTTGTCGTTGAAACGACTCTGGAACTTCTCCCAAGATATCTTGATCAATGAGTTGAGTCGTTTCTGGATTCCCACGATGTCTGCCTTTCTCCGCGACGTAAAGGCGGCAAAGGAACCTTTTGCTCCTCGGAGCATCCCAGACATCAAATATCTTGGTGTCTGCTTTATCCGTGCTTCCGGCGAAGTGGTTTTGCTCTCCCTTAAACTCGGTGGTCCCGGCTCCTTGAATTGTTTAGCGGTGGCCAGCAAGAGAGTTTTCGTGTTTCCACCTACGTTTTGGGCGAGAGTCGCTCTCTGCTTTCTTTGTTGCATAAATTACATAAAGCCTCTGAACATTTGATCATTCATCATTTTTGAGTCGGTGTTGTTGTTTTTGCGTGAGGATTATCGCCTTCACGATGCACATTATCACGATTATTGATATGTGGTGAATCAGCGATCGCTGCGCTCCATTCTTATTCTCAACATTCTCGGATGTCATTTTGAATCTTGCCACAAAACAAAAGGTTAATTGACGTATAACAAATTATCCTATCTTACGACCAACCGATAAAATATACACATAAACTTAGGTAGGTCAAATACTTAGCGAAGGTATTCCCGTCTCTCCCCTCTAGTACTATTCTCACATCTTGGCGGGGATCGTATCCTAGCTCGATACCAAGCTGTGGCGCCCCAAAATTAGGTATACATCACCCATCTTGGGTGCGCCACTTACATAGTGCAAAATTTAATCTGACTTACTAACATAAGCGTAGTATGCAATCGACATAAGCGTGAGTTTAAATACAAATATAAATCTACTAGATATTATCTGAACTTCGAAAAAGAGTCCTCATTACAATTATTATCACACTATTTCACGAGAATAGTGAGGACTACTAATCTTATCTTGAGGACCATCACTCGTTTCCCAGGCTAAATCCGGTATATTCTCATTTCACAAGAAAACGGTGAAAGAAAGGGTGAGCTCAACTAGCCCGATGAAATATTATGACTAAGATAATGCAGAATAAATTATCAATAGTCTTGAATGATGTTAAGCGATAAAATATAATAGACATGAGGTTTAAGCTGCGGTGAATATCTGATCCATTAAAAAGTCAGTAGAAAATAAAATCTACTATCTTTTAGGTTTTAAAGGTTTTCATCAACTTTTATAGTTGAGACTCGACTTTAATAAATATTCCACATCATCGAATCACCCCACACTTTCGGCGAGGATATTCTTTAGTATCGCGACCACAATTATTCATACACTACGGGCGAGAATATTTGTGTATTCATTAATAGTCATGATCATGCCAACAAGCGTCCATCGATGCACTTCTGACCCTTTGAGGATTTTTACCACATCATTTGTAACATTACGGTCGTGATTACACAAGAATAGTCTCTGGTCATAATCATACCAAGTCCATCTATACTTCTACTGACCCACGAGATGACTTTAAAAAATATAAACATGAGGATGATGACAATGATATAAAATTGATAAAACAAGTTCAAAATTATTTTATCCGGGGAATTATTAACGTCAAATTATCAACATGATCTTTGTTTTGTAGAGTAAAATTCAAGAATGATCGGAAGAATATTTTCCATGAAAAGATCTTTGGATGAAACGCATGAATATCGAGGATATTCCACTAATTTCATGGAGTATAGAAGTCAAAGTTTTAACCAATTTGGGTATAATAAAGAATGGAATAACAAAAGAAATCACCGTGCATGCGATGAGGCCCGCAGACGAGTTATTCAGCGAGAATAATAAATAACGGAACCGGTCGGTGAAATTCACAAGCGGGATGTTCAACCAGAATAATAAAGATGGAACCGGTCCGGTGTAAAACACACGAGATAGGATATTCAGCGAGAATAATAAAAAGCGGAACCGGTCGGTTGTAAAACACTGCAGACGAGGATGTTCAACGAATAATAATAAAAGAGCGGAACCGGTCGGGTGTAAAACACACAGACGGGATGTTCAGCAGAATAATAATAAAAGAAGCGGAACCGGTCGGTGTAAAACACACAGACGAGGATGTTCAATGAGAATAATAGAAGAATGTCACCAAGTATAGGGTAAACCCGCGTATACGAGTTATTCAACGAATAATAATAAGCGATGGAATAACAACAGTTCTCTTCATGAATAAGAAAGAATAACACCCTTACTACGATACAACAAATAGGAGATTGAATCTTTAGAGATTGAATCTTTGGTGTAGTAACAAAATACTCTTCTTCTTTCTCTCTTATTCTCTATACTTTCTCTCTCTATATAGCTTGAATGAATTAAGTGAAAATAATGAAGCCCTAGGCCTCTGTTTATAGAAGATTTCTAAACTTAGCTTTTTCTTGTGAAAAGCAAGCGAGTGGCTTGACGACTAATGATGTGAAAAGAAAAGTGGTTTGGCCTTTGAATGTGAAGCGACAAGTGGTTCGGCGCTTTTGTAATGTGAAGCGTAATTACTATTAACAAAGGTAAATACTATTGAAAGGTAAATACTATTGTGAAGGTAAATACTATTGTGAGGGTAATTACTATTGTGAGTAAATAATTCTGGTAATTACTATTAGCGAAGGTAATTACTATTGACGAAGGTAATTACTATTGTGAGGGTAATTACTATTGAGAAGGTAATTATTATTGAAGGTAAATCTTATTGTGAAGAGACTCTTAGATGATGACATATGAGCCCCCATAAAATAATCAAACTTACCACAAATCATTTTTTTTCATCAACACATATTTAATCTTTCAACAATTATTAATCATTTATAACTTGTCGTCTCGATTATTGATTTAATCTATAACATATTATCTGAGATGATCTTGTGACAATAATTGAATCGATAATATAAGAGATATGATCGTGATTCTTGTAGCAATAATTGAGCATAAGTGAGTGACTTCTCACGTAAGCATCGATAATCAATCTGGTGTCTTCTTATCTGACCACGGCGTATTCTTTACTTTTACCAAGGGTAGTTCAGCGGTTTTAACGGTAACACCTCGTAGTTATTTTTATAAAATATTTTTTTGTCGTTTTCTCAATCAAATGATAATTACATTGTGGGGTCCACCAATGATTGAGCCATTATACGAATATTCCTAACAAAAAGAATATTCCCAGGCAAACGAATATTTTATAACAACTTGCATACTTTGCAAAATTTATAAATATTACCCATCTATAACATTATATCAAATTTATTCCATAATATTCAAAATAATATTTATAGAAAAATTCATCTTTATTTATAAAAGTTTGGGGTCTTGCGGTTGCAAGTTCCTTGAAAGACTATACTCGGTATTCCAAATTTAGAAGTCTTAATCTTCGAGGTAAGGGATGTTAATTTCTTCTCAAATGATATTATTTCTTCAATATCATTATCTTTGAAATATTAGTTGGAACTTTTTATCAAATTTAGAACTTTTTCATGTCGGGTTATATTCATGAGTTACTTATTCATGAGTTCTTATTCACGAGTTACTATTCATGAGTTACTATTCACGAGATTTCTTATTCATGAAAGTACTATTCATGAAGCGTGAAGATGTTTTTGTGGAATTTCTATCTTTTGGTGTCGAATTACTATTCACGTATCGGCCTATTCACGTGTCTATCTTGACCTTATTCACCGAAAAAATAAAATTTCTTCTTTTTGTCCAAAATATCTATTACGGATACTAGCTTTGATTGTATCCATGTTTTGATCATTCTTGAATTTTACACCACTATGATCATTTTTGAGGTATTTTTGAACATGGATAAAACAAAGTACTGAATCCTTAATCCTTAATCCTTGTCATTTTGTTTCACTTTGGATTCGTTTCTTTAAAATATTTTCATCATCCTCGGTCTTAAATGATGATATTATTGAATATCTTTGGCTGTGTAGTGCAAAGATGAATGATTTCTGAAGAATATCTTTGGTCATAGTGTAAAGATGAATAGGTGTTTAGATGAACATGACCAATCGATGAATATCTTTGGCCTGTGGTGCAAAGATGAATATTTGATTCGGATGTATATTGATTGATGTTACGGGGATAAAAGATAGAGCGATGAACTTTTAAATTCATACATAGAAGATAGTAGTTTGCATTCTCTACTTAACTCTTCTAATGAATTATTATTTCCGTTGCCGAATATTGATTTAAAATTTGTTGTCAATTGTATTCTATTAGATTTTTCCTGTTGAAGACTAACGATAATTTGTTGTATATTATCTTAGTCATAATATTCTTTACTAGGCTAGTTGAGCTCACCCTTTTCCTTGTTGTTCCATTTTTCTTCTCGGGAGGCGAGAATGTAGCGAGTCTTAGTCGAGGGGTATGGAATGAAGGTTCTAGAGAGAGTTGTTTAGTAGTCCTCACCATTTTGTAAAATAATGTATCAATAATTATGATGAGGATTTATTTGCGTGTGGATATTGTCTAGATGGCAATATCGTATTTAAACTCACGCTTTATATGTTGTAATAATAAAGTTGTAGTTATTTACGCACCATGTATTTGGCGACTCGAAATGGGTTGGATGGAATGGACCTATTTTGGGGCGTCACAATATTACTAAATATCTTTGGCACAGTAGTGCGAAGATGAATGATTTTCGATGAATATCTTTGGCCGTAGTGCAAAGATAAACAGTGTTTAGATGAACATGACTAATCGATTGAATATCTTTGGCCATAGTGCAAAGATGAGCAGTGTTGAGATGAACATGACCCGGCAGATGAATATCTTTGGCACATGGTGCAAAGATGACAATTTGATTTATGATGTATATTGATTGATGTTACTGAGGATAAAATATCGATGATGGAATTTTAAATTCATAAATGATAGTAGATTTCATTCTCTACTTAACTCTTCTAATGAATTGTTGTTTCAGCTGCGATTGTTGATCTAAAACTTGTTGTCTATTGTATTCTATCGATTTTCCTTTTAAAGACTAAGGATAATTTGTTGTACATTATCTTAGTCATAATATTCTTCTTGGGCTAGTTGAGCTCACCCTTTTCCTTTTGTTCCATTTTTCTTCTCGGGAGGCGAGAATATAGCGGGAACTAGTCGGGGTGTGGAGTAATGGTTCAAAGACAGGTTGTTTTAGTAGTCCTCACTATTTTGTAAAATAGTGTATCAATAATTATAATGAGGACTTATTTGAGTATGGATATTGTCTAGAAGACAATATTTGTATTTAAACTCAGAGTTTATGTGTTGTCGTATTTTGCGCGACAATTGTATTAATGAAGTTGTAGTTGTTTCTGTACCATGTATTTGATGACTCAGAATAGGTTGGGTGGATTGGACCTATTTTGGGGGCATCACAGTTGGTATGAGAGCTTAGGGATATGATCTCTCCAAGCGGAGATCGGGAATAGAACTAGGAGGGAGACGAGTAATCCTTCATTAGTGTGTCCTACCTAAGCTTATTTGTTGGTTGGTCGTAATATATGGGTATTATGTAATTTGTTAATTTGTTAAATTAACCCTTGTTTTATGGAAGTATTTGAGAATGTCGATTTGAGAATGTTAACGATGGAGTAAATGAGGCCGTGGAGACACCTTTGCTCACTCACCAACGAGGAGAAGCGTGCAGCAGTGGGTAATGTTCCTCCTATGTAACAATAACACCGACCAAATGATGAACGATGGTATGTTTAGGAATTTTCTAGAATTCATGCAAAACCAAACGAGAAAGACTACTTGTTCAAAATTCGGGTGGAAACACAGTGCAACTCACGGATGGTCATCATTAAGCGATTCAAGGAGTTAGGGCCGCCAGAGTTTTTGGGAAAGCGAAACCACTTATGGCGGGAGGCGTGGATAAAGCGAGATCACTAAGATATTTGATGTCTTGGGATGCTCTGGGAGCAAAAGGTTCCTTTCACCACTTTCATGTTGCGAGGAGAGCGGAGTTATTGGTGGGAATCTGTAAAGCGTACTTTCACTATCACTGCTGAAGATGTCTTGGGAAGTTCGAAGAATTGTTCAACGACAAGTACTTTCCCGAAAGTATTCGTCACATGAAGGAGGTAGAGTTCATTAAGTTGGAGCAAAATAATATGAACGTGTCGCAGATGCAAGCTAAGTTCTTAGAGTTGTCTCGATTTGCATCCCATTTGGTTGATAATGAGGAGAGAATGACACGAATGTTTCTGCGAGGTTTGAAACCCAAAATACGTCAATACCTCATTTCTCACAAACTTTGTTTATATTCAGATGTTGTAAATAGGGCTCAGTTATTGGATCGCGATAATGAGTCGGCTCAACTGAAGAATAATGACCAACAACTCGATGATAATCGTACCCGATTAGCGGCGATCATCGAACAATGATAACCATCGTGGAGGAAATTATCATGCCAGAAATGGTAACCACTTCGGTGGTAATCATGGTCAAGATAATAGGAAAGATGAGTCAAGTGAAAATTTTAAGAAGAGAAGATTCAACAATGACGGGAAGATGTCGGCACCAACACCAGCAACGAATTCTAGGGGAGGAGAAAGACCGCCAGTTAGATGCTATAGAAGCGGAGAAAAGGGACACATAAGTCCAAATTGTTCACAACCTTCCAAGGTATTTTATAATTGTGGAAAAGAAGGTCAGATCGCTCGAGATTATACGGTAGCGAAACCCGATCCAATGGGATGGTGACTCAAAAGGGTCATCCCGAAAAAGTCAAAGTCAACAGGTTCTGGAAGAGCGTTTTTATGACCGGTCGAGAATCGCGAGAACCCGAACGAAGTTAAGACGGGTTAGTTATTTATAAATTCTTACGATGTTTATACCTTATTAGATCTGGGTTCTACCCATTCATTTATCTCTCCTGCTATACTCAACGTTTAAACTTGACTCGGAGAAAATTAGACTTTGACTTATCTCATTGAAACTCAGTTATGAGAAACTTTCATTACATCCACTGTTTATAAATCTTGTTTGATCCAAGTTGGCACCATCACATTACCTGTTGACCTTATTTCTTTAAAGATACTTGCTTTTGATGTGATTTTGGGGATTGATTGATTAACTACTCATCATGCCAAAATTGATTGCTTTAAATAAGGTTGTTAGTTTTCATATTCCTACGCAACTGTTATTCAATTCAAACAACCAAACCATTGAAGTCAAACACTTTCATATCAAGCCATAGAGTCATTCGTTTATTGAAAAATGGATGTCAAGTTTTCTTAGCCCATGTTATGGACTTGAACAAAAATACATTAGATTTGAATAATATTTCTATTGTTAGTAAATTTCCTGATGTATTTCCTGAAGAATTTTTTTGCTTATTCCCAAAGTGTGATATTGAATTTTTATCGACTTTGAACCCTATACAAAACCCATTTCTAAAATCTCATGGCTCTATTGAAATTCGTGAGTTAAAAATTCAACTCAGAAGTTTGTGCAGAGCCTTTATCCGGTGACTTCCTTTGTGGAATGCACCAAAGCCGACTCTCCGTAGGGGACGCCATATTTGTGTGATAAGTAAATCGATAGGTACCATTGTGACGTCTTATCCAAGATTGGGATATAAGTCATGAGTTGAGAGCAACATAAGTCGAGAATCGAAATAAGTAGCTTTCAGGCTTAGTTTGGTTACTATCGGAGATTCGTGGAAGGATTTTATCGAATCGATACTCTATTAACTCACCGACTCGTAGAGATACAAAATTCAAAAGGAGCGAGGAATGTGAGAAGAACTTCAAGAACTCAAGAGGAGACTCATTTGGCACACTGATTACGACCATACCATCTGAAAAAAAACGAAGCGGTAGTGGTGACGTAAGACCCGGCTTTTATGTTGAGTAAAAAAGATCGTGACGGCGTTTGAGTGCGATATTGTTAACACTGAAGACCCATTTCGTATGACTTACAAAAGATGGAGATAGAGTTAAAGATTCCAAGAACTCACGTGAAGATAACGAATATACGATTAGAATCGACTTTAATCGATAAATTTAAAGTTGCTTTCCAAGCTACTGAGACTTGGAGTTGATGAATATGAAGAAGAAGATGCAAGAAGTCGTTATTCCAAAAGCAAGAATCGACAATGTGAGGAAAGCTCAAACCTTCGATTTATTAGTCCATTTGAAATCCTCGATCGAATAGGAACTGTGGCCTATAAACACATTTTACCACCAAGTATGATGCGTGTTCATAATGTTTTTTACGTATCGATGTTACGTAAATATGTGGACGACCCGAACCACATTATTGAGTTAGAACCAGACGAAATAGCAGAAGATTTAACGTACGAGGAGGTACTGTCAAGATCTTGGATAGGAAGGAGCATGTCCTACATGTCCTACGTATGTCAATTTCGAGGACGAAATTTCATAAGGAGGGGAGGTTGTAAGACCCCAACTTTTTATAAATTAAGATTTAATTTCCTTAATTTATCATTTTGAAATAAATGAAGGGTTGATTTGATTAATGTGGTTAGTTATGGGTAAAATGCTAAATATTTTAAATAAGCGGTGGTTATAAAATATTCATTGTTGTCGGGGAATATTTGTTTGGTCGTGGAATATTCTTCATCGTCGTCGAAAATATTCGTATTTACGGCCAGCTCTTTATGGGCCCCATAACGGAAAGCGATTGGATGAAGAAAACGCACAAGTATAAGTTGTTTATAAATAACAGGCGTAGTTATTCTGAATTAATTATCTTGTTGGAATACCCGGTGGTTAAAACACGATGAATACGTTGTTGCCGCGAAGAAGCATTTAGTATTGCACCAATTATTGATTCTTACGTAAGAAGACACTACTCAATAATTGTTGCGGTAATTCTTGCTTCAATATTTTTATTTTATTGATTTAATAATTGTTGCGTTGATATTTTATATTCTTGTTGTTTCAATAATTGTCACTACTGACAAGATTTTCATTATCAAAGCAATAATTCATATTATCTGAATAATATTATTAGAAAATATTAATGGCAATGTCTAGAAAGTTCTTTCTAATGAGAGGTTTGGTCACCTAATTGCTGCTACCAAGAAGAGGAGAAATTCTTATTGAAAGCCCCTCTTCTCTGAACTACGGCACAAGTTGCAATCTTGTGATTCGATAATATTATTTGTGAATAATTAATTATTAATTTATATGATGAGGAAAATATTAATTTTATGTGGATATAGATGGAGAAAATTTTAATGTGACAATTGTTAAAATTGATATTTTATTTTTTTGATAAAATAATATTTTATTATATTATTATAATAGAATAATGATGATATTTTTACAATGAATGTGGGATATATGAGGAGGAAGAGTATTTTTGTTGCATTAAATGATTAACACATGTTTTGTGTGTCGGTGGACCCCATTTCTTGACTAAAATTTGATTATAGCCTGTAAAATCGTCCGTATGTGGATTTCGGTCAATTTCTATTTGGAATTTGGAAAAACTTTCTTACGCAAAGTTGTAGAGAATTGAATTTCCTATAAAAGTTCTTTGAATTGAAGTCAAGGTTGGCGTAGAAAATTTTATTTATATAATATTATTATATTAAATTTTCTCGCTTTGGTGTTCTAAGCAATTTCCTATAAATAGGTGTTTAGGTTAGAATTGAAAATCACACCAGAAACTAAAGTTTTCTCTCTCTTTCTTTCTCTCTCTATAATATCGAACGTATTTTGTGAGTATTTTAGTACTTTGAGTATTGTTATACGGTGCAAGTTCTTTCAAAGACTATATCTAGTATTCTAGTCGGAAGTACTTATTTTTTTGCAAGATAAGGGATGTTATTTTATTCGAAAATGATATTATTTCTTCAATATCATTATCTTAGAAATATTAGTTTGAATTTTTATCAAATTTAGAACTTTTTCATGTATAAGGTTACTATTCATGAGTTACTTATTCACGAAGTTACTTATTCATGAGTTACTACTCACGAATTTACTATTCATGAGTACTATTCACGAAGCGTGGTGATGTTTTTTGTGAAATTTCTATCTTTTGGTGTCGGAGTTACTATTCACGTATACGACACTATTCACGTATACGGGCACTATTCACGAATACGGCATTATTCACAGAAAAATTAAATTTTTATTTTTCGTCCAAAATATCTATATTATGGATACTAGCTTTGATTGTATCCATGTTTTGATCATTCTTGAATTTTACTCCACTCTGATTATTTATGAAGTATTTTTGAACTTGGATTGTGTAAAGTACGAATCCTTAATATTTGTTCTTTTGTTTCACTAGATTCGTTTCCTTTAAAATATTTTTCATTATCCTCAGTCCTAAATGATGATATTACTAAATATCTTTGGCCTGTAGTGCAAAGATGAATGATTTTCTGATGAATATCTTTGGCCCGCAGAAGGCAAAAGATAAACAGTGTTTAGATGAACATGACTTAATCGATTGAATATCTTTGGCCGTAGTGCAAAGATGAACAGTGTTGAGATGAACATGACTAATAGATGAATATCTTTGGCACAGAGTGCAAAGATGACTATTTGATTTATGATGTATATTGATTGATGTTACAGGATAAAATATCGATGATGGAATTTTAAATTCATAGATGATAGTAGATTTCATTCTTTACTTAACTCTTCTAATGAATTATTGTTTCATTGCAATTGTTGATCTAAAACTTGTTGTCTATTGTATTCTATCATATTTTTCCTCTGTTGAGGACTAAGGATAATTTGTTGTACATTATCTTAGTCATAATATTCTTTATTGGGCTAGTTGAGCTCACCCTTTTCCTTTTGTTCCATTTTCTTCTCGTGAGAGCGAGAATATAGCGAAACTAGTTAAGGGTGTGGAGTAATGGTTCAAGATGTTTGTTTTAGTAGTCCTCACTATTTTGTAAAATAGTGTATCAATAATTATAATGAGGACTTATTTGAGTGTGGATATTGTACAGAAGACAATATTTGTATTTAAACTCAAAATTTATGTGTTAATCGTATTTTTATTGACAATTGTATTAATGAAGTTGTAGTTGTTTCACGTACCATGTATTTGGCGACTCATAATAGGTTGGGTGGATTGGACCTATTTTGGGGGCGCCACATAATCTCTTTCTTTTCTAGATATATTTAAAATAAAATAAAAAATACCTTTAGTTCAGAAACAAATATTGAACTTATTTTGCTTGTCTATTTCTGCATCAATGGAGAATGATGGAATTGGAGGTCATAAATAAATATAGGACCATATAATATCCGTGACCGAACAAAAAAAAATAATTTCCCTTTCTTGTCAGTATTGTACATTTAGTTTAGTAGATAAAAATAAATTGGGGACATGAGTTGTAATTTAAAATTTATTATATTGAAAGTTGGGGATAGTATGAGAATTATAAAAATATTACTTATTCCAATTTCTTTTCCGTCCAAATCAAAGCCAATTTTGAACGAAAAACTTTGGCGAAAAAAAGTGGTTGGGTTTTTGTCCATTTCTTTTCTTTTGTAGTTTTTAAAAACTCGAAACATAGGAATGAGAAAAAAACTTAAATTTTTCGACCATTTCTTTTTTTTCTTGTCCATTTTAAAACTTAGAAATAGAGCGTTAGGGATTTTCTTTTCCTTCTTCCGTTATTCGCCTCTTCCTCTTCGCCACTTCGGTTCTTCTTCTTCCGCCGCTCTCCACCTCATCCAGTCATCCTTCAGGCTTCATCCCATTACAGGATCACAAAGAAAGGTGAAACATTACCAGCCTACCAGGAGTAATCCTTCATCCCATTACAGGATCACCATCGTGGCGTTGCCGCTTCCTTGCTCCACGCCTCCGTCAGTCGCCAGACCGCCATTATCTTCCACTGGGTAATGTTCATAATTTTGTACTTCTTTATTTGATTTTTCAGTTTATTATGTTCTTAATTCTTGAGTTTCAATGTTTTATTTGCAATTAATCAAAAATTTTATCCCAAAAAAATTGATGTTGAAATCGATTGTTCTATATGGTTTACTTATTTTTTACGATTTCTTTTCCTAGTAAGCAATGCCCCAATCTTTGACTCATACATTGATTGTATTTTTTAAACTATAATTGCTTCTGCAATTCTGCTACTAATTATATGTATATATAGACCCTCTACCACAAAATTAGAGTCACTTTCAAAACCAATTTACCAAATTTTATTATATTTAAATGAATTGACATCTTGGGCATTGAATTTTGACTTTTCAAAATGGACCATGATTTTGGGACAGGGGAGGATTATGATTATGTCCTTTGATGTGTATTTTGTGCTATCTTTGAAATTGCAATTTGTCTTCCATCACTTGAGTCTTGACTTGCTAAAATTAGGTTAATTGATGAAATTATGACGAAAATTGAAATGTTTGAATAATTTAATTGATGAATGATGAAATTATTATGAAATGTTTAAATTGATGAAATTATTGATTAGCAATTGTTGTTTTTATTTATACTAGATTATGGATAAATACTTGATTAAGCGACAAAAAACTGTTGATTCTTCTAATAATCAATTACCAAGTTCCGAAGCAAGTGGTGATATTAATAATTCACGTGTGGAGTTCAATCCGAATGATATTGTTAGTGATCCGGGGTTACGTAAATTAATTGAAGACTTTGATATTGTGATTAGAGATCAACTTCGAAGAGAGTATTTGACTAGAGGTTCATGTCAACCAATTGTCCATAATTATCCCTAAAAATACTTTTCTAATGTGAAGAGAAGCTTTTACCGCTTGGTTTAAATTTTTTGAATGGTTGAGTATAACATTTCAAAGGATGCGGCCTTTTGCTTTTGCTGTTATCTATTTATCAATTCAAACAGAGTAGATGCTTTTATAAAAAAAGGGTTCAACAACTGGAAAAAGGCAATTGAAAAATTTCAAGAACATGTGGGTGCTTCGAATAGTGCTCATAATGATGCTAGGATACAACATCAAGGTTTTAAAAATCAAAGGCATAGTGTGTCACATATACTACTAGCACAAGGTCAAGAGATGGAGGTTGTTTATCGCACCCGTTTAACGGTGACTTTGGATGTCACACGCCTTCTTTTGAAGCAAGGTTTGCCTTTTCGTGAACATGATAAGTCATCGACTTCATCAAATAAGAGAAATTTTCTTAAGTTTTTGAGTGGTACATCTTACGAGAAATGAAGAGGTAGGCAAGGTAGTTAATGAAAATGCTCTAGAAACAATCAAGTGACTTCTCCAAAATTCAAAATAACTAACAAGTGCTTGTCTTGTAGAAACTACACTTGCCATCATCAATGATATTGGGGACAACATCTTTTTATTATGGTTAATGAGTCTCGAGATGTTTCAATAAAGGAACAAATGGGAGTTGTTTTGAGATATGTAAACAACCATGGAGATGTGATTGAAAGGTTTCTTGGTGTGGTATGTAAGACCCCAACTTTTGAATAAAGATTAAATTTTCTCGAAATATATTTTTGAAAATTATGGTGTGGATTTGATATAATGTTATAGTTGTGGGTAATATTTACAAATTTTGCAAAAGTCTGAAAGTTGTTATATAATATTCGATTGGTAGGGGAATATTCGTTTTAACAGAAATATTCGTATACACGGCTTAATCATTGGTGGACCTCCATAACGGAATTATTGTCGGATTGAGAAAACGACAAAAATACTTTATATGAAAATAACGGCAAAAGTTTCTTCATTAACTGTTGAACTACCCGTAGTAAAAGTACAAGAATCTGGCGTGGTTGCATAAGTAGCAGCACACGGTATTGATTATTGATGCTTACGTGAGAAGTCACTTAGTTATACTCAATTATTTCTACGAGTAATTCTTGCATCATATCTCTCATATTATTGATTCCATTATTCTCGTAGTATCATCTGCATAATATGTTATTTTATTAAATCAATAATTGAGACGACAAAGTTATTCATATTATTAAATTGTAATATTTACAATGTCTAGAAGTTCTGTCAAGGAGAGGTTTGTTCACCTAATTGCGTGCGATAGGGAGAAATCCTTATTGAAAAGCCCCCTCTTTCCGAGAAACGACTGGTTGATAAATATTATGATTTATAATATTAATGATGAATGTTATTAAAATTGAAGTTGTGTTCGGAGTTGAATTTGGAGACCTTGACGTGATATTTGAGTCCGAAAAGATGAAATTAGTAAAAATAGTCTATAAACACAAAATTTTTCGGAATTCACTATTTGGTTAAAAAGTCAACAGTTGACTTTTTCGGGAAAAGTCAAACTTCAAAATTTCAAAATTTATATTTTTGATAAAAATGGTTTCATTGTGTTGAAATTATTTGTGTTAGTGAAAATCAACAATTATTTCGATAATAATTAATGTCTGGAGGTTATATTGACCAATCGGGTATTTAACCGGATAAATGAGCAATTGATTGCTATTATTTCACATGATTATAACTATTTGTTCATATGTGTACACTATTGTTTCACATTCTTGATATAATTAGGAGAGTTGGTGCAAGATTGATAATACTTGCATGACTAAGTTAAAAATGGAGGTATAGATGGAGGTACTATACTGTAATTCATATTTTCACATGTCTAGAACTATTGATTCACATAATTTACTATTGAATCACATTATTTACTATTAGGGGAGGTGATGCAAGTTTGATAATACTTCCATGACTAAATTAAAAATAAAGAAAAAGTTGGAGGTATTGTACTGAAATTTTTCGAGCCCCAAAATGTGCAATTATCGAAACTATATTTTTCTATAAATAGAAGCTCATTCTTCCTTCATTTCTCACCAATTCACAAAAGCTTTAGGCGATTATTATAGAGAGAAATTATAGAAAGAAGAAAAGAAATCTCTTGCTACCTCACTATTCCAAAGATCCAGCTTTTTCTAAAGGTAGGGAGTATTATTTCTTTCTTATCCATGAAGAGAACTTCTGTTATTCCATTCTTTATTATTCTATTGGAATAACCTGTATACGCGGGCTATCCTATACTTGGTGAAATTCTTCTGTTATTCCATTCTTTATTATTCTGTTGGAACATCCTGTCTGTGCGTTTACGCCGGACTTAGTTCCATTATTTATCATTCTGTTAGAAACATCCTCGTCATGCATGCGTTTACGTCGAACACGGTTCCATTATTTATCATTACATTGGAACATCCTGTTTTGTGCGTTCTTCTACGGGACTGGTTCCGCTTTTTATTATTACATTGGAATATCACATGCATGCTTTTTTGGCTTGGGACTGATTAAAAGTCTTTATTATTACATTGAATATCACATGCATGCGTTTCTGCTTAACTGATTCCGTTATTTATTATTCTCATTGGAATAACTCGCTTTGTCTGGTCTATCGCATGCTGATGATTTCTTTTGTTATTCCATTCCTTGTTATACTCGGTTGGTTAAAGTTTTGACTTATATACTCCATGAAATTAGTGGAATATCCTTGATATTTGCGCTTCATCCAAAGATCTTTTCATGGAAATATTCTTCGATTATTCTTGAATTTTACTATACAAAGCGAAGATCATGTTGACAATTTAGACATTATTAGTTCAGATAAATTAATTCTTGAACTTGTTTTATTGAATTCTTATATCATTGTCATCATCCTCATGTTTATATTTTTTGAAAGTCATCTGGCTTTTGTATTGCATAGATGGACTTGGTATGATTATGACCGTGGATTATTTGGTGTAATCATGACCGTAATGTTACAAATGATGTGGTAAAAGTCCTCATTGGCCCGTAGTGCATTGATGGATGAGTTGTTGGCATGATCATGACCATTAATGAATACACAAATATTCTTGGCCCGTAATGCATGGATAATTATGGTCGTGATACTAAAAGAATATCCTTAGCCGTAGTAGTGCGGGGGTGATTCGATGATGTGGATTATTTATTAAGTCGAGTCCCAAATGATAAAAGTGATGAAAACCTTTTAAATAATAAAAGATAGTAGATTTTATTCTCTACTTGACTCTTTTAATGGATTGCTTGTTCACCGCAGTTAAACTTGATGGTTGTTATATTATATCGCTTTAACACTTTGTTGAAGGCTAATGATAATATATTCTACATTATCTTAGTCATAATATTTTCTCTTTGGGCTAGTTGAGCTCACCCTTTTACTTTCATTGTTCTCTTGAAAATGAGAAAGTAGCGAGAACTAGTCGGGGAACTGGTGTGATGGACTGTATTTAAAGCATTAGTAGTCCTCACTATTCGATGAAATAGTGGAAAAATAAATGCAATGATATTGAATTTGAGTTTGTATATTGTCTAGACGACAATATTTGTATTCAAACTCACAGTTTATGTTTTGTCGTATTGTACACGACAGTTGTATAATTAAGTTGTATTTGTATTCTATACCATGTATCTAGCGACTCAAGAATAGGTGATGTATACCGCTTTTGGGGCGCTCATATAATACGTGTGCACGAAACTTCATCTATTTCTTTGAAGAATGCTATTGATGAATTGCTTACAAAACATAAATTGTCATTATCGAGAAAGAGAGGTAAACGATATGACGACGCTTCAAATATGCGAGGCGAGTTCAATGGATTGAGCTCTTATTTTAAAAGAAAATCCATATGCAAGGTATGTCCATTGTTTTCTCACCAACTCCAATTAGTTGTTGTTCATTGTTGCCGAAGAGCAAACGTGTATTGTGAGTGATTTTTTCAATATGTTACTATGATTATGAATGTGGCTAGAGCATCATGTAAAAGGAAAGATAAACTTAGACAGCTTGAACATGATAGGATCGTAAAATGTTTGGAAAAGGGAGAGATAGTTAGTGGTAAAGGAAAAAATCAAGAAATCGCTTTAAGGCGGAAAGAGATACTCATTGGGGTCACATTACATAATAAATTAGGTATACATCACCCATCTTGGGTAGTCGGTATACATAGTACGGGTAGTGATACAAAATTTAAATCTGACTTACTAATATAAGCGTAGGTATGCAATCTGACATAAAGCGTGAGTTTGAATACAAATATTGTCTACTAGAGATCATACAAACTCAAAAGGAGTCCTCATTACAATTATTATCACACTATTTTCACGAATAGTGAGGACTACTAATCTTATCCTCTGGACCATTACTCCGTTCCCAGGCTAGTCCCGGCTATATTCTCATTTCACGAAGAAGCGGTGAAAGAAAGGGTGAGCTCAACTAGCTTCGATGAAATATTATGACTAAGATAATGCGAGAATAAATTATCATTAGCCTTCTGACGATGTTAAAGCGATAAAATATAATGAACATCAAGTTTAACTACTGTGGAACCAATGATCCATTAAAAGAGTCAGTAGAAAATAAAATCTACTATCTTTTATGATTTAAAAGGTTTTCATCAACTGTTATAAATTTGACTCGACTTTAATAAATATTCCACATCATCGAATCACCCACACTTTCTGACGAGGATATTCTTTAGTATCGCGACCACAATTATTCATACACTACGGGCGAGAATATTTGTGTATTCATTAATAATCATGATCATGCCAACAATTTGTCCATCGATACACTTCACAGACCCCTTGAGGATTTTTACCACATCATTTGTAACATTACGGTCGTGATTACAAGAATAGTCTCACAGTCGTAATCATACCAAGTCCATCTATGCATTACACGAATACGGATGACTTTCAACATAATATAAACATGAGGATGATGACAATGATATAAAATTGATAAAACAAGTTCAAAATTAATTTATCTAGGAACGATAACATCAAATTATCGACATGATCTTTGCTTTGTAGAGTAAAATTCAAGAATCTTGAGAAGAATATTTCCATGAAAGGATCTTTGGATGAAGCCTTGAAATATCGAGGATATTCCACTAATTTCATGGAGTATAGAAGTCAAAGTTTTAACCAATTGGGTATAATAAAGAATGGAATAACAAAAAGAAATCACCGTGCATGCGATAGATGCGCATGCAGCGAGTTATTCAACGAGAATAATAAATAACGGAACCGGTCGGTCAGTAAAAGCGCTACAGACGGATATTCAACGAAATAATAAAGAATGGAACCGAATTCGGTGTAAAACACCGGAGACGGGATGTTCAACGAGAATAATAATAAAAGCGGAACCGGTCGGTGTAAAACACACGAATGAGGATGTTCCAGATAAATAATAATAAAAACGGAACCGGGAGGTGTTCACCTGACAGACGGGATGTTCCAATAAATAATAGAAGAATGTCACCAAGTATAGGGTAAACCAGCGTATCTGAGTTATTCAATGAGAATAATAAGCGATGGAATAACAACGAGTTCTCTTCATGAATAAGAAAGAATAACACCCCTTACTTTTGGTAGGAGATTGAATCTTTACTGATGGTGTAGTAACAAAATACTCTTCTTCTTTCTCTCTTATTCTCTCTATACTTTCTCTCTCTATAGCTTGAATGAATTAAGTGAAAATAATGAAGCACTAGGCCTCTATTTATAGAAGATTTCTAACTTAGCACTTGCCCGTGTGAAAAGCGAAGTGGCTTGACATTGGTGATGTGAAAAGAAAAGTGGTTTGGCCTTTGTAATGTGAAGCGACAAGTGGTTCGGCCTTTTGTAATGTGAAGCGACAAGTGGTTCGACGCTTAATAATGTGAAGCGACAAGTGGTTCGGCGCTTTAATAATGTGAAGCGACAAGTGGTTCGGCGCACAGGTAATATAATTAAGCAAATTATTTGGCGTCTGGTAAAGGTAATTACTATTCACGAAGGTAATTACTATTCACAAAGTAATTACTATTGATGAAGGTAATTACTATATTAATGAAGAAGAGACTCTTAGATGATGACATATGGGCCCCCATAAAATAATCAAACTTACCACAAGCGTCTCATATGAGACTCTTTATATACATCGAGGATTGAATAAATATTACCACAAATCATTTTATTTTTAATCAACACATATTTAATCTTTCAACAATTATTAATCATTTATAACTTATGCGTCTCGATTATTGATTTAATAATATAACATATTATCTGAGATGATCTTTGTGACAATAATTGAATCGATAATATAAGAGATATGATCACGGCAATTCTTGTAGCAATAATTGAGCGTAGGTGAGTGACTTCTCACGTAAGCATCGATAATCGATATCGTGTGCTTCTTATCTGACTACTGGCGTATTCTTGTACTTTTACTCTCTAGGGTAGTTCAGCGGTTTTAACGGTAACACCTCTGTAGTTATTTTTATAGAAAGATAATTTTGTCGTTTTTCTAACTACGACAATACTTAGTTATTAGGGGGTCCACCCGATGATTGAGTAGTCGTCACGAATATTCCCAAACAAAAGAATATTCCCAGACCAAGCGAATATTTTATAACAACTTGCTTACTTTGCAAAATTTATAAATATTACCTGACAACTATAACATTATATCAAATTTATTCCATAATATTCAAAATAATATTTATAGAAAATTCATCTTTATTTATAAAAGTTGGGGTCTTCTGACCTCCCTTCTTATGAAATTTAAGCCCTCGAAATTAGAGTGCGATACACAGGTATGTCGAAGAGGTAAGGATACCTTGATTTCATTTGATTCTAACTCCCAGTCATTTCCTCGACATCGTGGTTCCTCCATGAAACTTTGACTTGAGGTATAACCTTGGGCGTAGAATATGTTCCTTCTTATCAAGATTTGAGCAGGAACCTCTTAAATACGTCAAATCTTCCATTATTTAAATCCGGTTCTAACTTCGATAATGTGGTTGGGTCTTTCACATATTTACGTAACATGGATATGTGAAAAATGTTATGAACACGAGAGACATACTTGGCGGTAAAAGCGAGTCTATAGGCCACGATTCCTACTCGATCGAGGATTAAAAATGGGCCGATGAATCGAGGATTGAGTTTTCCTCTCTTTCCAAATCTTGTAACTCCTTTCCATGGAAGCGACTCTTAACAACACATGATCTCTATATCGAATTCCACGTCCTTTCGATGAAGATCGGCATAACTCTTTTATCGATTTTGTGAGGTTTTTATCGTTGTCGGATCGTTTGAATCTTTTAGTAGTCATACGTACCAACTCAGGTCCCAACAACGTTGCTTCACCCACCTCGTCCCGGCATCTTTGGAGAGCGACACTTTCTTCCATCTGGCGCTTGAATGGAGCCATGCGATACTTGCTTGATAAGCTGTTGTTGTAGGAAAACTCCACGATGGTAAGAACTTGTCCCAACTTCCTTGAAATCAAGGACCTGAGTCTTAATAGATCTTGAGAGTTTGAATAGTCCTCTCCATTTGTCCGTCAAATGAGGATGATATCTTAGAAACTAAATCGTGAATCTCGTGCCCATAGCTTTTTGCAAACTAACCCAAAATCGTGAAGTGAATCTTGGGTCTCGATCGAAAACTATGGATCTTGGCATACCATGCGATCTTACAATCTCGTTTATGTACATCATCTGAGCAAGGCGTTCAAGTGTATAAGTTTCTCGTATCGGTAAGAAATGAAGCGGACTTGGTCGATCTATCAACAATGACCCAAATCGCATCATGCCTTGAAAACCTTAGGAAGGCCGTGCTTGAAATCCATGGTAATGTGCTCCCACTTCCCATTACGGAATTTCAAGTGGTTCTGATGGACCTTTTGGTACTTGATGCTCAAAAACTTAACTTCGTTGACAAGTTAGACACCTTGAGATAAACAACGCTATCTCTCTCTTCATATTGCTCCACCAAAATGTATGGCGAATATCATGATACATTTGGTACTCCCGAGATGGATTGCAAATGGTGTGTTGTGCGCCTCCATCATGATATTATACTTTAAATCGGGGTCGTTAGGAACCTGAAATGCAGGAGTTGACTCGAAGTATTCCTTCTTCATCGATTCTTGCTTGGCGTAGCACCTTCTTGCACTTTCTTCCTCATCGCGCGTCGGCTCCAGTGCATAGCTTGGCGACTTTAACTTTATCGATTAAAAGTCGGTTCTACTCATATATACTCGCTATCATCACATGGGTCCACAGGTCTTTAACTCTATCTCCATCCTTTGCAAGTCACACAAAATGGGCCTTTGCGTTGACAATATCGCTTTTCGTGCTTGCATATGATCTTACACTTTCGATCGTCGGCTACCACGTTAAACTTTTCGAGGATGGTATTGGATGGTATGATCATAATCTTTCAGCAGTTCAAGCCAACGTCGTTGTCGCGTGTTGAG
Source organism: Panax quinquefolius (assembly GCA_020205615.1). Lineage (NCBI taxonomy): Eukaryota > Viridiplantae > Streptophyta > Magnoliopsida > Apiales > Araliaceae > Panax > Panax quinquefolius. The sequence continues at coordinate 91,539 of JAINUW010000650.1, read as the reverse complement.
TTCCTTTTGAGTGAAGAAATATTTGAGGCTTTTATGATCAAGTAAAGATCTCCACTTTCTCCCCATCTGAGTAATGCCTCCAAATTTTAAGTGCAAAAGACAACATACTTGACTCTAGATCATGAGTAGGATAATTCCTCTCATATTCTTTGAGTTATCGCGAGGCATAAACTATAACTTTCCCATGTTGCATGAGAACACATCCCAACCCTTTGCTGAAGCATCACTTGTAGATGACAAATCCTCAAGAGGCAGGATGGTATTGTCGAGCAGTCTTTGAAATAAGTCTCCTCTTGAGTTCTTGAAAACTCTTCTCACATTCTTCGCTCCAATAGAACTTTGTATCTTTCAAGTCGGTTTGAGTCGATGGAGTAGCGATTAGAAAATCCTTCCACGAATCTCAGATAATAACCGGCTAAGCAAAAAAGCTACGTGCTTGATCCTTTGATTTAGGTTGTTCCCGGCTTTGAATAGCTTGATCTTTCTTTGGGTCAGCGGATATTCCATGACTTGATACCACGTGCCCAAGGAATGCTACTTCTTCGAGCGAACTTCGCATTTCTTGACTTGGCATAAAGCTTATATTCACGAAGCTTTTGGAGTGTCGACCTCAAGTGTTGCTCATGATCTTCACGGCTTTTGGAATAAATAAGGATGTCATCAATAAAGGCGACCACAAAGTGATCCAAATATTCCTTGAATACTCGGTTCATCATATCCATGAAGGCGGCGGGGCATTAGTCGATCGAAAGGACATGACTAGGAATTCATAATGCCGTCTGGGGAGTTACGAAAGCGTCTTTGGAATGTCGTGGTTCTAATCTTCAATTGGTGATATCCGGAGCGAAGATCGATCTTTGAAAAGAATTTGGCTCCTTGCAAGCTGGTCAAACGAGGTCATCAATACGTGGCAATGGATACCTATTTTTGATGGTGACATGATTGACTCCAGATAATCAATACAAAATCGCATACTCCCATCTTTCTTCTTCACGAATAGAGCAGGGAGCACCCCGAGGAGAAGTACTAGGGCGAATAAAGCGATGTCTAACAATTCCTGCGGTTGGGTCTTTAACTCTGAAGTTCAATAGGAGCCATTCGATATGGGGCTTTGGAAATAGGTTTTATCTGGGGTTCAAGGTCGATACAAAATTCAATTTCACGCTTTCTGGGGTAGGCGGGAAGTTCTTGAGGGAATCGTCGGGAAATTTATTAACAATAGAAATATCGTTCAAAAGCGGCGTATTTTTGTTTAAATCGTGACATGAGCTAAGAAAGCTTGACATCCATTTTTTCAATAAGCGAATAGCTTTATGGCTTGAGATAGCCAGTGATTGATTTTAATGGTTTGGTCGCTTGAATTAGCATAATAGGTTGGTTAGGAATATGAAAGCTAACAACTTACGAAAATAATCAATTTTTGCATGATAAGTAGTTAACGATCAATCCACAGAATCACGTCGAATGCAAGTATTTTTAATGAAATAAGATCGACGGGTAATGTGAAGTGCTGGATTTGAACCAAACAAGACTTATAAGCGATGGATGTAATGAAGGTTTCTCCCAGCGGAGTTTCCACGAGATAAGTCGAAGTCTAATTTCTCTCGGTCAAATTTAATCGATGGTATGAAGTAGGAGAAATAAAAGAATGGGTAGAAGCAGGTATCAAATAAAGTATAGACTTCATTAGAGTTTATGATAAAACTTACGTGATGACCTCATTCGGGTTCCTTGCTCTACGGGAGAGTTCACAACAAACGCTTCTCCCTTTGCAACTCTGGGGTTTTGACTTTTACGGGATGACCTTTGGTGCCTCCATCCTAGTTGAATTTGTCTTGATGAAATGACAAAATCGAGCTAAGTGACCTTCTCTTCCACAATTATAACATGCTTTGGATGGCATGGCCTGCGGTTTGGGCGATGTGTCCCTCTCCTCGCATTTGAAGCATATGATGGTGGTCTTTCTCCTTCCTTAACAACAGGTCTTTGGTCTTGACGTCTTTCCATCATTGTTGAATCTCCTTTTCTTGAAATGTCCATTCTTATTGTTTTGGCCGATTACCACCAAGTGGTTACCATTTCGCTTTGTTGATTCCTCTCACGCTTGTTGTCAAGCTTGATGACTACTCTCTTTGGTATTATAATTTTCTTGGTTGCTCTCTTTTTAGTTGGTTGACTTTCGTTATCGCGCTCCACTAATGAGCCTATTTACAACATCTGAATACTGAAACCACGGTTTATGAGAAATAAGATGTTGGCGTATCTCGACTTTTAACCTCTTAAAAACATTAGCGTCATTCTCTCTTCATTATCCACCAAGTGGGAATATGGTGACAGTGATAACTCATAAAATTTTGCCTCGTATTGCGACACGGTCGTATTGTTTTGTTCGACTTGATAAACTCCACCTCCTTCGTGTGGCGAATACTTTCGGGAAAGTATTTGTCGTTGAACGACTCTTGGAACTTCTCCCAAGATATCTTGATCTGGCGAGGTTGAGTCGTTTCTGATTCCCACCGATGTCTGCCTCTCTCGCATGACATAAAAGGCGGCAAAGGAACCTTTTGCTCCTCGGAGCATCCCAGACATCAAATATCTTGGTGTCTGCTTTATCCATGCTTCACCTTAAGTGGTTTTGGCTCTCCCTTAAACTCGGTGGTCCCGGCTCCTTGAGCTGTTTAGCGGTGTGCCACAGAGAGTTTCGTGTTTCCACCTACGTTTTGGGCGGCGAATTCGCTCTACTTTCTTTGTTGCATGAATTACATAAAAGCCTCTGAACATTTGATCGTTCATCATTTGGTCGGTGTTGTTGTTTGCATGAGGATTATCGCCTTCTGATGCACATTATCACGATTATTGATATGTGGTGAATCAGCGATGCTCTGTGCTCCATTGCTTATTCTCAACATTCTCGGATGTCATTTTCAATCTTGCCACAAAACAAAGGTTAATTGACGTATAACATATTATCCTATATTCTAATGACCAATAAAATACCACGTAAACTTAGGTAGGTCATACTAGCGAAGGTATTCCCGTCTCTCCCCTCTAGTACTATTCTCACATCTTAGCGGGATCGTATCCTAAGCTTTGATACCAATTGTGGCGCCCCAAAAATTAGGTATACATCACCCATCTTGGGTAGTCGGATCGTAGTACAAAATTTAAATACTGACTTCTTAATATAAGCGTAGGTATGCAATACGACATAATAAATCTATGAGTTTGAATACAAATATTGTCTACTAGAGATTATACAAACTCAAAAGGTCCTCATTACAATTATTATCACACTATTTCACGAGAATAGTGAGGACTACTAATGTTATCCTCTGGACCATTACTCAGGTTCCACAGGCTACGTCCCGGCTATATTCTCATTTCACAAGAAGAAAAGTGAAAGAAAGGGTGAGTTTGTAATATTCATGAAACCCACACTTGATCAAATTGCAAAAATAATGCGGAGCGTGTAAAATCGAGTTTAAAAAAAGTTTACAAACCATATACGGATCACCCTTTATGCACAATTATTAATTAAGCGAAAAGATAAAGAATAAAATCATACCCTTGAAGATCGAGCTTCCTCGGTGCAAGTTCACCTCGAATCCTTTTAGCGTTCGACTTGAATCCACGGGGTTTGGTTCCTTCCTTTGATCGGCGTTAGCCACCCAGTGTTTGGCCTCTGGGGTGATCCACGAGGAAGAATAAAATTCAAAGAAGATGGGTGGTTGGCTCGAACCTAGTTTTCTATCTATCTACATAGAAAAGGCGTACTCTCCAACAATTGGAATTATTACGTGTTGTTAAAAATCGACAACCCCCCCACCCGTAATAAGACTCCTCTTATTTATAGATGTGGGCAACCCACCTAACAATTAAGGAATTGGGGTTTTATTTAATTAATTAAATTCTTTTAATTAATTAAGCTCCCTAATCTTATTAGGGATAATTAATTAAACTCCTTTAACTAATTTTCCTTCTAAATCGATTAGGAATAAATGAAATACTTATATTAAATTAATTCCTAAACTCTTTTAGAAATTAAAATAATAATAATTGTAATAATATTAATAAGACTCCTCTTATTAATTTATATTTAATATTTCTAAAATATTAAATAATAAATATTAAAATATTTAATTTATTCTATCACCATAGATTAAATTAAATATACATAACTATATTATTACGATTATGCCATTAACTTCTTAAATAATTATTCTTCCTTTTATGGTGTGACCCTTTAGGTTCTCCATATTAAGCGGGTTGTGAATAAATCAATTAGAACAATTCTAATCTTATTTAAATAAATAAATTAAACAATTAATTTATTTAAATAAATAATATTTATTCTCTGATAGGGATAAGCCTCCTAGCGATCAGCGACTTTCCGGGATAATATAGATTTCAACATTAATCATAAAAAAGAACCTTTGAGTAAATAGTTCTTAATCTGATTCAATCCTTCCACCATCTGATGTCCCGATTAAATATAAGGCATGGAATTCTTTGTCGAGTCTTATTTTATTTAATTATATGTATTTAGATCTCTTAAATGCACTGACTCGAATAATGCAAATTAGAAACTCCTTTCTAATTTCATTACGCCTTAACCAGGACTCTTTGGGTTGTCATTTATCGAATCACATAGGACATTTCTCTTCTTTTATTAAAGTGGTAGATTCTTTATTGATCATACATTATCTCCATATACTGACTTATTATACCCAAGCATACCCTTTGATATACCTAAGGGTCTTAAGGAATAAGTCAAAGTATAACTCATCATACACGAATCTTATGATGATCTCAAGTCGAGGATTACTTGTCTTACTATCACTCTGAGAATTCTATTGACGAGTGAAAATAAAACTCCATTAGGTATTCCTTTAGCGAGAGCCGCGTTCGATGAACTTATTCTCTAATAAGCACCTACATACTTGCTTTAGTGTCTCCACACAAATGATCGTGAGATCGATCATCCTCATCGATGAAGCAAACAGCGTATGTACCCGATCTATCAGGATTCACTAATCCCCGATTTAGTAATCGATGATTGGGAACTATTTTAGTTTTAAGCTTTCTAAAATTTAGATCTCATTAGAATGATCATCATCATTATTCTAAAAGCATTGCTTAAAACTATGGGTTTATCACATATTATAAAAAAACATCATGTAGATAATTAAAAGCCTTTAATAAATTAATACTTTTTATTAATAAATGAATAAGATTGTTACAAAGTATATGCTTTATCATCAAACATGATTGGCTTGTGTGCATACTACTTTCAATCTCCCACTTGCACTAAAAGCCCGATCGTCATGGTATCTCTATACTCTTCTTCTCTAAAGTGGCGATTATCCTGCTTTGGATAAGCTTTAGTTATGGATATGTAATGTTGTTCATGAGAGTCCACTATCTCTATAGTGATTTCCCATCTTTCGATGATTACAATAATCAAATGAAAGTGCCCTGACACATGTTTAGATCGAAGATGAGACTTAGGAACTATTCTAGTTTACGTAATGAACTTTTAATCCAAACAATCAACTTGCGACTTCATTTATAGCTATATACTTTGTCTTTATCACTAAACCGACAACTCTTTCTTTGTTTGGAACCTTTCGATTCAACTTGCACCTTTGTTCGAGATAACGCTTTACCTTAAAGTGGATTTTACGTCATCTTGATGCATACGAAAAAAACTTGAGTGCATTAAGCCCTCTGGTTTTAATTTAGACCCACCATGAATATGATCACATCCTTGGTCTTGGGTTAAGCACTTTAAGATGTTTTCAGCGACTCATAGTGAACTTCTCCATAATATGGTGATCGACATCGGGTCTCGTATATTTCATTGCATACATGATTGTCACTCATGCGACCTCTCTTTTTTAAAGTCTGCATGGGGACTATTAAGAGATACACTCCATAGCTCATCGACATGAGACATCTCTTGGGTTTGCCATGCTAAGCGACTTTAGCATCAAATGAATATCGTTCCTTGGGTTAAGTCGAGCATCCTCTTAAATCTATCTATATAGATTTATATCCCCAATTAAGATACTCTTCCCAAATCATTCATGGAGGAATGTTTAGACAACTTTATCTTTCTTGATTGTAGCATTGGTATGTCATTCCTTATCAGTAGTATATCAACATATAATACTAGGAATGTCACGGCCCATCCCTTTTGTACCCTTTTTCTACATAAAATCAAACTCTTTTTGCCTCATCAAAGCAGAATGTTCCATATTTGAGAAACTTGCTTGATCCATTTCTCTATATACATCATCATCTTCATGATGTGGATCATCATCATCATCATCATCATCATCATCATGATGAATCCATACCTCTAGGTATCTTGATCTTATTCGATTCTGATTCGGTTGTGGTACAATAGATTTATCTCTACGGTTCCTCTTATTTGACTTATAGTGTTTTGTGGTTCTTGAACTCTTGAAGATCTATTATCCTCCCACTAGCCCTTTTATGATAAACACCTTTATCTTAGAAAGCGCGTGTTTAATAACAAACACCTTTTTGCTAAGTAGGATTATAGAACATATACCTAAACTTACTTTAGGATGTCCCACAAATCTGTACTTGTCAAATCTTGTCCCAAACTTATCCTTTGAAACCTTTTCACATAAGTTGGACAACCCTTATCTTAACATACTTAAGATTAGGAATCCTCCTGTCCATAACTTTTATGGAGTCTTGGGGTAGGATTTTGAGGTTACCTTTTTAAATGAGATGTCTGACCATTTCTAGGACATGATCCTGAGAAGGATCTTTGGAATGTCGGTAAAATCATTATGGATAGCACCATGTCCAACAAGTGCGATTTTTCCTTTCGGATACATCAATCGATTATTATGTGTCGGGATGTGTCCATTATGAGAAAAAACCATTTGAGATGATCTAGAAACTTATTGCACAAGTATTTATTCCTTGATCTAATCAAAGAATCTTAATACTTTGCCAATTTGTTTCACTTACGAATTCTTTGAACCTTTCAAATAATTCACACTTGTATTCGACAAATACACACATTCAACTCTTTGAATGATCATCTCCTTTTCTTATACTAATTTGTTCGATATGCAAAATTATTTTTTTCATATAAATCAGTATACAAAATTTATTAAGTAATATTCGATTCTATCTGAAACATTATTATTATAAATAGAACAACAATTGTTCTTAATTATAATACCAAAATTTCATTGTCCAATGATAAAATGGAAATAATATTTTAACAAAATTGGAATCTGATAACAACTTATTGACTTAATAGATTTGCCGTAGGCATTGCTAAACTATAAGTTTCTATGGCTAATATGGCAACCTTTTGCTTCATTTCCCACATAGGATTACTTATATTTGTTTAGCTTTCTACTTACTTTGGTCCTTCATAAATCTATATTTATGATAACCAAAATCGGTATCCAATACCCAGTAGAACCTTGACTTAAAGAAAAATTTATTTTAAATCATGAACAAATTTGTATTATATGTAAAACTTCACTAAGCTTCTTTGGTTAGCCTCTGCAAGATGCTTCTCATGATTTCTTTCCGATGTCGGGCTTATTGCGGTGGAAGCAAACTCCTTTTTATCCGTGTCGATTTTGTTCTTATTATCCTTTGTTTTGCCTTTCTATTTACCTTCTTTGAATCGTTCTTCTTTTGGAAGATCCTTTGGCCCCTACCGATAAGACTTGATCTTTCTTGGTTGGAAAGTGACTCTCGACATTTTTTCAACATGTTAAGCAAATCGGTGAAGGCGATATCTAGCTTGTTCATATGAAAAATTCACAACAATTGTGAAAGAAGTCAGGGAGTGAGTGCAAGATCAAATCTTGGCTCAACTCTCCATCCATGACAAAAACTTCGTTGTCTAATTGATCGATCAAATTGATTATGTTAAGAACTTTTATATGCATCTTATAGTGTCGTTGGCCGTTCTAGATCGGAAGAGCTCCTTGAGATGTCGATATCTATCGGTCCTACTTTCCTCACCATCAACTACTTGATGTGCGGGAATATAGTAGGAAGCATCCATAGTTTCATCTTGTGGCTGAAGCTTCGTTACTTTCGTGGATCTGAGCATGATGCGTTGAGCAATGTGCATCATCTTGCCACTTTCTAAAAGTAGCGATCTCTTCCTCGGAGGCATTATGCGCAACCATTGCGAGGGGATAGGCGTATTAAGGACATAAGATAGCTTTTTCGACTATGAGAACTATTCTCAAATTCCTTAACCAATCCAGTTTAATTGATTACGGTTAATTTAGCATCTAATATGCTTCTTGATGATAGTAATTTTAGACATTGTAAAATTACGTAAATGAATTTGTAATTAACAACATTTTAACATACATTCTTTTATTAATTACCAAATAATAAATTAGGTCTTGTTTTAAATTGGTATCTCCCACTTTATTTTCTTCAAACTATATTACCCTCACTTATATAGTTAAATAAAATCTAATTAAAGATTTGCTTTAGTGAGAATAAGGATCCCATTTCAAATGTATATAGCCTTGTGGTGACACAACAAACTATATATAAATAAATAGGTGAGACAACTTTTGTCGATTACATCAACTATCTCTGACTCCTTTTCTTTTGCCTCTTAGATTATTTTGATCAGTGGTGGCACATCAGAATCAAAATTATCCAAGTTAAATCAAACCTAGCACTCCATATATTCAAAAAAAAAAATATCATCCTTGTGGTGACCTGACAAAAAACAATATTGTTCAATTTTCTTTATAAGCATCAAATGTGATAAATTAACATCTTAAATACTTAATACTTGCCTTGTGGTGACACAACAAACTCGTATTAAATATTTAATACTCTATTAATTTTATCATGCTTTAGAAAAGCGACGTTCGATATTCGAATATCTTTGAGCAACTTAGGACTTAATATAAAAAATTGGGGTTTTGTTATTAATTTGTCTCATCTTGTTTAAGCGCGTACATATATATATATATATATAAAAATAAAATCGTCGTATTAATGAACATCTGAGCGTGTTTTGCATAATATATAATATATATATATATAGCATGCACATATAGAATCTATATTCTACTACGGATTGATTATGGACTTTTATTCTAGTTTGGTTCACTAGAGCCACCAAGTGAACCAAAAATTCGAAACTCCCCAGGGTGCGAAATAATATTTAAATATAACTATTACATTTAAACTTGGGCTCCATTACTGAGCGGGTCTTGGCGCTCCTTGCTCCTTGATCTCGATTTTTCAAATTAATTCTAACTATTCTATTACAAAACTATTTAAAATAAATAGAAACCTTGATCGTGATCGAGGGAAATACATAGGAGGAGATAGAATTTACATTAAGAAAAATTAGAGAAGGCAGTCTCTGTGAGACCCCATTTAATAAAACCCGTACATTCGTACATCGACTAAAATAAAATCGAATCATATTGGTCGATAGTCCATAATCAATCCCATTTATTATCATACACATCATCATATGCATCGATAAATAACATTCATCTTATGAATAATAAACATTTAATATATATATTGATATCATTTAATGGGCAAATTTAGTTAGTATAAAATCTAATTTTGAATCAAAATAAACTCCTTTATTTTAATCAAATTTAAATCAAAATAAAACTATTTTATTTTAATTTATCCAATTTTGAATAAAATAAACTATTTTATTTTAATCAAAATTTTAATCAAAATAAACTCCTTTATTTTAATTAATTATGGAATCGATTCCATATTAAAAAAAAAAAAAATTTAATTAAAATAAACTCTTTTATTTTAATTAATTATGGAATCGATTCCATGTAAAAAAAAAAAATTTTATTAAAGGAAACACGGATTTCTTTTCTTTCATTCACAAATAAACTCTGCTTTTTATTTTGAATAATATGAAATCTTATTTCATATTTAAATAAACTCCTTTATTTAAGGAAATTGGATTCTCTTTCTATTCATCAAAAATAACTCTTTTATTTTGAATAATATGAAATCTTATTTCATATCTAAATAAACTCCTTTATTTAAGGAAATTGGATTCTCTTTCCTATTCACAAATAAACTCTTTTATTTTGAATAATATGAAATCTTATTTCATATTAAAAATAAACTCCTTTATTTAAGGAAAAATAAAATCAATTTCAACTCCAATTAGTTATCATGGAATCCAATTCCAACTCTAATTAGTTAGCATGAAATTTAATTTTAAAATTAAAATAAACTTTTTATTTTAATATTAAAATAAACTTTTTATTTTAAAATTAAAATAAACTTTTTATTTTAATTATTAAAATAAACTTTTATTTTAATTATATATATATATATATATATATATATATATATATATATATATATATATATATATATATATATATATATATATATATATATATATATATATATATATATATATATATATATATATATATATATATATATATATATATATATATATATATATATATATATATATATATATATATATATATATATATATATATATATTTATATATATATATATATATTTATATATATTTTATATTTATTCATATATATTATTATATATTTATTTTTAAATATATTTAATTATTTAAATTTTTATATATATTATATTATAAAATATTTATATATATTTATATATTTTTTTTTTATTATTTTATAAAATTATATATTATTAATATGAATTTTATAAATTAATTTTAAAAAAAAAATTTTTTTTTTTTTTTTTTTTTTTTTTTTTTTTTTTTTATTTTTTTTTTTAATAATAAAATTATGCCCAATTAAATTATTACAAAACACATATCGATATACATATCAAATTAAAACAATTAATAATTTAGCATAAAGGTTTGGCTCTGATGCCCTTTATTAGGTTTGTAATATTATGAACTTTGATCAAATTGCAAAAAAATGCGGCGAGCGTGTAAAATCGAGTTTAAAAATTTTACAAACCATATACGGATCACCCTTTATGCACAATTATTAATTAAGCGAAAAAATAAAAAGAATAAAATCATACCCTTTGAAGATCGAGCTTCCTCGGTCTGAAGTTCACCTCCAATCCTTTTCGCGTTCGACTTGAATCCACGGGGTTTGGTTCCTTCCTTTGATCGGCGTTAGCCACCCAAGTGTTTGGCCTCTGGGGTGATCCACGAGGAAGAATAAAATTCAAGAAAGATGGGTGTTGGCTAAACCCTAGTTTTCTATCTACATAGAAAAGAGGCGTACTCTCTCACAAATTGGAATTATTACGTATGTTGTAAAAAATCAACAACCCCATACCACCCGTAATAACTCCTCTTATTTATAGATGTGGGCAACCCACCTTAACAATTAAGGAATTGGGTTTTATTTAATTAATTAAATTCTTTTAATTAATTAAGCTCCCTAATCTTATTAGGGATAATTAATTAAACTCCTTTAACTAATTTTCCTTCTAATCGATTAGGAATAAATGAAATACTTATATTAAATTAATTCCTAAACTCTTTTAGAAATTAAAATAATAATAATTGTAATAATATTAATAAGACTCCTCTTATTAATTTATATTTAATATTTCTAAAATATTAAATAATAAATATTAAAATATTTAATTTATTCTATCATCACATAGATTAAATTAAATATACATAACTATATTATTACGATTATGCCATTAACTTCTTAAATAATTATTCTTCCTTTTATGGTGTGACCCTTTTTTAGTTCTCCCGTATTAAAGCCGGGTTGTGAATAAATCAATTAGAACAATTCTAATCTTATTTAAATAAATAAATTAAACAATTAATTTATTTAAATAAATAATATTTATTCTCTGATAGGGATAAGCCTCCTAGCGATCATCGACTTTCCGAGATAATATAGATTTCAACATTAATCATAAAAGAACCTTTGAGTAAATAGTTCTTAATCTGATTCATCCTTCCACCATCTGATGTCCCGATTAAATATAAGGCGTGGAATTCTTTGTCGAGTCTTATTTTATTTAATTATATGTATTTCGATCTCTTAAATGCCTGACTCAAATAATGCAAATTAGAAACTCCTTTCTAATTTCATTACGCCTAACCCGAGGACTCTTTGGGTTGTCATTTATCGAATCACATAGGACATTTCTCTTCTTTTATTAAGTGGTAGATTCTTTATTGATCATACATTATCTCCATATACTGACTTATTATACCCAAGCATACCCTTTGATATACCTAAGGGTCTTAAGAATAAGTCAAGTATAACTCATCATACACGAATCTTATGATGATCTCAAGTCGAGGATTACTTGTCTTACTATCACTCTCTGAAATTCTATTGACGAATGAAATAAAACTCCATTAGGTATTCCTTAGCGAGCCACGTTCGATGAACTTATTCTCTAATAAGCACCTACGTACTTGCTTTAGTGTCTCCACACAAATGATCGTGAGATCAATCATCCTCATCGATGAGCAAGCAAAACGCGTATGTACCCGATCTATCGGATTCACTAATCCCCGATTTAGTAATCGATGATTGGGAACTATTTTAGTTTTAAGCTTTCTAAAATTTAGATCTCATTAGAATGATCATCATCATTATTCTAAAAGCATTGCTTAAAACTATGGGTTTATCACATATTATAAAAAGCATCGTCATGTAGATAATTAAAAGCCTTTAATAAATTAATACTTTTTTATTAATAAATGAATAAGATTATTCTGAAAGTATATGCTTTATCATCAAACATGATTGGCTTGCTTACTTTGCAAAATTTATAAATATTACCCACAACTATAACATTATATCAAATTTATTCCATAATATTCAAAAATAATATTTATAGAAAATTCATCTTTATTTATAAAAGTTGGGGTCTTATAATTTTTTCTATAAATAGAAGCTCATTCCTTCATTATTTTCTTACAATTCACTTTGAAACTCTAGAGAGAGAAACTATAGAGAGTTCTTCTTCTATAATCTTGAGCGTATTTCTTTAGAGTTTAAGAAAGCTTTGAAGCGTAGTCTGAAGTTTTCTTCAAGTATATTCCCGCCTTTACTACCGGTAATACTTTTCTTTTAAGGTAGGGGATATAATTGTCGTGATTAATGTAAAGGATATTATTATTATTTATTATTACATTGTTGAATAACTTTGTATATCTTGACTACCCTATACTTGGTGAAATTTCTTACATTATTCCATTCTTTATTATTATGTTGGAATAACTTTTGTTTATGTGAAGTCTCGCATACATGGTGAAATTCTTCTAATATTAAGTTCTTTATTATTACGTGAATATCCCATCGCTCTATGCATTTATCTTAGACTGGTTCTATTATTTATTATTCTATCGAATATCCTCATCATGGTATTCTGTACGCAGTATACAGTTCCATTATTCATTATTACGTCAATATTACGTAAAATGCGTTTCACGTCGGACACGGGTTCCATTATTTATTATTACATTGGGAATAACACAAAGGCAGGTCTCGGTCATCGCATTGCACATGGTGAATCCTTTTGTTATTTCATTTCTTTATTATTCTATTGGAATAACCTGTCTATGTGGATTACCACATGCATAGTGAATTATCCTTCGTATTCATACGAATAGTATTTTCATTAAAAAAGGGTTTCTGCCAGGGGCAGATTCATAATTTTTCTGACTCTAAAAATTCTTGAAAAATTTGAAATAATAATTTGATGAGTTTTCTAGATTGTGTCCAAAAATGGCGATTTTTGGATGTATAGATTAAGAGTTATGGATTTTATGGGAAAGACTATTTTAAAAGTAAACCCATATAACTCCTTGTGGTTAACTCCAAAATTGGTAAAATTTTTATTGGGAGTACATGTATATAACAGGAGTATACCCTATAAATTTCGGAATTTTTGGATGAAAATTACAATTTATGATAAATGTCTAAATATTCAAGCGATTTTAGCCATATAAAAATAGTAAATGAACTTTAAAAATTAGAGAAAATATATGTTCAAGATGGGACTATATTCGCTAAATCCCGGAAAAAGAAATATTTTTGGGACTGATTTGGTATTTTCATGAAAATGAACTAGTTATGAGTAAATGAATTAAATATGTTATGTGAAGTAATAAAATTGAAAAATAGGATTTTATGGCTTGAGAATCCTATATAGGGTATATCAGATTTTGATGAGGATTTGATCATTGATGATGAAATCTTATGAGTATAGCAGCTTTGAATGATTAAATCCATTATTTGATAAAGTGTAAACAATTGAAATAAATTGTTTATAAGTTTAAGAAATGATTAAAATATTGTTATAATATTAATGATATTAGATTATGAGATTATTAAGTGATTGATAACATTTGGTTATTATTGAACGCTTGATAAATTATATTATAAATGTTTAATATTTATAATTTATCTCATTTGATTGATTCTTATATCATTGTCATCATCCTCATCTTTATATTGTGTTGAAAGTTATCTTTAGTAACAGTAGTGCATAGATGGACTTGGTATGATTATGACAAGGGATTATTCGGTATAATCATGTAGTAATGTTACAAATGATATCGAAAAAGCCCTCATTAGTCGTAGGTGCATTGATGGATGATTTTGGTATGATTATGGCTATGGATTCTCTTTGCCAAGGTGCAAAGATGAATTGTTTTATGGCATGATCGGGATCATTGATAAAAACACGATTATCTTTGGCGTGTAGTGCATGGATAATTTGTGGTTGTGATACTAATGAAAAAGTCCTCATCGGCCGTAGTGCATTGATGGACGCTTTTTGGTATGATTATGGCTATGGATTCTCTTCTACCAAGGTGCAAAGATGAATTGTTTTATGGCATGATCGGAATCAGTTGATGAAAACACGATTATCTTTGGCCCGTAGTGCATGGATAATTTGTGGTCATGATACTAAAGAATATCCTTGGCCATTAGTGCAGGGATGATTCGATGATGTGGATTATTTATTGAGCTGAGTCTCAACAATGAAATATTAATTCATGGATGTGATAATAATGAATATCTTTGGCCGTAGTGCAAAGATGATTTAATGATTATGAGCAGGAATTGTGATTTGGTATAACCATGATTTTTGATGTTTCAGGTGTTAGAGTTTATGCCCTAGAGACCAATTATTTGATATAATTGCTTAACGTTTTGATATTATATTTGATTGAATAAATATATGATTTTATTATGGTTTTATTTATCATGCGTAATATAATTGTTAACATAATAAAATTCCTTAGAATAGTAATACAAATTTTTATAAATAAAGATGAATTTTTTATAAATATTATTTTTGAATATTATGGAATAAATTTGATATAATGTTATAGTTGTGGGTAATATTTATAAATTTTATAAAAAAGTAAGCAAGTTGTTATAAAAATTAGTTTGGTGGGAAATATTCTTTTTTATGGGGAATATTTGATATAATGTATGCGGCGATCGATTAATTGGACCCCCTACCAATGAGCGGATTATTGTAAGTAGTTAGAAAGCGACAAAATTATCTTTCTATAAAAATAACGGCGGAAGTGTTCTGATTTAAAGCTGTTGAACTACCCGGTAGTAAAAAAATGCGATGTCTGGCGTGGTTGCGTAGTAGCACGGCGGTATTGATTATTGATCTTTACGTGAGAAGTCAACTTAGCTATACTCGATTATTACTTCTGATGATAATTCTTTGCATCATATCTCTTATATTATTGATTCAATTATTGTCACGATATCATCATATAATATGTTATATTATTAATTAAGATGACAAGTTATAAATGATTAATAATTGTTGAAAGATTAAATATGTGTTGATTAAAAATAAAATGATTTGTGGTAATATTTATTCAATCCTTGATGTATATAAAAGTGCATTATGAGGCGTTTGTGGTAAGTTTGATTATTTTATAAGTTATGATTAAGAGTTTATGATAGTATTTACCTTTGTAATAGTAATTACCTTTGTGAATAGTAATTACCTTAAATCGATAGTATTTACCTTTGTGAATAGTAATTACCTTTGTGAATAGTAATTACCTTTGTGAATAGATAGTAGTATTTACCTAGTAATTACCTTTGTGAATAGTAATTACCTTTGTGAATAGTAATTACCTTCGTCGATAGTATTTACCTTAAATCGATAGTATTTACCTTCTTCGATAGTAATTACCTTCTTCAATAAATTACCTTCGTATAGTAATTACCTTCGTCGATAGTATTTACCTTAATCGATAGTAATTACCTTTGTGAATAGTAATTACCTTTGTGAATAATAATTACCTTCGTCGATAGTATTTACCTTAAATCGATAGTATTTACCTTCGTCGATAGTAATTACCTTCTTCATAGTAATTACCTTAAATCGTCGATAGTAATTACCCCTTCGCAAATAGTAGTTGTCCCTTGATATTACCAAGAGTTAAGCTGCCTCTTGATTGTTCGAGGGTTAATTACCCTTCATGAATAGTAGTTGTCTCTTGATATTACGAAGAGTCATTTTGACCCTTCGTTAAGACCAAGAGCCACCCTCGGTTTTCTATAAATAGAAAGCTCATTCCTTCATTATTTCTTACGAATTCATTGAAACTCTGAGAGAAATTATAGAGAAAAGAAAAAAGTATTCTGCTACTTCACTTTTCGATATTAGGTTCTTCTAAGGTAAGGGATATTATTTGTTGTGCGCGTAAGGGTGTTATTCTTTCTTATTCATGAAGAGAACTTTTGTTATTCCATTCTTTATTATTACATTGGAATAACTTTTGTATCTGTGGCATACCTATACTTGGTGAAATCCTCTATTATTCCATTCTTTATTATTACATTTGGAATAACTTTTGTATCGTGGTTTATACCCCTATATACTTGGTGACATTCTTCTATTATTACATTTGGAACATCACATGCATGTGTGTTTACACGGGACTGATTAAAATCTTTATTATTATTACATTTGGAACATCACATGCGTGTGTTTTACAGGACACAGGTTAAAATCTTTATCATTACATTGGAATATCTATACGTGTGTTTTACAGGATGCAGTTCCATCTTTATTATTACATTTGGAACATCACATCCGGTTGTGAATTTCACGACACAGGTTACATTATTATTATTACATTGGAATAACTTTTACATCTGTCATCTGCATGCATGGTGATTTCCTTTGTTATTCCATTCTTTATTATACCTAGTTGGTTAAAACTTTGACTTTTATACTCCATGAAATTAGTAGAATATTCTTGATATTTGCGTTTCATCCGATATCTTTTCATGGAAATATTCTTACGATCATTCTTGAATTTTACTCTACAAAGCGATATCTTGTTGACAATTTGGGCGTTAATAATTCTGGATAAATTAATTCTTGAACTTGTTTTATTGAATTATTATATCATTGTCATCATCCTCATGTTATATTATGTTATCTTTGTCTTTGGCTTACGTGCATAGATGAACTTAGTATGATTATGACCGGGGATCATTCGGTATAATCATGGCTTGATATAAATGATGTGACAAAAGTCCTCGATGGCACATAATGCGATGATGGATAGTTTTGGTATGATTATGACCGGGGGTGATTCGGTATAGTCATGACCATTGATAATTTGATGAAAATCCTTGGCCAGTAGTGCGAGGGATGATTAGATATTGTGGTTTATTCATTAAAAGCGAGTCTTAGTGATAAAATTGATGAAAACCTTTTAAAACCTAAAAAGATAGTAGACTTTATTTTCTCTTGACTCTTTTAATGGATTGCGTATTCATTGCAGATTAAAGCTGGTTTATCTATTGTATTTTATCGGTTTAACATTGTTGAAGACTATTGATAATTTATTACGCATTATCTTAGTTATAATATTTCTTCTTGGGCTAGTTGAGCTCACCCTTTCTTTCCTTTGTTCTCTTGAGGAAATGAGAATATAAATTTGAGGGACGAGTCGGGGAATGGAGTAATGGTCCGGAAGGATAGCATTAGTAGTCCTCACTATTACATTAAATAGTGTGACAATAAATGTAATGAGGACTCCTTGAGTATGGATATTATCTAAATGACAATATTTGTATTAGAACTCTCGGTTTATGTATGTATATATTATACAGCGACGGATGTATAATTAAGTTTGTATTTGAATTTATGTACCATGTAAGTGGCGACCCAAGATGGGTGGCGTATACCTAATTTTAGAAGCGTCACGGTTGGTATCGAGCTTAGGGATATGATCCACGGCTAAGATGTGAGACTAGAACTAGGAGGGAGAGATAGGGAATTCCTTCGCTAGTATGACCTACCTAAGTTTATTTGGTATTTGATTGGTCGATTGAGTATAGTGATAATATGTTGCATGTCGATTAACCCTTATTTTGTGGCGGTGTTTGAAAATGGCATCAGAGAATGTTGAGAATAGCAATGGAGCACGAGGAGGCTGATTCTCCACGGATCGATAATCGGGACAATGTGCAGCGGGATGGCGATAATCCTCCTGTAAACAACAACAACGATCGATTGACGAGCAGCGACGATGCGTTTAAGAGGTTTTAGAATTCATGCGACATCGGTGACGACTCCTCATCCAAAGCGTGGGTGGAAACACGGAAAACTCTCGGTGATCACATTAAACAATTTAAGGAGCTGGGACCACCGGAGTTTAAGGAGAGCAAAACCACTTACGGCGGAAGCATGGATAAAGCAGATTACCAAGATATTTGATGTCTTGGGATGCTCAGGAAGCAAAGGTTCCCTTTTGCCTTTTATGTTGCGTGGAGGCGGCGATTTGGTGGGAATCGGTAAAAGCGTACTCGACTTCTTTGTCTTGAAGATATCTTGGGAGAAGTTCGAGGGGCATTCAGCGACAAATACTTTCACGAAAGTATTAGCCACATGAAGGAGGTGGAGTTTATCAAGTTGGAACAAAACAATATGGCCAGTGTCGCGATCTGAGGCAAAATTTGCGGAGTTATCACGATTCGTCCCTCTTGGTGGATAATGAAGAGAAATGGCGCGAATGTTTTTAAGAGGTTTGAAGCGGGAGATCGTCGACATCTTATTTCTCATAAAGCGTGTTTGTATTCGGATGTTGTAAATAGGGCTCGATTAGTGGAGCGCGATAACGAGTCAATGCAACTAAAGAAGAAGCGCGGCAAAATTATAATACCGGCGAGTAGTAGTCGTCGAGCGGTGACAACAAGCGTGGAGGAATCAACGGGCGGATATGGTAACCACTTGGTGGTAATCGAGGTTAAAAAGCAATAAGAATGGACATTTCAAGAAAGGAGATTCAACAATGATGGAAAGGCGTCGGCCTTTAGCGACCCGTTGTTAAGGAAGGAGAAAGACCACCTATCATATGCTTCAAATGCGGAGGAGAGGACACATCGATCCGAATCTGCGCCCATGCGAGTCAAAGCATGTTATAATTGTGGAAGAAGGTCACTTAGCTCGATTTTGTCGTTTCTAGAAGACAAATTCAACTAGGATGGAGGCACCAAAGGCATCCCGAGACAAACCAAAGCCCGGTAGTTTAAGAGAGCATTTTTTTTTTCGTGACGAGGAACTGAATAAAATTATCACGGGTAAGTTAATCATAAGCTCTTGCGAAGTCTATCTGTGTTAGATACCGGTTCTACCCACTCTTTTATTTCACCTAGTTGTGTTCAGCGTTTAAATTTGACTCAGAAGAAGTTAAACTTTGACTTATTGGTTGAAACTTAGTTAGTAGGAGCCTTCGTTACCTCTCTTATTTTTTAAATCTTGTTTGATTCAAATAAACATTTTCACGTTACTGTCGATCTTATCTCTTTGAAAATATTTGTCTTTGATGTGACTTTAGAAATCGATTGGTTAAATACTCATCATGATTTTTTGTAAGGTTGTTAGCTTTCATACTCTTAACTTGACTTTGTTATGCGAATTAAAGTAACGAACCACTAAAAGTCGATCATTGTCATATCAAGCCATAAGTAAAGAGCCCGATCCTTTAGTTGTTGACTTCCTTGTGTGGAATGCAAAAGCGGGACTTTACATGGCGACATCGTGAATGAAGATGGCAAGTTGATAGGTATCATTGTGAGGTCTTATCTAGGTTAAGGGATAGAAGTCACGATTGGTATCGATGTGACGTCTTATCAAGTCTTGGATGAGAGTATGATTTTGAATGATATTTCTATCATTAATAAATTTCTTGGCGTATTCTTGAAGACTTCCTAGCCTACCCTAGGCGTGAAATCAAATTTTGTATTGACCCGATATAAAACCCATTTCTTAAACCCTCGAATATTTCTTGACTAAAATGATCACAAGCATTTCGTGGTTTATGATGAAAGTCATAATAAAAGCATTGGACTAATGAAAATCATGGGTATATGAAGTATTAGTAAGTGTTATGATGAGTTATGTTGGTTATTATGTGAAAACATGAAAGTTTCTTAAAAATCACAAGGAGTTAAAAACCAGTTTTGGTGAAAAAGCGTAACATGAAATTCAATTGACCAAATCTCTATTATATTTTGAATTTTTGAGTGTGGTTAAGTCCTAGAGTTAGATCTATGAGTTACCTAACTAATCCAAGTGGAATCAATGAAAAAGGTGTTGTAGATTTTTAGTGTGGGGTGATTTTAGCAAAGGAGTCAAAACTTTAAAATGTCCAAAAAGGCTGCTTTGCCACATTTTTGTAAGGGCTGTTTTGGCCACTTAATTAGTGAGAAAATTCAGGCCTTTTGGGACATAAAAGTATATGGTATAAAGAACATCGTGTCCAAAAATGAGCTCATTCCGACTTAAAATGAGCAAGTTATGACCATTTCAATATTTAGGTTTTTTGACGAAAAAATGCTATAAGCGGAGTTCTATAACTCAGATGACCATGAAATTTAAATTGGAGGCTCACATTAACATGTGTAAGGTCCTGCCAAGATTTGGGAATTTTGGAGTTAAACTTGAGGTAGCTAATTTCTTAAGGAATTAATTAGAAATTGATTTTTGAAAAATAGTAAATGAATTTTAAAAATTAAGAAAAATATATTTTCATTATGGGACTATATTATGCTAAATCCCAGAAAAAAAATATTTTGGGACTGATTTGGTATTTTTCATGAAAATAGTTTAATTCTGAACATATGAGTTAAATATGTTATGTGAAGTAACAAAGTTGAAAATAAGATTTTATGGCTAGAGAATCTATATATAGAGTATATGCATATTTTTTTGAGGATTTGATAATTGGTGATGATATCTTATGAGTATGGCATTTTGAATGATTAAATGCATTATATGGTAAAGCGTAAACAATTGAGATAAATTGTTTATAAATTTAAGAAGTGATTAAAATATTGTTATAATATTAATGATATTAGATTATGAGATTATTAAGTGATTGATAACATGGGGATATTCTTGAATCTGGATAAATTATATTATAAATGTTTAATATTTATCCTTTATCTCATTTGATTGATTCTTTATATCATTATCCTCATTGCTTATATTATGTTGAAAGTCATACGTGGCTGTGCATGCATAGATGGACTTGGTATGATTATGACCGAGGATTGTTCGGTATAATCATAACTAGTAATTGAAAACACGATTATCTTTGGTAGTAGTGCATGGATAATTTGTGGTGCGTGATACTAATGAATACTAATGAATACGATTATCTTTGGTAGTAGTGCATGGATAATTTGTGGTCGTGATCTTAATGAATACTACGATTATCTTTGGTAGTAGTGCATGGATAATTTGTGGTCGTGATCTTAATGAATACCACGATTATCTTTGGTAGTAGTGCATGGATAATTTATGGTCGTGATATAATGAATACGATTATCTTTGGTAGTAGTGCATGGATAATTTAATGGTGGTGATCTTAATGAATATCCTTGGCACGTAGTGCGGGGATGATTCGATGATATGGATTAATTATTGAAATGAGTCTCGTGAATGAAATATTAATTCATGGATGTGGTAAAAAGTCGTCTTTGGTAGTAGTGCATTGATAGACTTGGTATGATTATGACCAAGTTATTCGGTATAATCATGGCCGTAATTGAAAACACGAATATCCTTGGCGATGGTGCATGGATAATTAATTGGTCGTGATCTTATTAAGGCTGCGTCTCGGCATTATTGGTTTTACTGATTGTATATCTTTGCTTTGTAGTGCAAAAAGATGAATTGTTAATGAATATCTTTGGCGGATTAGAAGATGAATTTAATATTTTTAACGATAAAAGGTATTGAAGGTATCCTCACCTCTTTATCATATCAGTCGCGTACCCTAATTTGAGGCAAAATTTCATAAGAAGGGAGGTTGTAAGACCCAGACTTTTATAAATAAAGATGAATTTTCTATAAATATTATTTTTGAATATTATGGAATAAATTTGATATAATGTTATAGTTGTGGGTAATATTTATAAATTTTGCAAAGTAAGCAAGTTGTTATAAAATATTAGTTTG
This sequence comes from Panax quinquefolius, assembly GCA_020205615.1. Taxonomy (NCBI): domain Eukaryota; kingdom Viridiplantae; phylum Streptophyta; class Magnoliopsida; order Apiales; family Araliaceae; genus Panax; species Panax quinquefolius. The sequence goes on along the minus strand of JAINUW010000650.1, from coordinate 69,044 downwards.
GTGGGGAATATTCTTTTTGTCGGGGAATATTAAATGCGATGGCTCAATCGATGGTGGACCCCACAACGGAAGTATTATAAGTAGTTAAAAAAGCGACAAAATTATCTTTCTATAAAAATAACGGCGGAGAGGTGTTACGATTAAAAGCTGTTGAACTACCGGTAGTAAAAGAAATCTGATGTCTGGCGTGGTTGCGTAGTAGCACACGGTATTGATTATTGATCTTTACGTGAAAGTCAACATTTATACTCGATTATTACTTTCTGATAATTCTTTGCATCATATCTCTTATATTATTGATTCAATTATTGTCACGATTATCATATAATATAATATGTTATATTATTAATTGAGGCGACAAGTTATAAATGATTAATAATTGTTGAAAGATTAAATATGTGTTGATTAAAAATAAAATGATTTGTGGTAATATTTATTCGATCCTTGATGTATATAAAAGTGCATTATGAGGGCGTTTGTGGTAAGTTTGATTATTTTATGGGGGCCCCGTATGTATCATCTAAGAGTCTCTTCGTCGATAGTATTTACCTTTGTGAATAGTAATTACCTTTGTGAATAGTAATTACCTTTGTGAATAGTAATTACCTTCGTCGATAGTATTTACCTTTGTGAATAATAATTACCTTTGTGAATAGTAATTACCTTTGTGAATAGTAATTACCTTACGTCGATAGTATTTACCTTCCGTCGATAGTAATTACCTTTGTGAATAGTAATTACCTTTGTGAATAGTAATTACCTTCGTCGATAGTATTTACCTTCGTCGATAGTATTTACCTATTGTATAGTAATTACCTTCATTCGATAGTAATTACCTTAAATCGATAGTATTTACCTTTGTGAATAGTAATTACCTTTGTGAATAGTAATTACCTTTGTGAATAATAATACCTTACCTCGATAGTATTTACCTTCGTCGATAGTATTTACCTTCGATATAGTAATTACCTTCTTCATAAGTAATTACCTTCGATAGTAATTACATTACCTCGTCGATAGTAATTACCCTTCGTGAATAGTAGTTGTCCTTGATATTACGAGAGTTAAGCTTGCCTCTTGATTGTTCGAGGTTAATTACCCCTTACATGAATAGTAGTTGTCTCTTGATATTACGAAAAGTCATTTTGACCCTTCGTTAAGACCAAGAGCCACCTCGGTTTTTTACATAAATAGAAAGCTCATTCCTTCATTATTTCTTACGAATTCATTGAAACTCTAGAGAGAAACTATAGAGAGAAAGAAGAAAAAAATACTACTACTTCACTTTTCGAATATTCGGTTCTTCTAAGGTAAGGGATATTATTTGTTGTACAGTAAGGGGTGTTATTCTTTCTTATTCATGAAGAGAACTTACATTATTCCATTCTTTATTATTACATTGGAATAACTTTTGTACCTCTGTTATTCCATTCTTTATTATTACATTTGGATATACTTGGTGAAATCCTTATATTATTCCATTCTTATTTATTACATTGGAATAACTTTGTATACGTGGTTTACCCTATACTTGGTGACATTCTTCTATTATTACATTTGGAACATCACATGCATGTGTTTTTACAGGACACTGGTTAAAATCTTTATTATTATTACATTTGGAACATCACATGCATGTGTTTTACACAGGACTGGTTAAAATCTTTATCATTACTGTTGGAATATCCTATCGTGTGTTTTACAGGATGCAGTTCCATCTTTATTATTACATTGGAACATCACATTGGTGTGAATTTCACGACTTTGGTTAGTTATTATTATTACATTGGAATAACTTTTATACATCTGCAATCTGCATGCGTGGTGATTTCTTTTGTTATTCCATTCTTTATTATACCCGGTTGGTTAAAACTTTGACTTCTATACTCCATGAAATTAGTAGAATATTCTTGATATTTGCGTTTCATCCGATATCTTTTCATGGAAATATTCTTGATCATTCTTGAATTTTACTCTACAAAAGCGATATCTTGTTGACAATTTGGGCGTTAATAATTCTGATAAAATAATTCTTGAACTTGTTTTATTGAATTATTATATCATTGTCATCATCCTCATATTTATATTATGTTGAAAGTTGTCTTTGGCTTACGTGCGTAGATGAACTTAGTATGATTATGACCGAGGATCATTCGGTATAATCATGGCTTGATATAAATGATGTGACAAAAGTCCTCGATGGCACATGTAATGCGATGATGGATAGTTTTTGGTATGATTATGACCGGGGGTGATTCGGTATAGTCATGACCATTGATAATTTGATGAAAATCCTTGGCCAAGTAATGCGAATGATTAGATATTGTGGTTTATTCATTAAAGCTGAGTCTTAGTGATAAAATTGATGAAAACCTTTTAAAACCTAAAAGATAGTAGACTTTATTTTCTACTTGACTCTTTTAATGGATTGCGTATTCATTGCAGATTAAAGCTGGTTGTCTATTGTATTTTATCGGTTTAACATTGTTGAAGACTATTGATAATTTATTACGCATTATCTTAGTTATAATATTTCTTCTTTGGGCTAGTTGAGCTCACCCTTTCTTTCCTTTGTTCTCTTGAAATGAGAATATAGGCTGAGACGAGTCGGGGAGCGGAGTAATGGTCGAGAGGATAGCATTAGTAGTCCTCACTATTACGTGAAATAGTGTGATAATAATTGTAATGAGGACTCCTTTTGAGTTTGTATAATATCTAGTAGACAATATTTGTATTCAAACTCACGATTTATGTCGTATTATACACCGACAGATTATATTAGTAAGTTGTATTTGAATTTATGTACCATGTAAGTGGCGACCCAAGATGGGTGACGTATACCTAATTTTGGGGGCGTCACACCGCTCACTATTTATAATTTTATAATATGATTTTAAAATTTTTGCCAACGTAATAATAACCTATAAGGTCACACACAAAGAACGTAATTAAAAGGAAATTAATTTAAATTGTAAAGATTTAAATATGTCGATATGATTGATAGAATTTTAAATTACAATTTAAATTAATAGGATAATTTATATATAGGTATATTAATTAAGTAAGACTTAATTAAGATATATATAAATTGATTTTAATAATATTAGGTTTTGATTAATTCCTCTTAATCTGCTATATATATGATATATATCATCACTTTAGAATTTCGTCAAAAATACAAAACCCTAGCCTAGCTCTTGAGAGAGACTATGAAAAGCGACTTGAAATTCCTCATCCTTGGTGGCTAGTATCGCGGTTCCTTCTTACTTATTAAAGATAATATCGTGAAGGGCGATTAGCGGGCGTTCGGTATAATGGATACTGTAGAGAACGCAGCATTTCTCATTTGGATTATTTGGAGATTCGATCGTATCAATTCCGATTTTCTTAATTAAGTGGATTAACGTTGGAGATTTAATCATTATCAATTTCAGTTTCTTAATCGGTATAATTTCCAACCTTTGAATTAATTGAATTTTTTGCATGGATCCTGTTTTAGGGTTTCAAAAATTGCTTTAAAATTTTTATTTTATTTGTGCGTTTACGTCTTAAAACCCAACATCGGTGAAGGCAGTGATGAAAATTGTAAGACCAAAATTTTTTAAATAAAAAGGAATTTCCTTTATTTATTATTTTGAAATAGTAAGGGTTGATTTGATTAATGTGGATAGTTAAGGGTTAAATACGCAAATATTTCAAAATAAGCAAGTGGTTATAAAATATTCATTTTTGTCGGGAATATTAGTTTGGTAAATGGAATATTACGTCTTGTCGGGGAATATTAAATGTGCGACGTAGCAATGACCATGTGTGGGCCCATAATGTGAGAAGCGATTGGATGAAGAAAGCGACAAATATAAGTTGGTTAAAAATAACGGCGTAGTTATTCACAGATTATCTTGTTGGAATACCGGTGGTTAAAATACGATGTCTGGCGTGGTTGCTAACGATGGCACCGCGGTATTGCCGATTGTTGAATTATTGATCCTTACGTGAAGGCCTTTCTCGATAATTTTCCACGGTGAATTCTTGTTCAATATTTTATTTTATTGATTCAATAATTCTTTGCGTTGATATTTTATATTATTGTTGTTTCAATAATTGTCACTTGCATTATCTCCATTATCGGATCAATAATTCATATTATCTGAATAATATTATTAGATAACATTATTGGCAATGTCTAGAAAGTTACATCGAGGGAGGTTTGGTCACCTAATTGCTTGGCGCCGATGAGGAGAGATCCTTATTGGAAGCCCCTCTTTCACAGGAGCGGCACTGGTTGTCATAATTGTGATTACGTAATATTATTTGTGAATAATTAATTATTGATTCATATGATAAAGAAATATTTATTTTATGTGGATATAAATGATGGATTTATTTATGTGGTTATAAATGAAGAAATTAATGTTGAGGTGTTTTATCGGTATTTTTTATCGGATTGGAGGTATTAAAAATCAAATCGGGGTTTTGAGATATATTGCGGGGTTATAATTTTTAATCAAATGGTTGGATTGTGGTAATTTTTGGGTATGTTATACATACATAAGTTGAGTATATGTCCACAAATTTTGAGCAGAATTAAAAATTCACGAATGATTTGTTATGAATTTTAAAAGGTGTCTTGATTAGAAAATTAGGTTTATAATTGATTTTGGTGGAAAATTCTAGAATTGAGTGGGCCCCACTTGTGGTTGGTGAAGAAATGTGCTGAATTTTATTTCAAATGTGGTGGGTGGCAATAGTAGCGAGTAAAAAGCCATCGGTGTAGCGGTCAAGTCTGCCTTGGTAATATAACATTTTCTATAAATAGAGGGCTAAGTTAGAATTGAAAATCACACGAAACAAAGTTTTCTCTTTCTCTCTATATTATTGAGCGTATTTTGTGAGTATTTAGATACTTTGAGAGTTCTTTATTCGATCTGAGTTTCATTCGACATCACTTGAGCCTTTCCTTAGAAATCTTGATTCTTTGAGGTAAGGGATATTATTTTTTTTCAAATGATATTATTTCTTGATATCATTATCTTTGAAATATTGATCTGAAGTTTTATCAAATTTGGAACTTTTTTCATATAGGGAGTTCTTATTCATGAGTTCTTATTCACGAGTTACTATTCATGAGTTCTTATTCACGAGTTCTTATTCACGAGTACTTATTAAGTGAAGCGTGAAAATGTTTTTTTGTGGAATTTCTATCTTTTGGTGTCGAGATTCTTATTCACGTTATCTGGCCTTATTCACGATATCTGACCTTTATTCACGTATCGGCACTATTCAAATCGAAAAATAAAAATTTTTCTTTTTGTCCAAAAATATCTATTACGGATACTAGCTTTGATTGTATCCATGTTTTGATCATTCTTGAATTTTACACCACTTATGATTATTTTTTTTGAGGTATTTTTTTGACATGGATAAAACAAAGTCGAATCCTTAATCCTTAATCCTTGTCATTTTGTTTCCTTTGGATTCGTTTCTTTAAAAATATTTTTCATCATCCTCGGTCTTAAATGATGATATTATTGAATATCTTTGGCTGTAGTCTGCAAGATGAATGATTTCTGAAGAATATCTTTGGCACATGTAGTGCAAAGATGAGCAGTGTTTAAATGAACATGATTAATGATGAATATCTTTGGCTTTGAGTGCAAAGATGAGCAGTGTTGAGATGAACATGACCAATGATGAATATCTTTGGCACATGGTGCAAAGATGAATATTTGATTTGAGATGAATATTGATTGATGTTACGAGGATAAAATATTGATGATGAACTTTATTAAATTCATAGATTATAGTAGATTTCATTCTCTACGTAACTCTTACATGAATTATTATTTCCATTGCGAATATTGATCTAAAACTTGTTGTCTATTGTATTCTATTAAATTTTTCCTGTTGAAGACTAACGATAATTTGTTGTATATTATCTTAGTCATAATATTCTTCTTGAGCTAGTTGAGCTCACCCTTTTCCTTTTGTTCCATTCTTCTTCCGGGAGGCGAGAATATAAGCGAGTGCAGTCGAGAATTATGGAATGAAGGTTTTAGAAAGGATTGTTTAGTAGTCCTCACCATTTTGTAAAATAATGTATCGATAAATGTGATGAGGATTTATTTGAGTATAAATATTATCTAGAAGATAATATTTGTATTTAAACTCACAGTTTTCTTGTTGTAATAATAAAGTTGTAGTTGTTTTACATGCCATGTATTGACAACTCGAAATGGGTGATGTATACCTATTTTGGGGCGTCGCGGTTGGTATCGAGCTTAGGGATATGATCTACAGCGGAGATCGGGGAATAGAACTAGGAGGGAGGCGAGTAAATCCTTATTTAGTGTGTCCTACTAAGCTTATTTGTTAGTTAGTCGATATATAGGGATATTATGTGATATATTGATTTCCTTAATTAACCCTTGTTTTATGGCGGTATTTGAGAATGTCGTTGAGAATATTAACAATGGAGTAAATGAGGCCGTGGAGATGCTGTCTTTACCAGCGAGGAGAGCGTGCAACAGTTTGGCAATGTTCCTCCTGTGAACAACACCATTGAAGCGAGATGATGAGCGAGGGATGTTTAGAAGCTTTTTGCGATTCATACAAAATCGACGAGGAGACTTCGTGTTCAAAATCTGAGGAGAAATGATAGCAATTCACGGGTTGTCACAATGACCAAGCGATTCGAAGAGTTGGGACCACGAATTTAAGGGAAAGCGGATCCGATCATGGCGGAAACATGGGTCAAACAAATTACCAAGATATTCGATGTCTTGGGATGCGGGAGAAACGAAGGTTCCATTCGCCACCTTTATGTTAAAATGGCGAAGCGGAACTCTTGGTGGAGAGTGCGTGAAGCGTACCCATCCGGCCCTTTCGGCGTGTGTCTTGGGAGACGTTTGAGAGACTATTTAATGACAAATACTTTCACGAAAGTGTTAAATCGTATGAAGGAAGTGGAGTTCATCAGTTAGAGCAAAACAACATGGCGGTGTCTCGATGCGAGGCAAAGTTTGCGAGTTATCGAGTTTGCACCTCATTTGGTGGAGAATGAGGAGCGTATGGCGGATGTTTCTTAGAGGTTTGAAACGGCGTCGTCGATATCTCATTTCTCATAAACTTTCTCTTTATTGAGATGTTGTAAGCGAGGCTCAATTATTAGGCGAGATAACGAAATACGGTCAATGAGGACCATAACGAGGATCGTACCGGAGATAGCGATCAGCGAATAATGATAACTGCGGAGAAAAGCAGACGGACGAAATGGTAACCACTCGGTGGTAATCATGGTCGTAAAAGCGAAAAAGCGAGTCGGGAGGAGATTTTAAAAAGAGGAGATTTAACAACGACTATGTGAAGGCAGCGGTCTGCGTGAAGCTCGGTTCTAAGGGAGGAGAACGACCACCGGTTCGTATCTTACAAATCGGAAAAAGAGGGCATATCGGTCAAAGCGCCCTGAACGATTCAAGGTATGCTATAGTTGTGGAAAGGAAGGACATATCGCTTCGAGATTATGCGATGGCGAAACCTAGTTCAATGAGGACGGTGACTCGAAAAACTGTCCCGAAAAAGTCAAAAGTCAGCGATTAGGGAAGGCGTTTGTTGTGGTAGTCATAATCGAGGAACCCAAGCGAGGTGATCACGGGTAAGCTATTTATAAATTCTTGCGAAGTTTATACCTTACTTGATCTGGGTGCTACCCATTCATTTATCTCTCTGCTTGTGCTCAGCGTTTAAACTTGACTCAGGAGAAATTAGACTTTGACCTATCTGTGGAAACTCAGTTAGGAGAAACTTTCATCACATCCACTTTGTTTATAAATCTTGTTTGATTCAGTTGGCACCATCACCTTACACATTGACCTTATCTCTTTAAAGATACTTGCTTTTGATGTGATTTTAGGGATTGATTGGTTAACTACTCATCGTTTTGCAAAATTGATTGTTTTAAATGGGTTGTTAGTTTTCATATTCTAACCAACTTGACTGTTATGCGAATTCAAGCAACTAAACCATTAAAATCAATCACTATCATATCTAATCATAAAAGCTATTCGTTTATTGAAAAAGCGGATGTCAAGCTTTCTTAGCCCATGTTATGGATTTGAATAAAGACACGTCAAATTTGAATAATATTCTGTTGTTATTGACTTTCTGGCGTATTTCTGAAGAACTTCCGGTCTACCCCGAGCGTGAAGTTGAATTCTTTATTGATCTTGAACTGATACAAAGCCCATTTCTAAAACCCCATATCGAATGGCTCTATTGAACTTGAGGAGTTAGGTCCAACTACGAGAATTGTTGGACATCGGTTTCATTAAATCTAGTACATCTCCTTGGGGTGCTCTGTTTTATTTGTAAAAAAGAGAGGCGGGAGTATCGACTTTGTATTGACTATCGGAATTGAACCATGTCACCATCGAGAATAGGTATCCTCTACCTCGTATTGATGACTTGTTTGACCCGATTCTGAGGGCACAATTCTTTTCAAAAATCGATCTTAGATTACGGATATCATCGGTGAAAATTAGGCGAGGATATTCAAAGGCGCCTTGAGAACTTCGGTATGGGCATTATGAATTCTTAGTCATATCTTTCGGACTAACTAATGCTCTACTGCGACTTTCATGGATATGATGAGCCAAGTATTCAGGAATATTTGGATCGGTTCGTTGTTGTCTTTATTGATGACATCCTTATATATTCAAAAAGTCGTGAAGATCATGAGCACCATTTGAAATTTGGTACTCGAAAGGCTTCGTGAAAACCAACTATATGCCAAATTGAAGAAATGCGAGTTACGGCGAGAGGAAGTAGCATTTCTTGGGCATGTGGTGTCAAAACATGGAGTATCTGTTGATCCGTGAAGATTGAAGCAATCTGAAAGTTAGGACAGCAGAAAGTCGGTGGTGAAAATGCACGTAGCTTTTGGGCTTAGGCGGTTATTATCGGAGATTAGTGGAAGGGTTTTCTCGAATCGCTACTCCATTAACTTCATTAACTTCGGAAGGATACAAAATTCGTTTGGAATGAAGAATCGAGAAAAGTTTCCAAGAGCTTAAGAGGAGACTTATTTGGCTTTGTTCTAACAATACCATCTGGTTCGGATGGATTTGTTATCTCTGATGATGCTTGAGGCAAAGGGTTAGGATGTGTTCTCATGCAGCGTGGGAAAGTCATAGCCTATGCCTCATGACAACTTAAAAAGAGTATGAGAGGAATTATCCTACTCATGATCTAGAGTTAGCGGCCCGATCGTTTTCAGCTAAAAATATGGAGGCACTATCTATATATGGGAGAAAGTGGAGATATATTCGGACCATAAAAAAGCCTTAAATATTTCTTCACTCAAAAAGAACTCAACATCTTGGCGGCGACGTTGGCTCGAGCTATTGAAGACTACGACCACACTATTGATACCATCACGGTAAAAGCGAGCGTGGTAGGTGGCGCGTTGAGTAGAAGATCATATCTTGAGGGAGCGAGTGCGATGATGTCAAGTATCTGCGTAGAGCCAACTTTAATAGAAAAAGTTAAGGTTGCTCAAGCCACAGGCCGGAGGCGATCGTATGAAGAAGAAAGTACAAAAGGAGCTATTAGGGCGAGAATTGATGAAGAAGGAATACTTGAGTCCACTCTAGACTTTGTGTTCTAACGACTCGATTTGAAGTACAAGATTATGATGGAGGCACACAATACACCATTTGCGATCCATCACGGAAGTACTAAAATGTATCGTGATCTTGACATACATTTTGGTGGAATAATATGAAGAGAGAGATTGCAAAGTTTATCTCGATGTGTTTAACTTGCCAGCGTGTAAAGGCGGAACATCTAGTACCTAAGGGTCCGTTTGCAACCACTTGAGATTAGGAATGGAAGTGGGAACACATTACCATGGATTTAGTTCTGGGTCTTCCTACGGTTTCTCAAGGCATCAATGCTATTTGGGTTATTGTTGATAGATTAACCAAGTCTGCTCATTTCTTGCCGTCTGGAGACTTATTCACTTGAGCGTCTTGCTAGTATATGCGTAAATGAGATTGTGAGGTTGCATGGCATACTGTATCCATAGTTTGGATCGTGACCCAAGATTCACTTCAAGATTTTGGGTTAGCTTGCAAAAAAGCTATGGAGCGCAGTTTGCGATTTAGTTGACATACCATCCCCAAGCAGACGGACAATGATCGAGAGGACTATTCAAACTCTTGAAGATTTATTAAGACTACGTGTCCTGAGACTTCAAGGGTAGTTGGGATAAGTATTTACCATTGGTGGAATTCTCCTACAACAACAGTTATCGAAGCAAGTATAGGTGTGGCTCCATTGAAGCATTATATGGGCGAAAATGTCGTTCTCGATATGTTGGGATGAGGTGGGTGAAGCAACATTGTTGGGACCCGAGTTAAATGCGTATGACTAACCGAAAAGATCCAAATGATTAACAAGCGTATACAAAAGCGGCACAAGATCGACAAAAGAGTTATGCGGATCTTCATCGAAAGGGCGTGGAATTTAATGTAGGGGATCGTGTATTGTTTCGAGTTGCTCCATGGAAGGGAGTTACAAGATTTGGGAAGAGAGGAAAGCTCGATCCACGATTTATTGGTCCATTTCAAATTCTTGACCAAGTAGGAAATGTAGCCTATAGACTTGCGTTACCTCCGAGTATGTCTCGTGTTCATAATGTGTTTCACGTATATCGTACTTAAATAAATATGTGAAAGACCCGAACCACGTTATTGAGTTAGAACCGGGACGAGATAGCCAGAAGACTTAGCGTGTGAGGAGGTACTGTCGAGATCTTGGATAGGAAGGAGCATGTCCTACATGAAAGTTCGTCCTACCACAAGTTAAAGTTTTGTGGAGGAATCATGCTATAGAGAAATGACACAGGGTTGGAAGCGGAAATGAAAGCGAGGTATCCTCACCTTTTGAAACACAGTATGCGTCGTCGATTTAGGGGCGAAATTTCATAAGGAGGGAGGTTGTAAGACCCCAAAATTTTTTAAATAAAAGGAATTTCCTTTATTTATTATTTTGAAATAGTAAGGGTTGATTTGATTAATGTGGATAGTTAAGGGTTAAATCATAAAATATTTCAAAATAAGCAGTGGTTATAAAATATTCATTTTTGTCGGGGAATATTAGTTTGGTGGTGGAATATTAAATCTTTGTCGGGGAATATTAAATGCGTCGGTAGCGACCATGTGTGGAGCCCTATAGCGAGCGATTGGATGAAGAAAGCGACAAATATAAGTTGGTTAAAAATAACGGCGTAGTTATTCTGAATTAAGGCATTGGAATACCGGTGGTTAAAATCGATGTCTGGCGTGGTTGCCTGATGATGGCACCTGGTATTACGCAGTATTGTTGAATTATTGATCCTTACGTGAAGGCCTTTACTCGATAATTTTCCACGATGAATTCTTGTTCAATATTTTATTTTATTGATTCAATAATTCTTTGCGTTGATATTTTATATTATTGTTGTTCGATAATTGTCATTTTGACATTATCTCCATTATCGGATCAATAATTCATATTATTTGAATAATATTATTAGATAAAATTATTGGCAATGTCTAGAAAGTTACATCGAGGAGAGGTTTGGTCACTAATTGCGGCGCGATGAGGAGAAATCCTTATCGAAAGCCCTCTTTCTGGGAGCGGCTGGTTGTCATAATTGTGATTACGTAATATTATTTGTGAATAATTAATTATTGATTCATATGATAAAGAAATATTTATTTTATGTGGATATAAATGATGGATTTATTTATGTGGTTATAAATGAAGAAATTAATGTTGAGGTGTTTTATCGGTATTTTATCGGTTGGAGGTATTAAAATCAAATCGGGGTTTTGAGATATATTATTGGGGGTTATAATTTTTAATCCGATAGTTGGATTGTGGTAATTTTTTGGGTATATTATACATACATAAGTTGAGTATATGTCCACAAATTTTGAGCCGTTAAAAATTCACGAATGATTTGTTATGAATTTTAAAGAGGTGTACGATTAGAAATTAGGTTTATAATTGATTTTGGTGGAAAATTCTAGAATTGAGTGGGCCCCACTTGTGGTTGGTGAAGAAATGTGCTGAATTTTATTTCAAATGTGGTGGGTGGCAATAGTAGCGAGTAAAAGCCATCGGTGCTTGGTCGAAATGCCCCTTGTAAACTAACATTTTCTATAAATAGAGGGCTTAAGTTAGAATTGAAAATCACACCGAAAACAAAGTTTTCTCTCTTCTCTCTCTATTATTATTGGCGTATTTTGTGAGTATTTAGATACTTTGAGAGTTCTTTATTCGATCTGAAGTTTCATTCGACATCACTTGAGCCTTTCCTTAGAAATCTTGATTCTTTGAGGTAAGGGATATTATTTTTTTCGTAATGATATTATTTCTTGATATCATTATCTTTGAAATGTTGATCTGAAGTTTTATCAAATTTGGAACTTTTTCATGTCGGGGTTACTATTCATGAGTTCTTATTCACGAGTTACTATTCATGAGTTACTATTCACGAGTTCTTATTCACGAGTACTATTAATGAAGCGTGAAAATGTTTTTTTGTGGAATTTCTATCTTTTGGTGTCGGAGTTACTATTCACGTGTCGGCCTTTATTCACGTATCTGACACTATTCACGTATCTGGCACTTTATTCATAGAAAAATAAAATTTTTCTTTTAGTCAAAAATATCTATTACGGATACTAGCTTTGATTGTATCCATGTTTTGATCATTCTTGAATTTTACACCACTATGATTATTTTTGAGGTATTTTTGGAACATGGATAAAACAAAATACGAATCCTTAATCCTTAATCCTTGTCATTTTGTTTCCTTTGGATTCGTTTCTTTAAAAATATTTTCATCATCCTCGATCTTAAATGATGATATTATTGAATATCTTTGGCACCTTAGTGCAAAGATGAATGATTTCTGAAGAATATCTTTGGCTTTTAGTGCAAAGATGAGCAGTGTTTAAATGAACATGACCAAGTGATGAATATCTTTGGCTTTGGTGCAAAGATGAGCAGTGTTGAGATGAACATGACCGATTGATGAATATCTTTGGCACATGGTGCAAAGATGAATATTTGATTTGAGATGAATATTGATTGATGTTACGAGGATAAAATATTGATGATGGGTATTTAAATTCATAGATTATAGTAGATTTCATTCTCTACGTAACTCTTACATGAATTATTATTTCATTGCGAATATTGATCTTAAACTTGTTGTCTATTGTATTCTATTAAATTTTTCCTGTTGAAGACTAACGATAATTTGTTGTATATTATCTTAGTCGTAATATTCTTCTTGAGCTAGTTGAGCTCACCCTTTTCCTTTTTGTTCCATTCTTCTCGGGAGGCGAGAATATAAGCGATGCAGTGAGGTATGGAATGAAGGTTTTAGAAAGGATTGTTTAGTAGTCCTCACCATTTTGTAAAATAATGTATCGATAAATGTGATGAGGATTTATTTGAGTATAAATATTATACAGAAGATAATATTTGTATTTAAACTCACGATTTCTTTGTTGTAATAATAAAGTTGTAGTTGTTTACATACCATGTATTGACAACTTTCGAGAATGGGTGATGTATACCTATTTTGGGGCGTCACAAAATTATCTTAAATCACGGGTGCGAAGAGGAATTTAGAATCACAATTATGATTATGAGTTATTCATATGATTGTGGGCGAGGAATTGTTGATTGATGTTACAGAAATAAAACATTATTGGTGGAATTTTAACATAGAAGATAATAGATCCGATGGTCTATTTGACTCTTCTAATGGATTGCTTCGTTCTACCGCAACTATGGTTGAAAAGTTTTATCATCTACCATATGTTCTAAATCTACGATTTATTATTGATGAAAGCTATTGATAATTTAATTAGCCTCGATGATATTCCTTCTTTGGGCTAGTTGTGCTCACCCTTCTCGCTTCACAATTCCTTTCGTGTAATAAGAGTGTTCTTGGTAAGAGAGTGTTAAGAATTGAACGCAGATAATAGGGGAATAGAAACAATGGTCGCTAGTCATGGAGGTTCTCCTTAAACAATATAGAAAAGTGTGTTGTATTCTATACAACATTTAGTAGTTATATTTGGTGAATCAAATAGGGTGAGGTGAACCCAACTTTGGAAGGGTGTTTTGCCACTATCATACAATATGTCTAATGACATACAACCTCGTGTTATCATAAGACAGGGTTGTGCGCATCCACTTGTTGAGTATATTTACGGGCACTACCTATATGATCTTGGAGTTGATTTAAAATATAATATTCACTTGAGACAAGTGGAGATAACTTATATGGCAAGAGAAGACTCACCATTGGAAAGAAGATGATAGTAATCTTCTCGTTTTTCTTTGGGGTCTATTGGGTTAACCAAGGATAATTCTGTAGCCATATGATATCTATTATAACCTAGACGCATGGCCTCCCATGTACGAAGGTTTCCTTGAGCACTTCCCAAAGATTTTAGTTTCTAAAATAGTCTTTGACTATACTTTTATGTAAAGTACCATTGTAAGGTTGTGGTCGAGGCACCATGAGAGTTACATACAATTGTATTAAAACTCACGATTAATCGTGGTCGTCGATTCTGTCTGACATTTCAACAAATAATATAAATGAAGTTGTATTTAAATTTTGTACCATGTATCTGGCGACTCGGAATAGGTGATGTATACCTAATTTTGGGGGCGTCACATTTGAATATCGAGCTTAGGGATATAATCATTTGGTGGAGATAAGAGTCTAGAACTAGGAAGGGAGAGCGAAGTATATATACTTCGCTAGTGTGTGACTTACCTAAGTGAAATTGTTTACTTGATAAGTTGACAAATTGTGATATGTCAATTAACCTTTGTTTTGAAGATATATTCTAGAATGATATCCTAAATACGAGAGATAAGCAATGAAAAATCATGATCTGAGAGGATATAATCGGGAAGGTACAATCCGAAAAGAAAGCAAGGTATTCTCATCTCTTCAATATCGTCAGTGCGTCGTAAATTTCGAGGGCGAAATTTCATAAGGAGGGGTGATTGTGAGACCCCGAATTTTATGAAATAAAAGTATTCAATTTTTTTTTCTATTTTGGTAAATAGCACGGTATTGATTATTGATGCTTATGTGATAAGTCACTTAGTTTTGTTTTATTGGTATTATTAATGTAATAAAACAGAAAAACTTTTTATATAAAATGTAATACTTTTATAAAGTTATTCTATAAATAGAATATATTATATTCTATTATGCATAGTGTTAAGTAATATCTCGCATAGTATTTTGCATAGTAAAATCTTTTATATAAAACATAATACTTTTATAAAGTTATACATTTTATTAGATAATAATTAGAATATATTATATTTTATTATGCATAGTATTTGCATAAGGTTCGCGTAGTGTTTGCATAGTAGGATACAGTTGCCTCCGTTCAGTCGTACAACCGAAAGAAGCTCTTAAAGCGTCGATAAATAAATTTTTTACTTATGTATTTTTTGAATCCCCTATAAATAAATACGTTACTAGTTCATTAACGAGTAAAACCCTAACCCACACCAACCCCAAAGTGATCTAAAATTTCTCACCCAATTAACTAAAAACATCAATAAAATTTAATTTGGGGTTAGATTTTAGGTTTAAGATTATTGTTGTGAAGAAGATGATGAAGAAGAGCAAATTGATGTGAATTTTATTGGGTATGAGATTAGAAATTGGAGTTATATTTAGAGATCAAAATTAAATGAAGGTTTAAGGTATTTGTGAAAGTTCAATCTGTAAAGAAACATCAAAATTCATTTTCTCTCTTTGCTTTTCTAGGATAAAAGAGAGAGGAGATGAATTTTTCTTTTATATCTCTAATCATGCATATCTCTCTACTATACTTTTATTGGATGAAAGGGTGAAGGAGATGTAATAGTGATTAAAAAGAAAGGAGATGTACCAATGGTGATGAAGATGAAGAAAAACAAAAAGAGAAAGTGAAGTGGTTAACATTTGGGTGTTAATTTTTGAAATTAGGGTTGATGAAGAGTAAATGTTTGTTGTGGGTTTGAGATTAAAATGAAAAAGATGAACATAAGTGAAGAGAGAACGAGTGATGTTAATTTAATTATTTTCTATTTATTTTTTTTACTTTAAATTTAAATATACTATTTTTAAAGTATTAATCATAGATTAACCTGAACTTCAAGTCATTTTTAACCGGTTGAGAGTACGGAGGGTGTTTTATGTTATGAAAATTAAACTTTAGGGTGCAAGTGGGCACATTTAGAACTTCAGGTGCAAACCTCAACATACGTGTAACATTTAGGGTTCAAAGTGTATTTGTCTTTTTTTCCCGAATAATTATCACTAATATTTTTCCGTAATTAATAAAACTGATATTTTTATATTATTTTTTGATATTTTCATACATATAAACCACACATATTAACTAATAAAAATTCGTTACATCAACTCATATGGGGTCTTACGTGTAAAAATATGAAAAAACAATTTCCTTTGCAATATATATATATATATATATATAATGATTCTCTCTCCAATCTAATTAGAGGAAGCGAACTAAGATGAATCAGGCAATCTATATAGCGACGATTTTTCCGTCGCTATAGCATAAAAAAATTGAGCGACGGAAAAATCGTCGAACATAGCTTGGTTTGTTCTTGGTCCTCGCTCCTTCCAGGTTATTTGGAGAAGTGATCGTATATATATATATATATATATATATATATATATATATATATATATTATTTTTCTTTTATTTCTGTCTGAGTTTCGATTTGTATGTTAGGTTTTTATCTATTTTATTTATTCTGTTTATTAATGTGAGATTATTGTAAAATATATGGTCATAATGTAATTATGATTGTTTATTTGGTGCTTGATTGTTAATTTATTGTACCTGTAATACATATTTTTCAAAGAGAGAAATTTAAAATACATTTTAGCTGCTATGTAATTTGTGAAATATTAAAATTTAAAGGGTTCACGAATTATATTGTTGTGAGAAATTATGGAAAGAATATGAAAAAAATATGAGGTATGAAATATTTTTCTTTGAATTGAGTATGTGAAATACCATTATTAAAAAGTATACTGTTTGGTGTTATAGGGAGGAATTATTATTTTCGGAGGAAAAAAAAGATATCACTCACATGAAGGTAGGTCCTATTATTATTCATGTGAGAGAGAGACTTGCGATGCTTATTTTTAAGAAAAGTGATTATTTTTTATGGCAAAAATAAATAGGGATAAATAATAATAAGATATAATGATAAGTAGTTGGTTTAACCTATTTATTACTCTCTTCATCCCTAAAACATAAACAAAATAAAATTTGCACATATATTATAAAAATAGAATATAGGGAGTAAATTTTTCAAAATTTCTCCTTATTGGTCCCACAAAATTATATAAAATATGAGTATTTTTATTTATTTTTTACTAATGGACTTCATTATCACATATTTACCATTTACTTTATGTACTTTATCTCATCTTTTTGAGAAAAAAATTTATACATTTAGTCATCTTTTTGGGAACCAAAGGAGTAGATTTTTGCCAATGAGAAAAACATCAAGTTCATGTTACTACTTATTTTTACAAAAAAATAAATAAATAATAAACTTACAAATCTAAAACTGGAGATGTATCTATTTTTTAGGCTATGCTTGTTTGCAAGAATTATACTTGGAATAAGAATATTAATCTGGAGTGTTGTATGTTTTCAAATTTAAATTTGAGACTATTAGTTTAGGGATTATAAAATGACTTAAAAATTTTCAGATTATAATTATAATCCCGAAATTATAATTCTAGGATTAATAGTTTTGAGATTATAATTTCATGGACTATAATCATGGTATTATAATCTTTGCAAACAAACATAGTCTTAGAGAATTGTTATTTCCACAAGATCTCTCTCACATAGGTGTGGGACTTATTTACTATTTATGTGAGATGGACCTTATGGAACTATTACATTTAATGTAACTGATAAATTCATAACAGAAAATGATATTTCCAAATAAAAAATGTCGCTATAGATCCTATAGTGACGATTTTCTATAGTGACGGTTTTCATAGTCGTTATACATCTATAGCAACATTTTTCATGTGAAAATATTAAAAAATATTGTGGAAATATCAATTTCCTTACTTTCATTTGTGGAAATATCAATTCCTTTTTTTATGCGAAATGTGTTTTTTCTTTTATATAACTTAATTGATTATTGATATTATAATAGTGGCAAACGGAAGAAAAAATAATATAATTTCCAACTACATTTCATTAAATTTGTGATAGCTATTGACATTCCAATTTATATATATTAAATCACAGTTCATAACACAATATTTGACATCTGTCCTTCTACAAATTCAACACATGTCCATCCTAATTAATGCTCCTATTTACCCTTTACAAAAATGCCCAGCTAACAAAAGATATATGGCTCCCCTAAATCTGGGATCATGTATTCAAATATGTCAACTAAATTCATCCCCTAAATCTGGGATCATAAATTCAAATATGGCAACTAAATTCGTTCAAATTCTTTCAAACGGCGAAAAAGACTCAGCCCCAAAAGATAAACATATGTATCGGAACCAAATAAGAAATAGAACACGGCGAGCATTCCTTTTTGTTTGTATTAAAATTCACACTTTATTTATACTCTGTGCATGACATATAATGTGATGGTATAAAGAAATAAGTCTATTACTCAGGTAAAGTTTTGAATTTCTTCTTCAGAGACTGTTACTATCCTTTTTGTTATATGATTCAACTAATTGCTAATTTGAGAATGCTTTTACAGGCTATGTTGACGACTCCAATATTGATATTGCAGATCCTAGCATGGAAACCATTGATTTATCTGACCAGGAGAAGCTCGATGAAAGTTGCATTGTTATGGATACTAAATAGGATAATAATAAATTGTTATTTGCTATCTCTTGTAGGGCAAGAAGACATAGATCATACAAGGTCAGCTCTCTATCTCTCTCGCAGCATAGTGAATAAATTTATACTGCCGCTGTTTAATTTTCGTTAATTTCAATTCTTTTTCATAATTAGAGATATGTAGAGATGAATTTGGGGATTTTTTCAATAAATTTATTAGTGTGGGTTGAAATCGTGAGAGAGAGGTTGAATTCCAAAACAAATTAATGTTTGATCCATTGTCAGTAGATTTCGGCGATGGTGAACCGCAAGAAACGAATCGTCGAAGAGCTCTACAATGCGACTGTGATGATTAAGAAACCGGAGGCATATAATTTATGTTTCAGTAATTGAGCACTTCATTTTTTTGTAATTAATTTTGTTATTTGCACAGTTATTATTATTGGGATTTTTAAAATAAATTTAATTTTGATGTGTTTTTGTTGGTAATTTATAACTCCAGTGGCTATGTATAAACAAGCATATTTTTTTCTTATCAGTTATCATGCTTAGGATGCTAGGTGCTTTAGGTGGAATCACTATGTAATGTAATGTAGACATGGTTTTGTAAATGAATGTAAACATTTGGCTCATGCTTTTGGACACTGTAATTGATGTTGTTTGGTTTGATTTCTAGATCACCCCAGTTTTGAGTGGTAGCTGTCGAATGCAAGGGCCATTTAATGAAAATAGACTACGGCGATCAATTGAATAAGGTGAGATTACAGGGTAATTAATTATTGTTCTTATTGGATACCCAAATACAACTGGTTTGCTTACCAATGATTACAGAATCTTTGATGCGCTGGCTGATCCTTCTAATACAAAACAGAAGTAGGTGAACTTTAAAGATGTTACTTAGCATTAAGCAAAGCTTTAAGCCAAAATAGAGCAAATCAACTTGGGGTGGTACTAGCATTAGTGTACCAATGGCTCCAACAATTGACTTTGTGATACCAGAAAATTTCTGCAACTCAGATTGAGAAAATCAATCACTTTGTCCCCTCAAACAAAGAAGACAAAAATGGCTTCACACTGCTCTTTCGAAATCCGGTTTTCATACTAAATGCTCTAGGACATTGATACTCCAATATTACAAAATTTAGGATTGAGTTTCCTCTGACCGGGGGAAAATGGAGTTTGTGAAAAGATTAAGAAAGAAATTTTTCTAGAGTTTTGTTCAACTGTGAACTTGGTTCAGAAATAGGGTGTCTTTATGTTCAATTTGCTGATACCTTTTTTTTTACTATGTGTTGTTTTAGTAGTCTCTATAATGGTACAAGTTTTCACAGAAAGGTCAACAGTCTTTTACATATTTCAAGTTAGTCATCAAATGTCTGAATGATTAATTTTAGTTCCAAGGTCTGATTATGAGTCAAATTCTGGTAGGCATTTATAAATGAATTCAATTTATGAGTTTTCCTATGTTCTATTTTAGCTTTGATAGATGATCGGTTCTAGAATCATATCAAGATCAGTCCAAGGAGGAAGACTCCTCCGATGCTCGCTTCTTATCTTCTTTGCATGCGGTCTTCTTTTCTTCTAACTTGTATTCTTCTAACTCATTCAAAAAGGGTGTGGGAACCATTATAAAGAATACTGGACATATAAGAAGATAACAATGGTATAGAAAAATTTAAATAACTAAACAGTAACAAAGTAACAAAAACAGAATGACAACATCATAGGATCTTAAACACTAATGAAGAGGTTCATGGCTAGGAACAGTTGTCCTTGATAATTACACTAATTTAAGCAAAAAAAACTCCAATGAAGAGGTTCATGGCTAGGAACATATATAAAAAAGGTTAGAGAGAATACTGAGGCTACTTAATAGGATTAAAAGGTAATCAAATATAGAACACCATGCATAGTATTTCATGGTCACTTTGTGAGACAATTTGATTTTATGAATAAAGATTTAATTTTTTCAAATATTTTTTTAAATATTATGGTGTGGATTTGAGATAATGTTATAGTTGTGGGTAGTATTTATAAATTTTGCAAAATATGCAAGTTGTTGTATAATATTCGATTGGTGAGAAATATTCTTTTTGTCGGGGAATATCTGTATGACGGTACAATTATTGGTGGACCCATAGAATCGGAATTATTGTCGGATTGAGAAAAAACAAAAATATTTTATGAAAATAACGGCGGAAGTTTTTACCGTTATCTTGTTGAACTACTACGGTAGTAAAAAATACAATAATACGCGTGGTTGCATAGTAGCAGCACGGTATTGATTATTGATCTTTACGTGATAAGTCACTTTCATTTTGTTTTATTGGTATTATTAATGTAATAAAATAGAAATTTTTTTATATAAAATGAATACTTTTATAAAGTTATTCTATAAATAGAATATATAATATTCTATTACGATGCGTAGTGTTAATAGTAATATATATAGTGTTTTTGCATAGTAAAATCTTTTTATATAAAATGTAATACTTTTATAAAGTTAAATGTTTTATTAGACAACAATTAGAATATATTATATTTTATTATGCATAGTATTTGCATAGTCACTGCATAGTGTTTTGCATAGTAAAATCTTTTATAAAGCTATTCATTTTATTAGATTATAAATAGAATATATTATATTTTATTTAAAGATTTTTGCTTTAAATATGGACCGTCGATTAAAGTAAATCAATCTGGACCGTTCATGAGTTAGCTTACTTATATCGCAATCCATTTTTCTATAAATAGAAGCTCATTCATTCATTATTTCTTACGAATTCACCTTGAAACTCTGTAGAGAGAAACTATAGAGAGAAATAAGAAAAGTGTTCTCGCTTTCTTCTTCACTACTTCTATATCCAAAGACTCTTCTTTCTAAGGTAGGGGATATTATTTGTTGTACTACTCGTAAGGGGTATTCTTTCTTTCTTATTCATGAAGAGAACTTCTGTTATTCCATTCTTTATTATTCTGTTGGAATAACCAGTATACGCGGGATACCCTATACTTGGTGAAATTCTTCTATTATTCCATTCTTTATTATTATGTTGGAATAAACTGTCTATGCAAAGTACTGCATACATGGTGAAATTCTTCTAATATTTCGTACTTTATTATTCTGCATTTAATATCACATCTACGTACGCGTTCTACGCGGACCGGTTCCATTATTTATTATTCACCTAAATATCCTGCGTGTGTTTATGCTTGGGACTGGTTCCATTATTTATTATTACAGCCGGAATATCTTCGTGCGTATGCGTTTACGCCGGACCGGTTCCATTATTTATTATTCTCTGGGAATAACATGTACAAGCGATCTATCGCATCGCATGGTGAATCCTTATGTTATTCCATTCTTTATTATTACATTGGAATAACTCGCATACGTGGATTACCACACGCACGGTGAATGATCTTTCATATTCATTCCTTATTAAATTGTGGAAATAATCTATCTACGTGGATTACCGCATGGCGATTTAAAATTCATTTGCGCTTTCATATATTCTATTATACTCACTTGGTTAAAGTTTTGACTTATACTCCATGAAATTAGTGGAATATCCTTGATATTTGCGCTTTCATCCAAAGATCTTTTCATGGAAATATTCTTCCGAGCATTCTTGAATTTTACTCCACAAAAAATATAATGTTGATAATTTGGACATTGTTGGTTCTGGATAAATTAATTCTTGAACTTGTTTTATTGAATTATTATGTCATTGTTATCATCCTCATGTTTATATTATGTTCAAAGTCATCTCATGGCTGTCAGTAGTATATATGGACTTGGTATGATTATGACCAGAGATTATTCCGGTATAATCATGAATCGTAATGTTACAAATGATGTGGAAAAAGTCCTCATCGGCCGTAGTACATTGATGGACGCTTTTGGTATGATTATGGCTATAGATTCTCTTGACCAAGGGTGCAAAGATGAATTATTTTATGGCATGATTAGGGACCGTTGATGAAAATATGATTATCTATGGCTCAGTGGTGCATGGATAATTCATGGTCGTGATACTTAAAGAATATCCTTGGCTTTTAGTGCATGGATGATTTGATGATGTGGATTATTTATTGTCGAGTCTCAAATGATAAAAGTCATGAAAAACCTTTTAAATCATAGAAGATAGTAGATTTTATTCTCTACTTGACTCTTCTAATGGATTGCTTGTTCCGCTGCAGTTAAACTTGATGTTTGTTATATTGTATCAGTTTAACACTGTTTAAGGCTACTGATAATTTATTATGCATTACATAATCATAATATTTCTTACTGGGCTAGTTGAGCTTACCATTTCTTTCACTGTTCTCTTCAGGAAATGAGAATATAGCTGGGACGAGTCGGGGAACGGAATGATGGACCAGATGATAGTATTAGTAGTCCTCAATATTCTGTTAAATAGTGTAACAATAAATGTATTGAAGACTTATTTTGAGTTTTAATCTTTATCACAGAAGACAATGTTTGTATTAAAACTCACATTTCATGTTGTATATTTAAGATTGTATTTGAATTACATACCATGTATTTGACGACTCAAGATGGGTGATGTATACCTATTTTGGGGGCGTCGCGGTTGTTGGTATCAAATGTGAGACCTCATATTTTATGAATAAATATTTAATTTTCTCAAAATAATTTTTTTAAATATTATGGTGTGGATTTGAGATAATGTTATAGTTATGGGTAGTATTTATAAATTTTGCAAAGTATGCAAGTTGTCATATTATATTCGATTGGTGGGGAATATTTGTTTTATCGTGGAATATTCGTGCATGCAATGACACAATTATTGGTGGACCCAAGAACGGAATTATTGTCGGATTGAGAAAATGACAAAAATATTTTATAAAAATAACTGGCGGAAGTTTTACTGATTAATATTGTTGAACTACTTTCGGTAGTAAAGTAAATGAATGTCTGGCGTGGTTGCATAGTAGCACATGGTATTAATTATTGATGCTTACGTGATAAGTCACTCGGTTTTGTTGGTATTATTAATGTAATAATACGTAAAAATCTTTTTATATAAAAATGCAATACTTTTATAAAGTTATTCTATAAATAGAATATATTATATTCTATTATGCATAGTGTCTGCGTAGTATTTTGCATAGTAAAATCTTTTTATATAAAATGAATACTTTTATAAAGTTATCTGCTTTTATTAGACAATAATTAGAATATATTATATTTTATTATGCATAATGTTTGCATAGTAAAATCTTTTATAAAGTTATTCGTTTTATTAGATTATAAATAGAATATATTATATTTTATTTAAAAGATTTTGCTTTAAATATGGACCATCAAAGTAAAAGTAAATCAATCTGGACCGTTCATGAGTTAGTTACTAATGCAGACCATTTTTCTATAAATAAAGCTCATTCATTCATTATTTCTTACGAATTCAATTTGAAACTTTAGAGATAAACTATAGAGAGAAAGAAAAAAGTATTCTACTACTTCATTACTTATATATCCAAAGATTTTCTTCTTTAAGGTAGGGAATATTATTTGTTGTAGACTAAAAAGGGTACTCTTCCTTTTTATTTATGAAGAGAACTTCATTATTCCATTCTTTATTATTACATTGGAATAACTCAGATACGCCAAGCTACCCTATACTTGGTGAAATTCTTACATTATTCCATTCTCTATTATTATGTTGAATAACTTTGTATATGCAAAATAATCTTGGATACATGGTGAAATTCTTCTAATATTCCATTCTTTATTATTCATTGGAATATCATGTTCATGCGGCTTTTCTGTGGGACTGGTTCCGTTATTTATTATTCATTGGAATATCCTGTCATGCATGCGTTTCTGCCGGACTGTTTCTATTATTATTATTCATTGGAATAACTTTGTCTACATCTGAAGACCGCATGCATGGTGATTTCTTTTGTTATTCCATTCTTTATTATACTCGGGTTGGTTAAAGTTTTGACTTCTATACTCCATGAAATTAGTGGAATATCCTTGATATTTGCGCTTCATCTAGTATCTTTTCATGGAAATATTCTTCTGAGCATTCTTGAATTTTACTCTACAAAGAAGTATCATGTTGACAATGGGGACGTTATTAGTTTCTGGATAAAATAATTCTTAAACTTGTTTTATTGAATTCTTATATCATTGTCATCATCCTCATGTTTATATTATGTTGAAAGTCATCTGTGGCCTGTAGTGCATAGATGGACTTGGTATGATTATGACCAGGGATTATTCGGTATAATCATGACCGTAATGTTACAAATGATGTGGAAAAGTCCTCGTTGGCCCGTAGTGCATTGATGGACGCTTTTGGTATGATTATGGCTATGGATTCTCTTTGGCCGTAGTGCAAAGATGAATTATTTTATGGCATGATCGGGACCTTTGATGAAAACATGATTATCTTTAAGCCGTAGTGCATGGATAATTAAATGGTCGTGATACTAAAGAATATCCTTGGCACGTAGTGCGAGAGATGATTTGATGATGTGGATTATTTATTAAGCCGAGTCTCAAATGATAAAAGTCATGAAAAACTTTTAAATCATAAAAGATAGTAGATTTTATTCTCTACTTGACTCTTCTAATGGATTGCTTGTTCACCGCAGTTAAACTTGATGTTTGTTATATTGTATCGGTTTAACATTTGTTTAAGGCTAATGATAATTTATTACGCATTATCTTAGTCATAATATTTTTTCTTGGGCTAGTTGAGCTCACTTTTTCTTTCAATTCTTCTCTTCGTGAAATGAGAACGTGGTCGGACTAGTCGAGGAACAGAGTGATGATCCTAGATGGTGCATTAGTAGTCCTCACTATTCGTAAAATAGTGTGATAATAATTGTAATGAGGACTCCTTTTGAGTTTGTATACTCTCTAGTAGACAATATTTGTATTCAAACTCACGCTTTATGTTTTGTCGTATTGTACACGGCAGTTGTATTATTAAGTTGTATTTGAATTCTATACCATGTATCCGCAACTCAAGATGGGTGATGTATACCTAATTTTGGGGCGTCACATCAAAGCTTAGGATATGATCCCCGATTGAGATGTGAGACAAGAACTAGGAGGGAGAGATGGGGAATTCCTTCGCTAGTATGACCTACCTAAGTTTATTTGGTATTTAAGCTGGTGGACGTCGTAGTATAGGGATAATATGTGATATATTAATTAACCCTTGTTTTGTGGCAGTATTTGAAAATGACATCTGAAAATGTTAAGATAAGCAATGAAGCACATGAGACCGTTGAGTCAGCTCAACCAAAAGGTAACGACCAACAACACGATAATAATTATACCGGTGGCAACGGCCATCGGAACAATGATAACCATCATGGGGGAAATTATCATGGCCAAGATAATAGAAGTGGAAATTTCAAGAAGAGAAGGTCACCTAGCTCGATTTTGTCGTGAAGTCAAGTCAAATCCAGCTGAGGTAATGATGCCAAAAGATGTCTCAGACAAGTCAAAGCCGGTAGTTTAAGTGAGAGCGTTTATTAAGGAACCCGAACGAGGTTATTACGGGTAAGTTAATCATAAGCTCTTGCGAAGTCTATACCTTATTAGATACCGCTTCTACCCATTCTTTTATCTCTCTCTGCTTACTTTCAACTTTTAAATTTGACTTCTGGAGAAATTAGACTTTGACTTATTGGTTGAAACTTCGATAGTAGAAACCTTGTTTCACGTTAATTCAAATTGACACTTTCACGTTCGTGCGCCAATCTTATCTCTTTGAAAATACTTGTCTTTGATGCGATTTTAGGAATCGATTGTTTAACTACCCATCATGTTTTTTCAGTAAGGTTGTTAGCTTTCATATTCCTAACCAACCCGTTATGCTTGATTCAAGCAACCAAACCACTAAAGTCAATCATTGTCATATCGAGCCATAAGTAAAGAGCCCCGATCCTTTCGTTGTTGACTTTCTTGTGTGGAATGCACTGCAAAACGGACTTCTCGTAGGCAACGTCGTGAATGAGCGGTGACAAGTTGATAGATATCAATGTGACATGCTATCCAAGTCTTGGATGAAGCGTTGTAAGACCAGAAAATTTTTTAAATAAAAAGGAATTTCCTTTATTTATTATTTTGAAATAGTAAGGGTTGATTTGATTAATGTGGATAGTTAAGGGTTAAATACGCAAATATTTCAAAATAAGCAAGTGGTTATAAAATATTCATTGTTGTGGGGAATATTCGTTTGGTCGTGGAATATTAAATCTTGTCGGGGAATATTAAATGCGATTGACCAGACCGTGTGTGGGCCCCATAACGAAGCGATTGGATGAAGAAAACGACAAATATAAGTTGGTTTAAAAATAACGGCGTAGTTGTTATCGTTAAAGACCGTTGGAATACCCGGTGGTTAAAATACTGATGTCTGGCGTGGTTGCGATGATGCTTCACGGTGTTACGATTGTTGAATTATTGATCCTTACGTGAAGGCCTACTCGATAATTTTCCACAGTGAATTCTTGTTCATATTTTATTTTATTGATTCAATAATTGCTGCGTTGATATTTTATATTATTGTTGTTCAATAATTATCACTGCACATTATCTCCATTATCAGATCAATAATTCATATTATTTGAATAATATTATTAGATAGCATTATTGGCAATGTCTAGAAAGTTACATCGAGGAGAGGTTTGGTCACCTAATTGCTTGCCATGAAGGAGAAATCCTTATCGGAAAGCCCCCTCTTTCCTGGGAACGGCCTGGTTGTCATAATTGTGATTCCGTAATATTATTTGTGAATAATTAATTATTGATTCATATGATAAAGAAATATTTATTTTATGTGGATATAAATGATGGATTTATTTATGTGGTTATAAATGAAGAAATTATTGTTGAGGTGTTTTATCGATTTTTTACCCAGATTGGAGGTATTAAAAATTAAATCGGGGTTTTGAGATATATTGCGGGGTTATAATTTTTAATCCGATCGTTGGATTGTGGTAATTTTGGGTATGTTATACATACATAAGTTGAGTATATGTCCACAAATTTTGAACCGTTAAAAATGCACGCGAATGATTTGTTGTGAATTTTAAGAGGTGTCGGATTCAAAATTAGGTTTATAATTGATTTTGGTGGAAAATTCTAGAATTGAGTGGGCCCCACTTGTGGTTGGTGAAGAAATGTGCTGAATTTTATTTCAAATGTGGTGGGTGGCAATAGTAGCGAGTAAAGCCATCGGTAGCAATTCAAGTCTGCCTTGGTGGGCTAACATTTTCCTATAAATAGAGGCTGTTAGAATTGAAAATCACACCGAAAACAAAGTTTTCTCTTTCTCTCTATATATATTGTTGGCGTATTTTGTGAGTATTTAGATACTTTGAGAGTTCTTTGTTCATATAAGTTTCATTCAAAGATCACTTGAGCCTTTCCTTAGTAATCTTGATTCTTTGAGGTAAGGATATTATTTTTTCGTAATGATATTATTTCTTGATATCATTATCTTTGAAATGTTGATCTGAAGTTTTATCAAATTTGGAACTTTTTCATGTATGGGTTACTATTCATGAGTTCTTATTCACGAGTTACTATTCATGAGTTACTATTCACGATTCTTATTCACGAGTACTATTCAATGAAGCGTGAAAATGTTTTTTTTGTGGAATTTCTATCTTTTGGTGCTCGGAGTTACTATTCACGTATCTTGCGACTATTCACGATATCTGACTATTCACGTATCTGACACTATTCAATTAGAAAATAAAATTTCTTCTTTTCGTCCAAAATATCTATTCGGATACTAGCTTTGATTGTATCCATGTTTTGATCATTCTTGAATTTTACACCACTATGATTATTTTTGAGGTATTGTTGGACATGGATAAAACAAAGTACGAATCATTAATCCTTAATCCTTGTCATTTTGTTTCAATTGGATTAGTTCTTTAAAATATTTTTCATCATCCTCGGTCTTAAATGATGATATTATTGAATATCTTTGTCTGTGAGTGCAAAGATGAATGATTTCTCGAAGAATATCTTTGGCACAGTAGTGCAAAGATGAGCAGTGTTTAAATGAACATGACCAATGATGAATATCTTTGGCTTTGTAGTGCAAAGATGAAACAGTGTTGAGATGAACATGACCGAGATTGATGAATATCTTTGGCTGTAGTGCAAAGATGAATATTTGATTTGAGATGAATATTGATTGATGTTACGAGGATAAAATATTGATGATGGATTTATTAAATTCATAGATTATAGTAGATTTCATTCTCACGTAATCTCTTCTTATGAATTATTATTTCAATTACGAATATTGATCCGAAACTTGTTGTCTATTGTATTATCAGATTTTCCCTGTTGAAGACTAACGATAATTTGTTGTATATTATCTTAGTCATAATATTCTTCTTGAAGCTAGTTGAGCTCACCTTTTCCTTTTTGTTCCATTCTTCTCGGGAGGCGAGAATATAGCGAGTACGAGTGGGGGTATGGAATGAAGGTTTTAGAAAAGGATTGTTTAGTAGTCCTCACCATTTTTGTAAAATAATGTATCAATAAATGTGATGAGGATTTATTTGAGTATAAATATTATGCTAGAAGATAATATTTGTATTTAAACTCACGATTTCTTTGTTGTAATAATAAAGTTGTAGTTGTTTACATGCCATTATATATCGACAACTCGGAATGGGTGATGTATACCTATTTTGGGGGCGTCATGATTGGTATCGAGCTTAGGATATGATCTGGCGGAGAGATGGGAATAGAACTAGGAGGGAGAGACGAGTAAATCCTTCGCTAGTGTGTCCTACCTAAGCTTATTTGTTAGTTAGTCAAGATATAGGGATATTATGTGATATATTGATTTCCTTAATTAACCCTTGTTTTATGACGATTTGAGAATGTCGATGAGAATATTAACGATTAGAGTAAATGAGACCGTGGAGATGCTGTCTTACCAACGAGGAGAACGCGTACACAATGGCAATGTTCCTCCCGTGAACAACACCATGGAGCGAGATGATGAGCGAGGGATGTTTAGAAGTTTTTGCGGTTCATGCAAAATCGACGAGGAGACTTCGTATTCAAAATCGAGGGAGAAATGATAGCGATTCACGGGTTGTAACGACCAAGCGGATTCAAAGAGTTGGGACCACGAATTTAAGGGGAAAGCGAGATCCGATCATGCGCGGGCAGCATGGGTCAAACAAATTACCAAGATATTCGATGTCTTGGGATGCGGAGAGGAACGAAGGTTCCATTCGCCACCTTTATGTTAAAGTGGCGAGGCAGACTATCGGTGGAGTCTGTGAAGCGTACCCATCCAGACGCACTCAGCGGCGCTTGGGAGACGTTTGAGAGACTATTTAATGACAAATACTTTCCGAAAGTGTTACGTCAATATATGAAGGAAGTGGAGTTCATCGATTAGAAAGCAACAACAACGTGGCGGTGTCTCGATGCGAGGCAAAGTTTGCGAAGTTATCGAGTTTGCACCTCATTTGGTGGAGAATGAGGAGCGATATGGCCGGATGTTTCTTAGAGGTTTGAAACCCGGCGTACGTCGGTATCATTTCTCATAAACTTTCTCTTTATTGGATGTTTATAAATGAGGCTCAATTATTAGGCGAGATAACGAGTACGGTCAACTTGAGGACCATAACCGAGGATCGTACTAGAGATAGCGATCAACAGAATAATGATAACTGCGGAGAAAGAAACAGACGACGAAATGGTAACCACTCGGTGGTAATCATGGCCATGAAAAGCGAGAAGAAGCGAGTTAGGAGGAGATTTTAAAAAGGAGATTTAACAACGACTATGTGAAGACGACAATCTTGCGGTAAGTAACCGGTTCTAAGGAGGAGATCGACCACCGGTCGTATCTTCAAATCACGGAAAAGAGGACATATCGATCAAACCGCCCAAGCAGTTCAAGGTATGCTATAGTTGTGGAAAGGAAGGACATATCGCTTTCGATTATTACGCAGAATGAAAACCTAGTTCAATGGGGACGGTGACTCAAAAAAGATCGTCCCTTAAAAGTCAAAGTCAACGATTCCGGAAGAAGCGTTTGTTGTGATCGGGTCATAATGCGAGGAACCCAAACGAGGTGATCACGGGTAAGCTATTTATAAATTCTTGCTGAAGTTTATACCTTACTTGATCACCGGTATACCCATTCATTTATCTCTCTCTGCGTGTGCTCAACGTTTAAACTTGACTCGGAGAAATTAGACTTTGACCTATCTCTGTGGAAACTCCAGTAGGGAGAAACTTTCATCACATCCACTGCTTATAAATCTTGTTTGATTCAAGTTGGCACCATTACCTTACCCATTGACCTTATCTCTTTAAAGATACTTGCTTTTGATGTGATTTTGAGGATTGATTGGTTAACTACTCATCATTACCAAAATTGATTGTTTTCGTAGGTTGTTAGTTTTCATATTCCTAACCAACTTTGTTATGCGAATTCAAGCAACTAAACCATTAAAATCAATCAACATCATATCTAATCATAAAGCTATTCGTTTATTGAAAAGCGGATGTCAAGCTTTCTTAGCCCATGTTATGGATTTGAATAAAGACACGTCAAATTTGAATAATATTCACATTGTTATTGACTTTCCCGACGTATTTCCAGAAGAACTTCCGGTCTACCCCGAGCGTGAAGTTGAATTCTTTATTGATCTTGAACTGATACAAAGCCCATTTCTAAAACCCCATATCGAATGGCTCTATTGAACTTCGGAGTTAAAGGTCCAACTACGAATTGTTGGACATCGGTTTCATTAGTCCTAAGACATCTCCTTTGGGTGCTCTGTTTTATTTGTAAAAAGAAAGATGCGAGTATGCGACTTCTGTATTGACTATCGGGAATTGAACCATGTCACCATCAAGAATAGGTATCCTCTACCTCGTATTGATGACTTGTTTGACCAAATTGCAAGGCACAATTCTTTTCAAAAATCGATCTTCGCTCGGATATCATCATTTGAAGATTAGAATCGAGGATATTCCAAAGATCGCCTTGAGAACCTTAATTATGGGCATTATGAATTCTTAGTCATGTCTTCGGACTAACTAATGCTCCTGCGGCTTTCATGGATATGATGGCCCGAGTATTCAAGGAATATTTGGATCGATTCGTTGTTGTCTTTATTGATGACATCCTTATATTCCAAAAGTCGTGAATCATTCGTGAGCACCATTTGAAGTCGGTACTCCAAAGGCTTCGTGAAACCCACTATATATGCAAATTGAAGAAATCGAGAGTTACGGCGAGAGTAGCATTTCTTGGGCATGTCAATGTCAAAACATGGAGTATCTGTTGATCCGGCGAAGATTGAAGCAATCTGAAGTTGGGAAGCAACCAGAAGTCGGTGGTAATCAAGCACGTAGCTTTTGGGCTTATTTGGTTATTATCGGAGATTCGTGGAAGGTTTTCTACTCGAATCGCTACTCCATTAACTCACTTAACTCGGAAGGATACAAAATTCGTTTGGAGCCGAAGAATGCGAGAAAAAGTTTCCAAGAGCTTAAGAGGAGACTTATTTCTAAGACTGTTACTAACCTTCGCTTGAGCAAAGGGTTAGGATGTGTTCTCATACAGCGTGGGAAAGTCATAGCCTATGCCTCTCTGACAACTTAAAGAGTATGAGAGGAATTATCCTACTCATGATCTAGAGTTAGCGGCTGATCGTTTAAGGCTAAAGATATGGAGGCACTATCTATATGGGGAGAAAGTGGAGATATATTGCCAGATCATAAAAGCCTTAAATATTTCTTCACTCAAAAAGAACTCAACATGATCTGGCGGCGGCGTGACGTTGGCTCGAGCTATTGAAGACTACGACCACCTTTATTCGATACCACCACAGTAAAATGACGTGGTAGTGGTGATCGTTAAGTAGAAGATCAATCAGGAGAGAGTGCGATGATGTCAAGTATCATGGTATGAGCCAACTTTAATAGAAAAGTTAAGGTTGCTCGAGCCAATCGCCTTGAATCGTCATGTGATATGAAGAAGAAAGTACAAGAAGGAGCTATTCCAGGGCGAGAATTGATGAAGAAGGAATACTTGAAGTCCACTCTAGACTTTGTGTTCTAACGACTCGATTTGAAGTACAAGATTATGATGGAGGCACACAATACACCATTTGCAATCCATCCTGGAAGTACTAAATGTATCGTGATCTTGACGTACATTTGGTGGAATAATATGAGAGATTGCAAAAGTTTATCTCGATGTGTTTAACTTGCTGACGTGTAAAGGCGGAGCATCTGGTACTGAGGTCCGTTGCAACCACTTGAGATTCCGGAATGGAAGTAGGGAACACATTACCATGGATTTAATTACGAATTCTTCCTACGGTTTCTCAAGAGGCATCAATGCTTATTTGGGTTATTGTTGATAGATTAACTAAGTCTTGCTTTCATTTCTTGCCGAAATCACGGAGACTTATTCTCTTGAGCGTCTTGCTGAGTATGTACGTAAATGAGATGGATTGAGGTTGCATGGCATCTGCCTGTATCCATAGTTTTGGATCGTGACCCAGATTCACTTCAAGATTTTGGGTTAGCTTGCAAAAATCATTTAAGACTCTGTCCTTGAACTTTAAAGAAGATGACGAGTTGGGCATAAAGTATTTACCAAATGTTGGAATTCTCTACTGCAAAAATCTAACGATTATATGTTGGCCTACATTGGACCCGGAATGAAGGGCCTGTAGTTCTCGAAAGATCGTGGGTGAAGGCATCAAGATTGGGACCGAGTTAGTTACGTATGGCTACAAAAGTCGAGCAAGATTCGTAATACAAATGAGTTATATGGATCTTCAAGCGGCTCGAAGATCGACCAAAGAGTTATGGGATCTTCGCCGAAAGGATCGTGGAATTTAATGTATGGGGATCGTGTATTGTTGCGAGTTGCTTCCAATGGAAGGAGTTACAAGATTTGGGAAGAGAGGAAAACTCAATCCACGATTTATTGGTCCATTTCAAATTCTTGTAGAGTAGGAAATGTAGCTATAGACTTGCGTTACCTCAAGAGTATGTCTCGTGTTCATAATGTGTTTCACATATCATCTTAAATAAATATGTGAAAGACCGAACCAACGTTATTGAGTTAGAAGCAGGAACCGAGATAATGAGAAGACTTAGCGATGTGATGAGGTACTATCAAGATCTTGGATAGGAAGGAAGCATGTCCCTACGCTGTAAAAGGTCATACCACAAGTTAAAGTTTTGTGGAGGAATCATGCTATAGAGGAAATGACACGGGAATTGGAAGCGGAAATGAAAGCGAGGTATCCTCACCTTTTGAAACACCAGTGCGTCACGTCGATTTAGATTTGAAATTTCATAAGAAGGGGAGGTTGTAAGACCACAAATTTTTTAAATAAAAGGAATTTCCTTTATTTATTATTTTGAAATAGTGAGGGTTGATTTGATTAATGTGGATAGTTAAGGGTTAAATACATAAATATTTCAAAATAAAGAAAAGTGGTTATAAAATATTCATTGTTGTTAGGGAATATTCGTTTTGGTGATGGAATATTAAATGTCTTGTCGAATATTAAATGCAACGGCCCGACCATGTGTGGGCCCATAACTTGAGCGATTGGATGAAAGCGACAAATATAAGTTGGTTAAAAATAGCAGGCGTGGTTATTGCTCGTTAAGTACATTGGAATACAAATTGGTTAAAAATCTGATGTCTGGCGTGGTTCTTGCGATGCTGCGGTGTTACCTTGCACAAGTTGATGAATTATTGATCCTTACGTACGAAGAAGGCTTTACTTTCGATAATTTTCACAATTCTTAATTCAATATTTTATTTTATTGATTCCGATAATTAACTGCGTTGATATTTTATATTATTGTTGTTGATAATTATCAACGCACGCATTATCTCCATTATCGGATCAATAATTCATATTATTTGAATAATATTATTAGATAGCATTATTGGCAATGTCTAGAAAGTTACATCGAGGAGGTTTGGTCACCTAATTGCGGCGCCGATGAGAGAAATCCTTATCGGAAGCCCCCCTGCTCTGAGGCGGCTGGTTATCGTAATTGTGATTACGTAATATTATTTGTGAATAATTAATTATTGATTCATATGATAAAGAAATATTTATTTTATGTGGATATAAATGATGGATTTATTTATGTGGTTATAAATGAAGAAATTATTGTTGAGGTGTTTTATCGGTATTTTGACAGTTGGAGGTATTAAAATTAAATCGGGGGTTTTGAGATATATTGCGGGGTTATAATTTTTTAATCCGATCGTTGGATTAACTAGTAATTTTTTGGGTATGTTATACATACATAAGTTGAGTATATGTCCACAAATTTTGAACGAGTTAAAAATGCTGCGAATGATTTGTTGTGAATTTTAAAGGGTTGATTCGAAAAGTGCGAGTTTATAATTGATTTTGGTGGAAAATTCTAGAATTGAGTGGGCCCCACTTGTGGTTGGTGAAGAAATGTGCTGAATTTTATTTCAAATGTGGTGGGTGGCAATAGTAGCGAGTAAAAGCCATCGGTGGCGGTCGAAATGCCTTCGGTGGCTAACATTTTCTATAAATAGAGGGGCTAAGTTAGAATTGAAAATCTGCACGAAACAAAGTTTCTCTCTTTCTCTCTATATTGTTGGGGTATTTTGTGAGTATTTAGATACTTTGAGAGTTCTTTATTACGATTACAAGTTTCATTGACATCCTTGAGTTTCCTTAGAAATCTTGATTCTTTGAGTATGGGATATTATTTTTTAAGTAATGATATTATTTCTTGATATCATTATCTTTGAATATGTGATCGAAGTTTTATCAAATTTGGAACTTTTCATGTCGGGTTACTATTCTGCGAGTTACTATTCACGGTTACTATTCATGAGTTCTTATTCACGAGGATTCTTATTCACTGAGTCTTATTAAGTGAGCGTGAAAATGTTTTTTGTGGAATTTCTACTATCTTTTGGTGTCCGGAGTTACTTATTCCGCATTATACGGCCTTTATTCCATTATCTGACACTATTCACGTTCTGGCACTATTCATAGAAAATAAAATTTCTTCTTTTAAGTCCAAAATATCTAATACGGATACTAGCTTTGATTGTATCCGTGTTTTGAATCATTCTTGAATTTTACACCACTATGATTATTTTGAGGTATTGTTGGACATGGATAAAACAAAGTCTGAATCATTTAATCCTTAATCCTTGTCATTTTGTTTCCTTTGGATTAGATTCTTTAAAAAATATTTTTCATCATCCTCGGTCTTAAATGATGATATTATTGAATATCTTTGGCACGTATGATGAATGATTTCTGAGAAGAATATCTTTGGCACGTAGTGCAAAGATGAGCAGGTGTTTAAATGAACATTGACCAAGCGATGAATATCTTTGGCACATAGTGCAAAAGATGAGCAGTGTTGAGATGAATGTTTGATGAATATCTTTGGCAATTTCATGCAAGATGAATATTTGATTTGAGATGAATATTGATTGATATTCTGGGGATAAAACTATTCATATGATGAATATTAAATTCGTAGATTATAGTAGATTTCATCCTCTAACTTTATAAGCGAGTGCTAAATTTGTATTGAAAGGATTGTTTAGTAAGAAAATAATGTATCGATAAATTTCTTAAACCCTCAAATATTTCTTATTGACTAAAATGAATATTACGTTAATAAATTTCTGACGTATTCTTGAAGACGTTAGCTCCCTAGGCGTGAAATCTAAATTTGTATTGACCCGATCCAATTTCTTAAACCCTCAAATATTTCTTCAACTAAAATGAGCGTAATGTCTGAAGACGTTGTTGAGTGAAGAATACGATCGTACCATTCATATTTAAAGCGAGCGTGGTAGTGACGATGTTGAGTAGAAGATCACATAAGTTTACGCCCATTTGTTAACACAAAGGCCCATTTACGACTTACAAATGATGAAGATAGAGTTAAAGACTCTAGGAACCCAAGTGAAGATAACGAATATACGAATAGAATCGACTTTAATTGATAAAGTTAAAGCCGTTTAAGCTACACACCCGGAGCTGATAAATGTGAAGAAGAAGGTTCAAGAGGGCGTTATTCTAGAAGCAAAAATCTATGAAGAGAGGAAATCTCAACCCTCGATTTAATTGGCCCATTTAAAATCCTCAATCGAGTAGGAACTGTGGCCTATAGACTCCTTTTACCGCCAAGTATATTGCGTGTTCAGAACGTTTTTTTTTACGTATCGATGTTACG
This sequence comes from Panax quinquefolius, assembly GCA_020205615.1. Taxonomy (NCBI): domain Eukaryota; kingdom Viridiplantae; phylum Streptophyta; class Magnoliopsida; order Apiales; family Araliaceae; genus Panax; species Panax quinquefolius. The sequence goes on along the minus strand of JAINUW010000650.1, from coordinate 31,817 downwards.
TAAATATGTGGACGATCGAACCACATTATTAATTTAGAATCGACAAGATATAGCGAGAAGATTTAACGTTATGAGGAAATACGTGTTAAAATCTTGGATAAGAAGAATCGTATTCAACACTCAAAGGTTATACCTCAAGAGTTGAATTTGAAATGAAGTCGAGGTATCCTCACATGTTCAGCATACCAAGTAAGTACGTAAATTTCGAGGGCGAAATTTCATAAGGAGGGGAGATTGTGAGACCTCATATTTTATGAATAAATATTTAATTTTCTCGAAATAATTTTTTTTAAATATTATGGTGTGGATTTGAGATAATGTTATAGTTGTGGGTAGTATTTATAAATTTTGCAAAATATGCAAGTTGTCATATTATATTCGATTGGTCGGGGAATATTTATTTTATCAGGGAATATTCGTACAATGGCACAATCATTGGTGGACCCCACAACGGAATTATTGTCGGATTGAGAAAACGACAAAAATATTTTATGAAAATAACGGCGGAAGTTTTACCGTTAATAATATTGAACTACTCGGTAGTAAAAGTACAGTAATACGTGTGGTTGCATAGTAGCACACGGTATTAATTATTGATGATTACGTGATAAGTCACTTAGTTTTGTTGGTATTATTAATGTAATAATACAGAAAATCTTTTTATATAAAAAATGTAATACTTTTATAAAGTTATTCTATAAATAGAATATATTATATTCTATTATGTATAGTGTTAAAGTATCGTATATGCGTAGTATTTTGTATAGTAAAATCTTTTATATAAAAATGAATACTTTTATAAAGTTATCTGTTTTATTAGACAATAATTAGAATATATTATATTTTATTATGCATAGTGTTTTGCATAATGCACAGATATAGTATTTGCATAGTAAAATCTTTTATAAAGTTATTCGTTTTATTAGATTATAAATAGAATATATTATATTTTTATTTAAAAGATTTTGCTTTAAATATGGACCGTCAGATTAAAGTAAATCAATTTGGATCGTTCATGAGTTAGTTACTATGTAGTCCATTTTTCTATAAATAGAAGCTCATTCATTCATTATTTCTTACGAATTCAATTTGAAACTCTGTAGAGAAAACTATAGAGAGAAAGAAGAAAGTATTCTCGCTACTTCATTACTTATATATCCAAAGACTCTTCTTCTTAAGGTAGGGAATATTATTTGTTGTACTCGTAAGGGTACTCTTCCTTTCTTATTTATGAAGAGAACTTACATTATTCCATTCTTTATTATTCTGTTGTAATAACTTTTATCATGCTGAAATATACCCTATACTTGGTGAAATTCTTACATTATTCCACTCTTTATTATTATGTTGGAATAACTTTGTCTATATCAAAGTCTCGCATACATGGTGAAATTCTTCTAATATTCCATTCTTTATTATTCTCGTTGGAATATCCGTTTGTGCGCGTTTCTGTGACCTGGTTTCGTTATTTATTATTCTATTGGAATATCACGTCACATGCGCTTTTATACGCCTGCGGACTGGTTCCGTTATTTATTATTTTGTTGGAATATCTTCGTCGGTCTTGAATTTCTACCGACTTGTTCCGTTATTATTACATTTAGAATAACCTGTTTATGCATGCAATACGCATGCATGGTAATTTCTTTTGTTATTCCATTCTTTATTATACTCGGTTGGTTAAAGTTTTGACTTCTATACTCCATGAAATTAGTGGAATATCCTTGATATTTGCGCTTCATCTAGTATCTTTTCATGGAAATATTCTTATGAGAATTCTTGAATTTTACTCTACAAAGAAGTATCATGTTGACAATGGGGACGTTATTAGTTCCTGGATAAATTAATTCTTGAACTTGTTTTATTGAATTCTTATATCATTGTCATCATCCTCATGTTTATATTATGTTGAAAGTCATCTGTGACCTGTAGTGCATAGATGGACTTGGTATGATTATGACCAGGGATTATTCGGTTTAATCATAACCGTAATGTTATAAATGATGTGGAAAAAGTTCTCATTGGCCCGTAGTGCATTGATGGACAGATTTTGGTATGATTATGGCTATGGATTCTCTTTGGCCAGTGGTGCAAATGAATTATTTTATGGTATGATCGGGGATAGTTGATGAAAACATGATTATCTTTAGTAGTAGTGCATGGATAATTAAGTGGTCGCGTGATACTTAAAGAATATCCTTGGCACCGTAGTGCGGGGATGATTTGATGATGTGGATTATTTATTAAGTTGAGTCTCGGCCGATAAAAGTCATGAAAAACTTTTTAATCATAAAAGATAGTAGATTTTATTTTCTACTTGACTCTTTTAATGGATTGCTTGTTCACCGCTAGCTTAAACTTGATGTTTTTATATTGTATCGGTTTAACATTGTTTAAGGCTAATGATAATTTATTACGCATTATCTTAGTCATAATATTTCTTCTTGGGCTAGTTGAGCTCACCCTTTCTTTCACCGTTCTCTTGAGAAATGAGAACGTAGGCTGGGGACTAGTCGGGAACAAAGTGATGAACCTAGATGGTGCATTAGTAGTCCTCACTATTCGTGAAATAGTGTGATAATAATTGTAATGAGGACTCCTTTTGAGTTTGTATACTCTCTAGTAGACAATATTTGTATTCAAACTCACGGTTTATGTTTTGTCGTATTATACCACGGCAGTTGTATTATTAAGTTGTATTTGAATTCTGTACCATGTATCTGGTGACTCAGGATGGGTGATGTATACGTAATTTTGGGGGCGTCACATCAAAGATTAGGGATATGATCCCTGGCTGAGATGTGAGACAAGAACTAGGAGGGGAGAGACGGCGAATTCCTTCGCTAGTATGACCTACCTAAGTTTATTTGGTATTTAACTGGTCGGTCAGAGTATAGGGATAATATGTGATATATTAATTAACCCTTGTTTTGTGGCAGTATTTGAAAATGACATCTGAAAATGTTAAGATAAGCAATGAAGCACATGAGACCGTTGAGTCAGCTCAACCAAAATGTAACGACCAACAACACGATAATAATCATAATGCAGGGTGGCAACGACATCTGAACAATGATAACCATCGTGGGGAAATTATCATGGCAAGATAATAGAAGTGGAAATTTCAAGAAGAAGAAGGTCACCTTTAGCTTCGATTTTGTCGTGAAGTCAAGTCAGTCCAATTTGGAAAAGTGATGCCAAAAGATGTCTCGAAAACAAGTCAAAGCCTGTAGTTTAAGTGAGGCTTTTATCGTGGAACCCGAACAAGGTTATTACGGGTAAGTTAATCATAAGCTCTTGCGAAGTCTATACCTTATTAGATACCGGTTCTACCCATTCTTTTATCTCTCTTGCTTGCGCTCAACGTTTAAATTTGACTTCGAAGAAATTAGACTTTGACTTATTGGTTGAAACTTCGATAATAGAAACCTTCGTTACCTCTAATATTTATAAATCTTGTTTAATTCAAATTGACACTTTCACGTTACGTGCCAATCTTATCTCTTTGAAAATACTTGCCTTTGATGCGATTTTAGGAATCGATTAGTTAACTACCCATCATGTTTTTCGTAAGGTTGTTAGCTTTCATATTCCTAACCAACCTGTTATGCGAATTCAAGCAACCAAACCACTAAAGTCAATCATTGTCATATAAAGCCATAAGTAAAGAGCCCCCGGTCCTTTCGTTGTTGACTTCCTTGTGTGGAATGCACCAAAGCCAGACTTTCTGTAGGCGACGTCGTGAATGACGATGGCAAGTTGATAGGTATCAATGTGACATACTATCCAATTCTTTGATGAGGGTCACAGCTTTGAATGATATTTCTATTGTTAATAAATTTCCTGACGTATTCTTGAAGACTTCTTAGCCTACCCCTAGAACGTGAAATCGAATTTTGTATTGACCCCAGTACAAAACCAATTTCTAAAACCCTTAAATATTTCTTCATCTAAAGTGAAGGTAACATGCGCCAAAGCGTTGACTCGAGCTGTTGAAGATTACAATCGTACCATTCAATATTATCGTGGAAGTACGAATGTGGTAGCTGACGCGTTGAGTAGAAGATCGTATGCGGTTACAAGTGCGAATATACGAACCCACGTAAAGATAACGAATATACGAGTAGAATCGACTTTAATCGATAAAGTTAAAGCCGCTCAAGTTACACACCCGAATCTGATGAATGTGAAGAAGAAGGTTCAAAAGGGCGTTATTCTAAAAGCAAGAATCGACGAAGAGAGGAAATCTCAACCCTCGATTTAATTGGCCCATTTGAAATCCTCGATCGAGTAGGAACTGTGGCTTATAGACTCGTTTTATCGCCAAATATGTCGCATGTTCATAACGTTTTTAACGTATCGATGTTACGTAAATATGTGGACGACCCGAACCACATTATTAATTTAGAACCGGACGAGATAGCAGAAGATTTAATGTATGAGGAGATACGTGTTAACATCTTGGATAAGAAGGATCATATTCGACGCTCAAAGGTTATACCTCAAGAGTTAGAATTTGAAGTGAAGTCAAGGTATCCTCACCGTTTCTAAGATACCAAGATGTCACGTAAATTTCGAGGGCGAAATTTCATAAGGAGGGGAGATTGTGAGACCCCAGATTTTATGAATAAAGATTTAATTTCTCGAAATATTTTTTTTTTAATATTATGGTGTGGATTTGAGATAATGTTATAGTTGTGGGTAATATTTATAAATTTTGAAAAGTATGCAAGTTGTTGTATAATATTCGATTTATCTGGAATATTCTTTTTGTCGGGAATATATCGTGAATGATGGTACAATCGTTGGTGGACCCAAGAATGTAATTATTATGGGGATTGAAAACGCAAAAATATTTTATGAAAATAACGGCGGAAGTTTTACCGATTATCTTGTTGAACTACTTTCGGTAGTAAAAAATACGATGTCTGGCGTGATTGTATAGTAGCACACTACAGTATTGATTATTGATCTTTACGTGATAAGTCACTCGGTTTTGTTTATTGGTATTATTAATGTAATAAAACAGAAAAACTTTTATATATAAAATGTAATACTTTTATAAAGTTATTCTATAAATAGAATATATTATATTCTATTATGCATAGTGTTGCGTAAGATCTCGCATAGTGTTTTTGCATAGTAATTTTTTTTATATAAAATGTAATACTTTTATAAAGTTATCTGCTTTTTATTAGACAATAATTAGAATATATTATATTTTATTATGCATAGTATTTGTATAGTCTTAGCATAGTGTTTTGCGTAGTAAAAAATCTTTTATAAAGTTATTCGTTTTATTAGATTATAAATAGAATATATTATATTTTATTTAAAAGATTTTGCTTTAAATATGGACCGTCAGATTAAAGTAAATCAATCTGGACCGCTTCATGAGTTAGTTACTATGCGATACATTTTTCTATAAATAGAAGCTCATTCATTCATTATTTCTTACGAATTCACTAAAACTCTGAAGAGAAAAACTATAGAGAGAAAGAAGAAAAGTGTAGTGCTACTTTACTACTTCTATATCCAAGATTTTCTTTTCTAAGATAGGGATATTATTTGTTGTACTAAATAAGGGGTATTCTTTTTTCTTATTCATGAAGAGAACTTCATTATTCCATTCTTTATTATTCTCATTAGAATAACTCAGTATCTGCTGGATACCCTATACTTGGTGAAATTCTTCATTATTCCATTCTTTATTATTATGTTGGAATAACTTTATCATGCAAAATCTTCATACATGGTGAAATTCTTCTAATATTCATTTCTTTATTATTTTGTGGAATATCCCGTCATGCGTTTACCTTGGCCGGATCTGGTTCTATTATTTATTATTCTGTCGGAATATCCTATCTGTGTGTTTATGTCGGACCTGGTTCCATTATTTATTATTACATTGGGAATAACACATGCATGCATTCTATCGCATGCATGGTGAATCCTTATGTTATTCCATTCTTTATTATTACATTTGAATAACACATACATGTGGATGTGGATTACCACATGCATGGTGAATGATCCTTCAGATTAATTCCTTATTAAATTGTGGAAATGATCTATCTACGTGGATTACCGCATGGCGGGCGAAAATCCATTTGCAGTTTCATATATTCTATTATACTCACTTGGTTAAAGTTTTGACTTCTATACTCCATGAAATTAGTGGAATATCCTTGATATTTGCGCTTCATCCAGTATCTTTTCATGGAAATATTCTTCTGAGCATTCTTGAATTTTACTCCACAAAAAAGTATAATGTTGACAATTTGGACGTTGTTGGTTCCTGGATAAATTAATTCTTGAACTTGTTTTATTGAATTATTATGTCATTGTCATCATCCTCATGTTTATATTATGTTCAAAGTCATCTATGTGGCTGTAGTGCGTATATGGACTTGGTATGATTATGACCGAGATTATTCGGTATAATCGCTGGTAGTAATGTTACAAATGATGTGGAAAAAGTCCTCATTGGCCCGTAGTACATTGATGGACAGTTTTTGGTATGATTATGGCTATAGATTCTCTTCGGCCAAGGGTGCAAAGATGAATTATTTTATGGTATGATCAGGACCGTTGATGAAAACATGATTATCTATGGCCCGTAGTGCATGGATAATTCATGGTCGTGATACTAAAGAATATCCTTGGCTTGTAGTGCATGGATGATTTGATGATGTGGATTATTTATTAAGCTGAGTCTCAGCCATAAAAGTCATGAAAAACCTTTTAAATCATAGAAAATAGTAGATTTTATTCTCTACTTGACTCTTCTAATGGATTGTTTATTCCGCTGCAGTTAAACTTGATGTTTGTTATATTGTATCAGTTTAACACTGTTTAAGGCTAATGATAATTTATTCTGCATTATCTTAGTCATAATATTTCTTCTTTGACTAGTTGAGCTCACCCTTTTTTCTTTCACCGTTTCTTCGAGAAATGAGAATATAAATTTGAGGCTAGTCGAGGGAATCAGAGTGATGGACCAGATGATAGTATTAGTAGTCCTCACTATTCTGTTAAATAGTGTGACAATAAATGTATTGAGGACTTATTTTGAGTTTTAATGTTGTCTAGAAGACAATGTTTGTATTAAAACTCATAATTTCATATTAGTATATTTAAGATTGTATTTGAATCTCATCTCATGATTTTGTATTTCACTCAGATGGGTGATGTATACCTATTTTGGGGGCGTCACACACTTGCTGGTGGATCATCATGGACTGTAGAAATCATTCATCCTTCGTAACAAGTTCATTGATATGTTTCATAGTTGGAACTTATAATCAATATAAAAAAATATAAAGATATTTCTACCACATTATATTTACAATATGAAACTTTGTGTCGCAATAACTAAAAATACTATAAATTCCTGAATCTTGAGATTATTGTGGATTTTCAAGTAAGAGTTTAGCAGAACATATACAATTTTGATACCTTAAATGCCTCTATTTAATCCTCATGACCTGAAATAATGTCTTTATGGGAATTTACTGAATGTCCATGTGGTCACTGCTAGGCTTCTTTATCTATTAAACTGGAAGAAAGGTTGTAACTTTGTTAGGAATTAAAGTTCTAAATGAGGCATCAATGCCATTGAAGACTTCTTTTGTCAGGAGGCTGCACATAAATTCATGTAAGATTTTTCGTATACTACATTCATCTTGCTCAATTATTGGATTTTGTATGCATTTGATTTGTCTTTACTAATCAAGTTACATGCTCAAAATGTATTGGATGTAAGAATTTGGTGTAGCTTATGCATTTTAAGGACCAGAAGCATATAGTATAAGCTTCATGCTATTTCATGCATGGTAAAAGCTAGCAATATTAGCTATTCATTAGTTGGGCTTAGGTAAAGATTTGAATCTGTTATATATTCTCAATCTATTATTTATTTTTAATTGTGATTATTAGTTAAGAGTGTAGTAATTAGGTTTCACATTCACATACTTTGCACTTTTGATTGGAGGAGTGAAGTTTTTCGTTTTGAATTTGCAGAAGTTATAGTTGATTATGTTTGTTTGTTGTTTGGGTTAATTGACGATGATGATATCCGCAGCATTGATTCTCTGGTTTTAGTCAACAAACAATTCAACATCAATCACTTTCTAGAACTTATGTTCTTTTCTTCTTCTTTTTTCCCTTTTTTTTAATTAAAAAAACATGTATTTTTGCTTTGGAGGAAACTAAAAGGAAATCACAATTGGAATTGAAACTAAATTAAGTCGGTATATTCTTTTAATTCCAGTTCTATGAAAAACCACCCTTCAATATTTTTTTGCCTTCTTTGTCGGCTATAGAGATTTAAAAGGTTACAATTAATTTTATAATTGTAGCTTCTAATTTGTAATTTGGTTAATATGCTTAGCTTCTTTAATATAATATATTACACCGTTTCTTCCTCTACTCTCTGTCTTCTTCTCCATAACTATATAGTACATATAGTTACTTATAAATGTGGAAATATGATAATTGATCTTGTGTGGCCATTAAAATCAATTCGAGACTAAATATTTGGGCCTGATATGTTTTTCCTTTTCTTTGTCCCCTTACTGTCTACACAAATTTAAGTTTGTAGAGATTTTTCTTTCTTTCTTTGTATCTTTAGATTTTAGACTTTAGAATAAGTTCGAAAATCTTAATTCATTCAATAAATATACCTGGAAAAAAACAAAGAAATTACTCAAAGGCTTGAAATAATTGTTATAAAAAATACCTTGGAACAAAGCAGAATATGTAATGCACAAACCGGTAAACTCTCAAAACTACCCCCTACGTACAATAATTTACCATCTTCTTATTATATTTTAATTTATTAATTGTACGTACATATTTATTATTAAAAAATGAATAATCACACAAGAACGCCTTGAGGTTTATATCTAATTCAACACTATTTCTTAGTTTTAATCACTCAGAACTCAAGTCACACCTTCCATTCGAAATTATTCGAGTAGGCGAAAAATGAACTCGGACCTAAGCCTTAAAGATTTCTCAAAAAATTAATTATCAAAATCAATTGAGTCCAAAATATTATAATTAAAATAAAGATAACTACCAATTCACAATCTAGCATGAAAAAATAGCTGCCCAAATACTAAACAGCCTGCGACTATTCACTATTGTAGACATGTATGAACATGTATGTATACAAGTACTATACAGACTGGTAGGGAGAAGTAATCTCCCAGCTTTTTCAACTACAACTACATCTAATGCTTCTAGTAATATACAAAACTATACATTACATCTTCACTCAAATGTTCTTTCACATTAAGCTTACTATCTGTCTGTCAACCAAGATCGAAAAGATTGAAAAATAAGTCATTCACAACCACTGATGATGAAGGATTCCTCGAAAAGTTAAGGATTAGCAATCTTTTTTAGAATTCGAAACCATTCTTCCTCCCATTTGGCCATTTCTTCTTTTCAAAATTCTGGCAATACCCAATCGTAGCAAAAACCTTTTTCAGACGATAAGGTAACTTTAGTCTGGAATCTGGATAATGGTAATTCCCTGGTTCATGATTGTTTCCTGCAAGAATAGTTGCTGCACAATGCCATGGTATATTTGAGCCAACATTGAAATAACACGACAATGACTCAACTCGGGAATACCTTAGTTCCTATTATACTTTTAAGAAGCTCCGGTCAAGAAGCAGTTGCTACTGCTAGAGCTGCCCATTGCACAAGGCACATCACGAACTAAGAACTTCACAATACGAGTGCCAAGGAAATCTAATATCTCGAGACACTCGTGTAGATCAAATTCGGTTACCAACATCACCCATTCTTTTTCGTCGTCTAGATACTTGAGCTGGAATGTACCTGTTTGTATTTTGAACCTCTTTGCAACTTCATCGTACAAATGCAAGCACCCTGCTGAAGGCTCGAATTTGAATCTTACGGTATCTTCTTTGTAGGTTGCTTTAATAGTAATTTTTGATTCACCTTCTACAGAGCATGTTCCAGCTTGTGAACTCTTCCATTTACCAAAGCTTGGTGAGCTTGATGAACTGCCATTTACCAGTGACCCATTTGATGAGTCTGTCGTGCCTGAAGTAGTGGGTTGATTGTGTTCAATGATCCCATCATCTTCATCTATCTCAATTGAACCATTCATTATGGTATCCATCTCATCAAGAGTAGCCATGGAGGAGCTAGATCTCTGAGAAATAAATTGGAACTCAGATTTCTCTAATTTCAAATCATCCGTACTTAATCCACAACTTTTACTTCTTTCTTTTGGAAAATAAGATCCCAGCGAGGCATTTTCAGAATAATTCCAATACACGGGGTTAGGACTCGTAGACTTCGACGGCCTTGCATCTAATTCAACCAAATTGGAGTCATCAGGACAGGTAGCAAGAGAAATGTTGGAGCTATGATCTCCATTCCAAGTATTCGAAGTTGGCATGATACTAGGCGAGAGCCTGCTTGGTTTCCATATATAAGACTCATCTTCCACCTTCACTGTAGAAAATTTTCCATCAGAACAAGATATGGAAGGCACCAACACTGAATCTTGGGATACTAATTCATGATTTTTCAGAACAAGATTTTTATCTGAAAGGATGAAACTTTTTTGTGCATCGACCTGTTGGATGATGGAACCTGCTGCCACTAGACCCCCTGTACTAGGGTCAAATTTCAATCCTCCTTCAACCCCTTCAACAGAGTCAAGCACAGTTTGTATTTTCCTTAAAGAACGGTTCACCTTGTTTATCTTGCGCGACGGCCATCTTGAGATCCCATGTTGTCTACATATCCTTTTCAGTGTAGTAGGGCAAACTACAAAAAACAAAATATTAACAATCAGAAACCATCCTTTTACTACAGTAACAAATTATATGATATAAACAAAACATTTAATATTAGTAACGAAAAAACATAGGGAAACAGTAAAATTTCATCAAAAATTACTAATTTTTAATTAACTGATCCAGAAGTCTGTGACCTTTGGGTTCTAGATGATTCTACGAATCAGAAGTTCAATTGTCAACATTATACCCCTTTTTTTTTATCAGAACTTATAATTCCATTTTTGTTTTAATATTCATCTCCAGCATGCACTTCAACAAAATTTCAGTTCAGACCTCAAAATCAGTAATGAACAAGTCTTTCAGGATGCAGGGCTTGATGCCAACCCCAAAAGATTATAATAACAGGAAAATAAATAATTTCTATGAAAAAAATTAAGGCAAGGTTGATATGATCACCCGATGTTGGTTAGAAATTTTATTTTAAATTAATCTTAAATTCTAAGATATGGTATTATATGTTCCTTCTCAATGTTGTGTACGTCTTCAATGTTTGTTTAATCGAATACTTTTTAAATGTGCTAAAATAGTTGGGAGGACAATAAATTAGTAAAATTGGGTTGATTCACTATTTTCAAGATGGAGTGTGTATCTGGAATCTTACCACCAATACTTTTAGCAGCATCCTTAAGACTTCCAGAGAAGTATTGCTGAAGAACACTCAAGCTAACATTTTTCTCTGTTGTACTTAACTTTTTAGCCATTTGCTTCTTTGATCCAGCCTTCGTCTACATTTGCAATAAAAAATCAATCAGAGAAAATATATAAAACCATTGAAATCAAGCGGCACAAACATATATAACAAGAATTAGATCATCTTTCATATTTCATACCAGATCTCTCTTTTTATTTCTACATCATTTTTCTTCTATAATCAATGTTTATTGGTGGATCCAGTTGATGCTAAGAAATATAAAATATTGTTATAATTTAAGCAGCTCAACCATATTCTTAGATAACACATGGTAACCAGGGTGGCCCCACACTAGGGTTAACCATATTACCACAACACGGTAATTTGGGACAATAATTTCCACAACACATGGTAACCAGGGACAATAGTGTCTCCCAAAATTATTCATGGCAAACATATTAATTTGTCACATAGGAAGAAAGCAAGTTGAAAAGATACCTGTCCAGGACAACCATCTACTTCCATTGATGAATCAGACAATTTTGAGGGCACTTGATCACTAGAATTTATATTGCTATTTAACAATTCTTGTTGGGAGCTGCTTCTTGATAACACCACTGGCGGCAACTCTGTGACTGAACCCTCTTGAAACCCAAATCCAGAACTGCCTTGTCCACGTAATTCTGCATCTGAAACCGTCCTCAAACTCCTACACATCTTCTGCATAGTACTCGAGAGATTGTTCAATAGGAGTTGCTGTTCTGCACTCCCTTTCATACTAAGAGGAAGAAAGAACTCTAAAATATAGTCATCGTCGCCAGTATAGGTGCTCCTTAACCTGATTGCTACAGCAGCATTTAATCCGAATTTGCGAGCATGATGCACAAGCGGTACTCACTTATATCATATTCCTTTACATCTGGGAAGAAGAAAGGATGATTGGATTGAAATGCTCTTCCAGTAATACCTTGCCCTTCTTGAAGATAGTGTTCGACACAAGCATGCACAAATCCTTGTGTTTCTCTATCATTCACGTAACAAGTCGTATCCTCAATACAAAGTATACATTTCTCTTTGCACTTGTATTATACCCTCTAACACGTACTTCAATGATTTCATCACCACTTCCCGCATTGTAAGTACATGGAATCCATGTTAGAGCAAGTGGCAATCTATGTGCATGGCATACAGCTCGTAAAACATCAGCTATCTCACCCAAAGCAGCCCTTTGATTCTTTGATAGGAACTGCAAAATAATAGATGACTTAGAAAAAATATAATTTCAGATTACAAAAATTACTCAGAAGAATTATTGAGGAATTCTTTTATCCGATCTAACTATCATTTGCTGAAATGACAAAATAAAATTTACTGATTGAAACCTGGGGATAAAATTGAGGAGGTGCAGTGCTCCTTAGATTCACAGCCTGCAGATGTCAGGGTTAGGAGTTAAGATACAAAAGACATTATTCACAATAAAACCAATAATTAACATTGATAGGCCACTAAAGTATAAATTATAAAATGATTACTCATGTGAATATTGATAATACATTTTCTTTTAATGTTTTGTATATTTTATTGTTTACAGAAATTGCGGAAGAACTGTGTCATATCAAGGACGGCAAATTTCAAGATAAAATTTCAGAAAGTGACCAGATGAAGCGATTCATCTAAGCCTGGTCCATAACAGAGACTTATCCAGAAAAAGGCATAATAGATACTTATCAATAAAAAAAGGCAGATCCATAATACTGCTGCAGACTAGAAATACCAAAACATACACATTTTGTTCTCATGTTTCTACCCGTCTCAATCCACTCTGGACTGACAAATTTTATTTTATATTTATGTGAAACTGTCACCTATATTAGAAACTCACACAGGGGGAATAACCCAAAACTCAAACCTTTACTGGACTGGTTTAACACGTTATAAACAACTCCCAAGAATCTAAGAAAGAAGACAACTCACAAGTTAGTAAGTTAAAATGGAAGGACGAATCATTGCAATCATTCTGACCTTGCGTTATGTGGGGGTCCAAACACAGTTAAAACCTTTGAAGTAACAGTTCAACAAGTTCAGTTCACCATTCCGAAAGTGCCATATATTTCTCCTTTTCTATTATTCAATGGTTAATAGACATGACAAATATTAAATTAAAAAATGTTTTAGCACTAACTAGAATTCGGAGAGGTTGGTTTAATATCAGCTATGGTGATTTTTCTTCTCAGTTGGCTTAATAGCACAGCCTTAAATATAGAATGTGTACTTATAAGTTGTAAAGACATTAAACAGGAGAACTAACCTTGAATGCACGACAGACGTGCTCCATCTCAGAATCAAAATTGGATTTTTCTTTCAAAGTGACAAGTTCCAGCACAGCACAACACGACTTTTCCAACAGATCACTGCTGAATATAGGCAAGGCAACAGATCCACGGACTTCATGGTTTACTGCGTGATTTACCCTTAAGTATTCATTCTCATTATAGTATCTTACGTTTGAGGTCCACTCCGGTATTTTGGAGGCAAATACACGGCCAGGAAGCCCAGGAAGTGACCCTGGTTTCGCTTCTACAGCAAAGGTGAATCCTCGAGAAACTTCACGATATCCTGACAGCATCTGATCAAGCAAGTAGGGCTGTTCAGAAGTGCTTAACCTATAGTGATCCCCATGCTTAATGGGTACCCAAACTTGGGCCAAAATTCCCCACCAGATGACTCCTGAAACAAAGATAATGCACTGAGCATCTTTTCTGCTAGCGGTCGCTCAAGTGGCCGAGGATAATCCAATTCCCCACATCCATAATGTTGTTTTGCTGACAAGAAGTGCTACTTCTTTTTGCCTGAGCCCTCCCCATCCACAAGATTCAACAAAAAAACCAAACTGGGGATCCATCTGCTGAAAAGCCATTTTTTCGCCAGTAATAACCGAACCTCTGACCACATCGCCATCGCCACGCCAAAGCTCCCACAGCTTTGTTGACTGAACTTCAATTGATCTAAGGCGGGCAATTTGTGGACACCAAGTCAAGAGGTGCAAATGAATAAGACCCGGACATCTGATCTGCCATTGAGGGACTGCTGAACCATCCGGCATATGTATCGAAATTCATGAGGTCTGCAACATTGTTAAATGGATCCTCCAGCCCAGAATACCTTGTCACACCATCCAATGATGTAATACCATCTATCTGAGTTCTTGGAGAACCCCAGGAACTAATACCCTTTTCTTTAGAAGAAAAAGGGTATTCCATTTTCAAATTTAAGAAAACAAAAACAAACTCAAGTATCAAATGCTAGAATTCTTTCAAAAGATTTTCTTCAAAAATATATTTCCATCCCTAAAATCTTCACCAACTTGAACACCAAGAACCCAGTATCTGAACATTATGCCACTAGCCTCACCAATCTTTTAGTCAAAGAAACTCCTAATTCAAATCAAGATCTCAACTTCTTCAATTAAACAACATAAAACCTGCACTGCCCACAAATGAAAATCACCCTCCTTCTCCTTTATATAAAAACAAATTAATACAACTAATATTTTTATTAAAACAAATGGCACTACATACACACCTTAGACAGAAATTTCACAGTGTCCCTCTCAACTTAGCCGCCAAAGTCGCAGAGCAAAGAAAAAGCTGCAACTATTAATCAACAAAATAGAAAAAAAACAAAAAAATAAAACTTGGGCCAACGGTTATCCCCACCCTTGTACTAAAAAAAGGTAGGAGTTCAAACTATATAAGTTTAAATTCTGTCTTAAATTAAAAAATAAAAATAAAAAACAATTTAGACAAACCCTCTATCAACAAATACTAAAAAAAAATTAAATAAATAAGATTAAAAAAGGCCCAGAAATGCCAAACCCAAATTGAATATGGGAAATTGGGAATTACCTGAAAATGGAGATGAAATGAACCCAGCCCCAAATACATAACTTTACCAAATTATCAGCCCCAAGCCTATCCTTTTAACTGGATAGCTTCCAAAAACCGACCAAAGTATCTGCCTTTACTTGCTCTACACATAAGTTGACAAATTTCACAAAGTTCTAGAGAGAAACAGCGAACATGGAATATAGATAGAGATAAAGATTACTTTTTTGGTAGCGAGAGAAAGTGTTTGCTAAAAATGGAATGTACTGCAAACTAAAGGGGCCATGGCAAATGGGCGGCTGAAAAAGGTTTAGTTTCTAAAAATAGAAGGTTTGTTTAAGAGGAGTTTAAACTTGGGGATCTCTTTTATAATCACTGTTTAAGGTGAAGAAGACTGAGAAAGAGAGAGAGAGAGAGAGAGAGAGAGAGAGTTTAGTTTTTTTATGCTTAGCCTTTTAGATCCATATGCAATTGGGAGCTGAGACTGAGACTGACATAATGAGACTAAAATGCAAAAGTACGCTCTAGTTTGTACCATTTCTGCAAAACTCATCATTTAACTTATATTTTTACAAAACCCTCCCTTCAAGATGTATTAATTATGCAAAATTCAGCCTTTATGTATTTTCGATTGTTACATTGGAAACATGATGACACCTATGTTAACACTATAATAATCTTAATTTATACAAATAATAACAATACGTTAACAATTTTTTTGTCAAATTTAATTAACAAAATTGCTATATTATCAACGGAAAAGGATGGAGAGACAATTTTGTATGACTAATATATTAACGAGGGGTTAAATCTTTCTGGCCACTCTCTACTATGGATTAGAACTTTACAAATGGGTCAACTGAACTTTTTTTTCTTTACGATCAACTCAATGAACTTTAGTTTACTAACACAAAAAGTTACAAAACCGTTAAGTCAAAGTTGACTTAACTGAAATGATGACGTGGCGGTGACTTATGCGAAAAAAAAGGCTATGTGGCGATTAGTATGCGACGTGGCGGTGAAGATGTGGATTTGGAGGAAAATTTTATGAAAAAATGAAAAAAATATTTTAAAGTATAAAATAAATTTTAAAAATTATAAAATTAAAAATAATTTAAAATTAAAAATCTTTTCAAATTCGGATATTAAATTTATAATTGAGTCGATTTGGTGATAATTTTTTTGTGATCTCTAACAAGGATAAATAAATTTGTACTTTTATATGCAAATAATTTTATCAAATAATTTATATTGTAATTTTAATTTTATCAAATAATTTTTATTTTAAAATTATACAAAATTTAAATTTTATAATTTAATTTAATTAAATTTAAGAAATAATCATTTTATTAAAGAAATAATTTAATTAAATTTTATAACAATTCTTATTTTTGTGATTATAAGAAAATAGAAAATAATCTTCATAGTTTAATAGAAAAAATATACTATAATATACTAAAATTACAAATCAAATTAAATCAATAATAAAAAATTATTTACAAATCTTCACTGTAATATACTAAAATTACAAATCAAATCAAATTAAAAATGAATAATTTTGGATGAAAATACACACTAATTCCTTAATACACATATAAATTCAAACACACACACTAACACACCAAGAACACACACTAATACCAAGAATACACATATAAATTCAAACACACACACACACTAACACACCAAGAACACACACACTAATTCCTTAATTTCCTTAATTCTTCCTGCAAATTAGACGCCTGCATACTCGCAACCACCCTACTCATAGTCGAACCACCTCATTCTACTACTTTCTCTCTGCAGCACCATCGTTCCACTAACTTCTATTAAGCAAAGATCATACTCTTACGATAATAAGCTATCGGGATTCACCACTCTGCCATCGCTCCACTAACTTCCATCTCATCTCAGTAATCTTGGGATTCACATCCGGATTCAAATAGAGTATTTGCGCCAAACCCCAACCTGATCCTCCACCCAAATCCAAACTCGGTTTCGCCACCGCCACCGCTCCGACCTGCCTCCGTTGTCCTCTCTGCGAAAAATTTACGGATGAAAACAAGCTTCTGCTCGTGAGTACTGGCCTTTCAGATTAGGTCTCTTTAGCTTGAGATCGACTGTTGTGGCGCCCCCAAAATAGGTATACATCACCCATTCGAGTTGTCAATACATGAATGCGAAAACAACTATAACTTTATTATTACAACAAGAAAAGCGTGAGTTTAAATACAAATATTATCTTACAGACAATATTTATACTCAAATAAATCCTCATCACATTTATTGATACATTATTTTACAAAATGGTGAGGACTACTAAACAATCCTTTCTAAAACCTTCATTCCATACCCAGGCTACGTCTTCGCTTATATTCTCGCCTCCGAGAAGAATGGAACAAAAGGAAAAGGGTGAGCTCAACTAGCTCAAGAAAAGAATATTATGACTAAGATAATATACAACAAATTATCGTTAGTCTTCAACAGGAAAAATTTAATAGAATACAATAGACAACAAATTTTAAATCAATATTCGCAATGAAAATAATAATTCATTAGAAGAGTTAAGTAGAGAATGCAAACTACTATCTTCTTATGTATGAATTTAAAAGTTCATCGTCTATCTTTTATCCCCGTAACAACAATCAATATACATCCGAATCAAATATTCATCTTTGCACTACTGAGCCAAAGATATTCATCATTAATCATGTTCATTTAAACACTGCTCATCTTTTGCACTACGTGCCAAAGATATTAATCGATCGATCGTGTTCATCTCAACACACTGCTCATCTTTGCACTGGGCCAAAGATATTCTTCAAAATCATTCATCTTTTTGCACTACGGGCCAAAGATATTCAATAATATCATCATTTAAGATGAGGATGATGAAAATATTTTTTAAGAACGAATCCAAAGTGAAACAAAATGACAAGGATTAAGGATTAAGGATTAGGTACTTTGTTTTATCCATGTCCAACAATACCCCAAAAATAATCACAGTGGTGTAAAATTCAAGAATGATCAAAACATGGATCTGATCAAAGCTAGTATCCGAGATAGATATTTTGGACGAAAAGAAGAAATTTTATTTTCTATTGAATAGTCAGATATCGTGAATAGTCACGATATCGTGAATAGTAACTCAAACACCAAAAGATAGAAATTCCACAAAAAAACATCTTCACGCTTCATGAATAGTACTTTCGTGAATAGTAACTCGTGAATAGTAACTCATGAATAGTAACTCGTGAATAAGAACTCATGAATAGTAACCCCAGACATGAAAAAGTTCCAAATTTGATAAAGACTTCAAATCAACATTTCAAAGATAATGATATTGAAGAAATAATATCATTACTGAAAAAATAATATCCCTTACCTCGAAGAATCGATTGCCGGAAGGAAAGGTCTAAGTGATCTTGAATGAAACTTGTCTTGAACAACAACTCTCAAAGTATCTAAATACTCACAAAATACGCTCAATAATATAGAGAGAAAGAGAGAAAACTTTGTTTACGGTGTGATTTTCAATTCTAACTTAGCCCTCTATTTATAGAAAAATGTTAGCCTACCAAAGCGGACTTGACCCAAGCTACTGCGATGGCTTTACTACTACTATTGCCACCCACCACATTTGAAATAAAATTCAGAACATTTCTTCACCAACCACAAGTGGGGCCCACTCAATTCTAGAATTTTCCACCAAAATCAATTATAACCCTAATTTAAGAATCGAGACACCTCTTAAAATTCATAACAAATCATTCGTGCATTTTTAATTGTTCAAAATTTGTGGACATATACTCAACTTATGTATGTATAACATACCCAAAAATTACCACAATCCAACTATTCGGATTAAAAATTATAACCCCGCAATATATCTCAAAACCCCGATTTAATTTTTAATACCTCCAACTGGTAAAATCTTGATAAAACACCTCAACAATAATTTCTTCATTTATAACCACATAAATAAATCCATCATTTATATCCACATAAAATAAATATCTCTTTATCATATGAATCAATAATTAATTATTCACAAATAATATTACGAGAATCACAATTATAATGACAACCGGTAGTTCCCAGAAAGAGGCTTTCAGATAAGGATTTCTCCTTACTTGGCCTTGCAATTAGGTGACCAAACCTCTCCTCGATGTAACTTTCTAGACATTGCCAATAATGCTATCTAATAATATTATTCAAATAATATGAATTATTGATCTATAATGGAGATAATGTGCGATGACAATTATTGAACAACAATAATATAAAATATCAACGCAAAGAATTATTGAATCAATAAAATAAAATATTGAATAAGAACTCTTGTGAAAATTATTGAGTAGTGCCTTCTACGTAAGGATCAATAATTCAACAATCTTCATGTAAATACTGCGTGTCTTCTTGTGCGACGCCAGACATCAGTATTTTAACCACCGGGTATTCCAATGATCTTAATTGTAACAACTACGCCAGTTATTTTTAACCAACTTATATTTGTCGTTTTCTTCATCCAATCGCTTTTTCAGTTATGGGGCCCACATACATGGTCAAGCTACTGGTCGAATACGAATATTCCCGAAAAGATCGAATATTCCACGACCAAACGAATATTCCCCAATCAAAATGAATATTTTATAACCACTTGCTTATTTTGAAATATTTGCGTATTTAACCTTTAACTATCCACATTAATCAAATCAACCCTTACTTATTTCAAAATAATAAATAAAGAAAATTCCTTTTTATTTAAAAAAATTTCGGGGTCTTACACCTATCATCCACCACATCGAACAAGTTCACCTTCCTCTTCTTTTACTGCTCCAATCTAATCTACAACCCTTAAATCTTAATGTTTCTTTAAAATCCCCAATTAAATCAATCCCTAACACAAACTTGAAGGATTTTACGACAAGCTTAGGATTCGAGTGAAACCCTGTAAAGAGTCCAAATGAAAAAAAAGAAAAGAAATAGTTATGGTGCGTGAATGAGTACACAGATTGATTTTGAATCGTAAATAGTTTTGTAAATCTATTAATTAGGCATATTGATTTTGAATTTTAGTATTTTTTTTTTTTTATTAAATGATATATAAATAATTAAATATATATTTCATTTATTTTTTTATTTTTTGGCAAAATTTTTAAATTTATATTAATATATTTGTGAAAAATTAAATACAAATTTATATGATATTAATTAAAAAATAATTAAATATATTTTTCATTTATTTTTGTTTTTTTGACCAACTTTTCTAATTTATATTATTATATTTGTAAATAATTAAACAAAATTCATTTAATATTAATTACAAAAATATTTAAATATATTATTTATTTTCTTATATTTTTGAAAAACTTTTCTAATTTATTTTGTTATAGATTTTCCTTTTAGATCCACATAATAAATGCCACGTGAGATAATTATTGACACATAAACTTCTTGTTTCCAACTCAGCTGCTGATGTGGAGATTTTCGTTAAAAGTCAACAGACTTAACGGATTTTCTAACGTTTTGTTAATAAAAACAAGTTCAGTGAGTTGACTGTAAGAAAAAAAGTTCAGTGACCCATTTGTAACTCAACCTATAGTACAGTGACCTATAAAATATTTAACCCTCAACGAGGGAGACTTGTGCTAAAAAATAAGTTTAGAGAACACTTTCGCAAGCAAAAGCATAATAAATAGAATGGTTAGATTTATAATTTAATCTAAGTACTTTTAACAAAAAAATATACATAAAGGGTGAGTTTGACATATGTAATACATCTTGGAGAGAGTTGTAAAAATAAAAGTTGGAGGTTTGCAAAAGAGGTACAAATTGGAGTATTAATTTTGTATTACAGTCGACATAATGAACTATGCTTTTTACTAAATTAGCCTCTAAGCGGTTGAATACCTCCATGTCCGAACTCATATGAGAGTCTTCATGCCCCGTTTTAAAAGTTTGACTTGACTTCATTTTCAATCAATTTAAGGAACAACCGAGTTAACTCGATAATGATTCATATTATCATCCCGAATTAACTCGATAGTAATAAATGTTAATTTTTAAAATGTTAATTATTAATAATAGATGTAGAAATCAATATATTGGTAAGATATCTATGTCTATTTGTTTTTCAAGTTTAGTTAAATTACCTTTTTAATTATTAATGGTAGGTATGGAAATTTTAATATTAGTAAAATACTCATGTCTGTTTTTTTTTTTTGTTTCAACTCCATTATATTTAATTAAATTAATATAGTATAAAGACAAAAATTGCTTATATAGTTAATTGTGTTGGTCGAGCAGCTTTCGAAGCACCAAGTTTCCATTTGACTTTGAGTGCAATTGCACTGAATTTTTTTTAAATACTTTTAAAATGATACAAAACACATTGAATTAAATATAACTCTTTCCTATAATAATAATAATAATAATAATAATAATAATAATTTTACAACTCCACTTATGATATTATGATGACAATATAATGAGTATAGATAGACATTCAAGTTAAACGGGTTGCTTGAGAATTGTGATACATATTTGTGTTATATATTCAACTAGAAATAGACTTTGGTAATTACTTTCTCATCTGTCACAATTTATTTATTTTTCCTTTAAAATATAAAATATATATATATATATATATATATATATATATATATATATATATATATATGACGCTTTAGAGTTGTGTACAAAAATTAAGAAAATAATTGTATAGCACTAAAATATAGTATTAATTATCTATAATACCCTTTACCATATGCCAGAGTACCATTGAACCAAAGGCTCTCGGTACTTATCTCATACTCTCTCTCATTTGTAACATTTTTTCATGAAGGGTAATTTTAGAAAGATTGTGGTTAATTCTCTTAGATTATATAAAAAATTGTCCAGTTACGCGACCTATATATTAATAAATGAGATTGTGTAAAATTATAAAATGAGTAATGCTTGAGGTCTCAAATTTTGAACTCGGATAACATGACATTAAATATTTTAATGATAATTTATTGTATAATCAATCACATGAGATCTACCTGACCAATATTATAGTGACACATTATTTTAGACAAAAAATAAAAGTATTTTATAGCATGATATGATGTTGTGAATTAGAATAATTAATACTCCTTATTTGAAATTCTTAGAGGCGGATGAAATATGTAAATTTAACACAACAAAAATATATAAATAATCGTCCCAATTACAAAGATTGAGTAGAGAATACAAACCATCGATCTCCACAATGGAAAGTGATGGAATTAAGTTCTCCCAAGTGGAGAATCTCAACTATATCTTTACATAAGACAATAAAACGATTACCCCAAATCATTGAAGATGTTCACAACTCAACTCTCTTGTACTATTGGTATTTTAACAAAATCTTGTTTTTTAAGTTGGGTGCTTAGACGCTTTGGCTCAATGTTTCAATATTTTTAGATTGTTTTGGAATTTATAATTTGTTTGGATGAAAAGAAAAGGTCAAATATTTTAAAACATGAGAATATGAAAAGACTAGAAACTACGTAATTTGTTTGTAAGGATTATCTTGAGATTTGATAATTAATCTCAAGTCTCTCTTTATTTTTTAAAAATATATTTGGGAGTTGGGATTATTAGTCCAATGATAATAAAATGACTTGAAAATGAAAAATATTTAATAACATGTTCAACTAGTAATCCTTACCATTTAAGACTAAAAATTGTGGATAAAATTAGCCTTTAACTTTGTTTAAAAACACCGATGTATTTTATCATATCTATCTAAACTTAAACTAATGAGAATATGATATCTTTGTTAATAGTACTAACAGTGACTGAACCATAACATTTTTAGAGGGGGGTCAAAATACATCAGTAAAAAATTTATTTATTGATACTTGGAGTGCTTTTTTCAAATTTATTTTGTCCAATTATACTATTTCACAACATCATATTTCAACCCATGCCAACCTTTTTTGAGATGTGAGTCTAATGACTTTAAATATATATATATATATATATATATATATATATATATATATATATATATATATGAGGCGGATCAATGACACTAAGTTTTTTACACAATTTTTGACTCTTGGATTTGAACACTCTTAATGGCTAAGATTAAAGTTGATTTTAATTTATAACTAAATAAAAATAAAAACAAAACACAAGCTTTTCATCTTCATCTTTTCATGTCTAAAACTTCAACTTTGGAGTCATTTGTCCGCCGATGGAGAAAGCCCAAAATGTATCATCCAACTCTCACCTATCTCTAGTATGTTACCATAATCTTTGTTTTTGTTTTTATTTAGTTATAAATTAAAAATCAGCTTTAATCTTAGTCATTAAGAATGTTCAAATTCAAGAGTCAAAAAATTGTGTAATAAATTTAGTGTCATTGATCTGCCATATATATATATATATATATATATATATAAGTTTCTCGAACTATGGGACTATTAATCAAACTTTTTTAAGTTTTTAGGCAATTGATTACCTACTTTTATAGATAAAGTATAAATTATAATATTATATATTCCAAACCTTATATTGTGGTTCATGGGATTAATTAGATTGAAAGAAGGAATTCCAATAATAAAAATAAATAAATAGAAGAAGACAAATTTAGTAATCTTGATAGGATATAACTATGGTGCACTTAAGATCACTAGTGGGATCCAAAAAAATTATTTTATTTCTTTAGCTTTTTATTTTAATTAGTTTACATAGAGAATTATTATTACCACTTTTTGCCCCACTTTGATGATAAAACAAAATCAAAGAGAAAAGCAAAGGAGAAAAGAAAATTCATAAAAGAAAAGGAAGGAAAGGAAAACAACTAACCCCTAATATTACGGTGAAATGAGGGTCATATGACCCCCCAGTTCCGCCAAATGAGTACTAAGGGTATTATAGTCCAAATAATAAGGCTATGCTTGTTTGCAAGGATTATAATCCCGAGATTATAATCAATGAGATTATAATCTCAAGACTATTAAGTTATTTTATAATCCCTAAACTAATAGTCTCAAGCCTAAATTTGAAAACAAACAAGATGAAAGTCAAATAATAATCTAGAATGGAGGTTGAATAGATTATTACAGATTAAAAAATTATCTTAGGCCTTTTTAAATTTTTAGATAATTAATTTGCAGTGGTAGAAATTAATATTCAAGACGATAAAAATTCAATCACTCAATGCACATAGATTTGTTTTATTCACAAACATACATCCCGGATATGTTGCTACGTCCAGTCTCAAGCTCCTTTTCAGGACTTGAGATCCTATTACTCTCAATAATAAATACTCATTCAACAAAGGAAAAAGCCTTTACAAAGTTTTATAGACAAACATATAACTATTCTCAACTAACTATATATATATTGGACAACAAGCTCCCAGCTCCCTCCTCAAGCTTAGTTGTATCTTTTTGTTGAGTTTAGTTATATTCTATGATCTGGTCTTGAAACAACAGCCTCTTCCTCACCTCACAAGTACACTAGAGATTCAACTCCCAGCTGACCTCTGTAAGACTTTGGTCGTGTTCAAAGAATTACTCGTCTTTCTCACATGTACATAAAATAAACTAACTCTACCATTTTCTCTTTTTACAAAAGATTTAATAGAGACATGCTTCTTAAAATAAGCAGATAGAATTTAGTACAAATATATATAAAAGTTTAAGTAACTCTTATATTTGATGCTTCTCAATTAAGCAACTAGCAATTAAAGATCAAGTAATTATATAAAAGTTCAATAACCTTTATATATGTGAAATGTTCTTTTAATGTAGATGTAATTTAATGCTTTCGGTTGTAATTATATAAAAGTTTAATAACCTTTATATATGTGAAATGTTCTTGATCGGCGGCAAATTTGAGTACGCTTTTACGATTCCCACCAATGATCTGCCTTTCCTCATAACATATGAAGGTGGCAAGGAACCTTTTGCTCCTCGGAGCATCCCGACATCAAATATCTTGGTGATCTGCTTAATCCACGCCTCACTTTTAAGTGGTTTTGGCTTTCCCAAAACTCGGTGGTCCCAAATCCTTGATAAAATTAACCAATAATTTTGTTTAAAAACAGTGATATATCTTATCCTATCTATCTAAACTTAAACTAATGAGAATATGATATCTTTGTTAATAGTACTAACAGTGACGGAAGCATAACATTTTTAGAGGGGGGGTCAAAATACTTCAGTAAAAAATATTATTTATTGATACTTGGAGTGCTTTTTTCAAATTCATTTTTGTCCAATTATAATATTTCATAACATCATATTCCAACACTTGTCAACTGTGACGCCCCCAAAATAGGTATACATCACCTATTCTGAGTTGTCAATACATGGTACAGAAACAACTACAACTTTATTATTACAACAAGAAAAGCGTGAGTTTGAATACAAATATTATCTTCTGTACAATATCTATACTCAAATAAATCCTCATCACATTTATTGATACATTATTTTACAAAATGGTGAGGACTACTAAACAATCCTTTCTAAAACCTTCATTCCATACCCCGACTCGCACTCGCTTATATTCTAGCCTCACGAGAAGAAAAATGGAACAAAAAGGAAAAGGGTGAGCTCAACTAGCTCAATAAAAGAATATTATAACTAAGATAATATACAACAAATTATCGTTAGTCTTCAACAAGGAAAAAATATAATAGAATACAATAGGCAACAAATTTTAAATCAATATTCGCAATGAAATAATAATTCATTAGAAGAGTTAAGTAGAGAATGCAAACTACTATCTTCATGTATGAATTTAAAAGTTCATCGTCTATCTTTTATCCCCGTAACATCAATCAATATACATCCGGAATCAAATATTCATCTTTTGCTACGGGCAAAAGATATTCATCACTTAGTCATGTTCATTTAAACACTGCTCATCTTTTTACGGCCAAAGATATTCTTCAAAAATCATTCATCTTTGCACTACAGCCAAAGATATTCTTAAGAAATCATTCATCTTTTACTTTCTGAGGCCAAAGATATTCCATAATATCATCATTTAAGACCGAGGATGATGAAAAATATTTTTTTAAAAGAAACGAATCCAAAGAAACAAAATGACAAGGATTAAGGATTAAGGATTCGTACTTGGTTTTATCCACGTTCAAAAATACCTCAAAATAATCATAGTGGTGTAAAATTTAAGAATGATCAAAACATGGATACAATCGAGTTAGTATCCGAATAGATGTTTTGACGAAAAGAAGAAATTTTATTTTAGATTGAATAGTCAGAGTATCGTGAATAGTCTTAGTATCGTGAATAGTAACTCAGACACCAAAAGATAGAAATTCCACAAAAACATCTTCACGCTTAATGAATAGTACTCGTGAATAAGTAATCTTCGTGAATAAGAACTCGTGAATAAGAACTTTCGTGAATAATAACTCATGAATAAGTAACCCAGACATGAAAAAGTTCCAAATTTGATAAAAACTTCGAGATCAACATTTCAATTATAATGATATTGAAGAAATAATATCATTACGAAAAAAAAAAAAATAATATCCCTTACCTCGAAGATCGGACTTCTAAATTTGAAACACCTGATATAAAGCATATGACTTGGACTTGCACCAGATAACAATACTCAAAGTATACTCAAAATACTCACAAGAATACGCTCGATAATATAGAGAGAAAACTTCATTTAAATTGTGATTTTCAATTCTAACCTAAGCACTTCTATTTATAGGAAAATGCTTAGAACACCAAAGCGAAAATTTAATAAAATATATTATTATTAATAAATTTCCCTCGCCTCTTTGGAAATCAGATCCCAACATTTCCCACATGCCAACCTTCTAGAAAGAAATGATAAAAACGTTTTTCATAAAATAAATAATTAAAACTTATAAAATCAATTATTTGAACTTGAAACTTCAATAATTCATAATAAATAGCCCTTTCATCAGAAAATTTGAATCTCATGCGAGTTTTTATAGGAATTTCAATTCTCTACAACTTTGCAGAAGAAAGTTTTTCCAAATTCCAAATAGAAATTGACCGAAATCCACAAACGGCCAATTTTACAAATGCTATAATCAAATTTCAATCAATAAATGGGGTCCAATGACATGTTTAACATGTTTTAAACATTTATTGCAACAAAAATACTCTTCCTCCTCGTATACTCATATATCCCACATTTGTTGTAAAAATATCACCGTTAATATATTATTAAAATAATATATTTAAATGAATTATTTTATCGAGAAAAGATAAAATATTAATTTTCAACAATTGTCATTTTAAAAATTTTCTCCATCTATATCCACATAAAATCAATATTTTCCTCATCATATAAATCAATAATTAATTATTCACAAATAATATTACTGTAATCACAATATTGACAACCGGCGGTTCCTAGGAAGAGGGGGCTTTCCAATAAGAATTTCTTCTTCTTGCGCCGCAATTAGGTGACCAAACCTCTCCTTAGACGTAACTTTCTAGACATTGCCAATAATGTTATCTAATAATATTATTCGAGATAATATGAATTATTGCTTCGATAATGAAAATAATTGTGTAATGACATTATTGAAACAATGTGATATAAAATATCAACGTAGCAATTATTAACTCAATAAAATCTTTGAATAATAATTATCAGAACCATTATTTAGTAGTGCCTTCTTACGTAAGAATCAATAATTGGTGCAATACGGTGTCTTTCTTTGTTCAACAACGCGTATTAGTGTGTTTTAACCACCGGGTATTCCAACAAAGATTAACGGTAATAACTACGCCAGTTATTTAAAAACAACTTATATTTGTCGCTTTTCTTCATCCAATCGCTTTCAGTTATGGGGCCCACACATGGTCATTGCTGTCGTAAATGCGAATATTCCCAAACGATTTGAATATTCCACGACCAAACGAATATTCCCGAATTTATAATGAATATTTTATAACCACTTGCTTATTTTGAAATATTTGCGTGTATTTAACCCTTAACTATCCACATTAATCAAATCAACCCTTACTATTTCAAAATAATAAATAAAGAAAATTCCTTTTTATTTAAAAATTTCGGGGTCTTACATCAACCTTTGAGTTGTGAGTCTAATGGCTTTTATATATATATATATATATACGAATCGGGATCAGAGCATTCTCTTAAATAGCATTCTTTTATTAAAACTACGCTATTTTGGAGGGACGCCGTGGCATTTTTAGAATACGCGGTGGCATTATATTTACAAAATGCCACCGTTCCCTCCAAAATGACGTTGTTTTAATAAAAGAATACTATTTAAGGAGAATGCTCTTATCCTCACTATATATATATATATATATATATATATATATATATATATATATATGAGGGCGGATCAATGACACTAAGTTTTTTACATGATTTTTTGACTCTTGAATTTGAACACTCTTAATGGCTAAGATTTAAGTTGATTTTTAATTTAATACTAAATAAAAATAAAAATAAAACATGGAGCTTTTCATTTTAATCTTTTTCATGTCTAAAACTTCAACCTGAAGCTGTCAAACTGTCAGATGGAGGAAGCCCAAGATGTATCATCCTACTATCACATATCTCTAGTATGTTACCATAATCTTTATTTTTTTTATTTAGTTATAAATTAAAAATCAGCTTTAATCTTAGCCATTAAGAATGTTCAAATCTAAGAGTCAAAAAATTGTGTAAAAAATTTAGTGTCATTGATCCATATATATATATATATATATATATATATATATATATATATACGGAAAATGATCTATAACATCTATTTGCTATGGATCAAAAAGTGGCAAATAACATTCATACCGTCCGTTTAACAAATCAGTGGCTAAGATTTAGAATGGAAAATCGTCAGTCTGACAGATTTATTTAGCGGACGTGTTTAATCAAAATTATTGACGCTTTTGTCCCTCAATTAGCCAAGACTATGACAGAAACTACACAATCCGCTAGTAAGTCTAGCGGATGTATATAATAGATACCCACGATTTCCTGCTAAATAGATTACACACGATTTACTTCATGTACTGAAAATCCCTGTAGGTATTTCAATTCAGTTTCAACACTGCTAAACTAAATACACACAATTTCCTTTTCAGAAATCCATACTACCATATATTTGAGTAGTATGGACGCATTTATGAATAGTCGTTGAAGTCTAGATGCAAGATGAAGGTAATTTAAGATCTTCTAAGGCACATGTTTCTCCTCCCCCACACGCTTTGTCACCTTGTCACCGAGACAAGTCGCATATATCACATTGTCCCTTATCTCCGCTCTATGCGCTTGTAATATAACATGCAATTATGTTTCTCCTTCCCCACGTTTTATTTTGTTTGTTTTAAATTTAGACTTGAGACAATTAGTATAGGGATTATAAAATGATTTAATAGTCTTGACATTATAATTATAATCCCTTAATTAAAATCCTAATAGTCTTGAGATTATAATTACGGGATTATAATATTCCCGTAATCTTGGGACTATAATCCTTTGCAAACAAACATAGCCTTGGGATTAATAGTCTTATCATATAATCCTTGCAAAACAAACATAGCCTGTAGAGATTAATATTCATATCCCAAGTATAATCATTGCAAAACAAACATAGCTTAAGTTTTTATCCAACCCTTTTAAATAATTCTCAACAAAACAAATACATGACGTGAGATTATTTTAAGTTATCACATTAATAATCTCATAAAAACAAACATGTGACTATGACTATTTAATCATATGATTAATAGTCATCTTGAGATTATAATTCATAGAATATAATCCAGGATTATAATCCTTACAAAACAAACATGACCTAGATGATCCCTTTTCTCACTTAATTAATGTATGTTTCAATTTTAAAATATACAAAAAAGAAGAAAAATGTGTTAGGAGAAATTGTAATTTTGTTTTAACTTATTTGTTTTATTAGTATAAAAAATTAAATACATCTTTGCAAACAAAAATAATATGTAAAAATATGAGAGCTAGTACATAAATAATTATTTAATTTGAGATTGTGAAGAACTGATATTATTACTATGTAAAATAAGTATGTTTTTCAATTACTATTAGTCTATGTTTGTTTTGGAATGATTATAATATCGAGGATTATAGTATATCGATTATAATCCCAAGATTAATTATAATTTCAAGACTATTAAGCCATTTAATAATCCTTGACTAATATTCCCAAATTTAAATTTGAAAACAAACAAAGACACTCGAGATTAATATTCTATCTCAATTATAATCTTTGCAAACAAACATAGCCTTAGTGAAAGTCTAAAAGTAGTACATATATAAGACCCCAACTTATTATTAATAAAATTTAATTTTCTCTATTTATTATTTTGAAATAGTAAGGGTTGATTTGATTAATGTGAATAGTTAGAGTAAAATACGCAAATATTTTAAAATAAGCAAGTGGTTATAAAATATTCATTATTGTTTAATAATATTCGTTTGGTCGTGGAATATTCTTCTTGTCGGGAATATTAAATGACGGCCAGCGAGCGATTTTGTGGGGGCCCATAACTGAAAGCGATTGGATGAAAGAAAACGACAAATATAAGTGGTTTAAAATAACTACGTAGTTGTTACAAGTTATCATCGTTAAAATACTCTCATGGTTAAAATACGCATTACCACGGTATTGCACCAATTATTGATTCTTACGTAAGAAGCCTTTACTACTTAATAATGGTTACAATAATTCTTGCTTCAATTATTTTATTGATTTAATAATTCTTTGCGTTGATATTTTATATTCTTTGTTGTTTTGATAATTATCATTACACATTATTTTTTATTATCGAAGCAATAATTCATATTATCTGAATAATATTATTAGATAATATTATTGGCAATGTCTAGAAAGATCTGCCTACAGGAGAGGTTTGGTCACCTAATCATACTTGCCAAGAGAGAAATTCTTATTGAAAGCCCCTCTTCCTCGAAGGCGCACGGTTGTCAATATTGTGATTACGTAATATTATTTGTGAATAATTAATTATTGATTCATATGATTAGGAAAATATTGATTTTATGTGGATATAGATGGAGAAAATTTTAATGTGACAATTGTTGAAAATTAAAATTTTATTTTTTACGATAAGATAATTCATTTAAATGTATTATTATATTTTAAATATATAATAATGGTGATATTTTTACAACGAATGTAGGATATATGAGTATACGAGGAGGAAGAGTATTTTGTTCCAATAAATGTTTAAAACATGTTAAACATGCTCTGGACCCCATTTATTGATTTAAAATTTGATTATAGCTTGTAAAATCGAATGTTTGTGGATTTGAATTAATTTATGTTTGGAATTTGGAAAAACTTTCTTCCGCAAAGTTGTAGAGAATTGAATTTCCTATAAAAATTCAGCAAAATTCGAATTTTCTAATAAAAGGCTATTTATTGTGAATTAT
>JAINUW010000755.1:0-196491 GCA_020205615.1 Panax quinquefolius | reverse complement strand
AAACTCAACAGATAGTAGAGTGGAAAACTCAACAGATAGTAGAGTGGAAAACTTAACAAATAGTAAAGTGAGAACTCAGATCGTAGAGTGAACTCGGCAAATCGTAGAGTGATCTCTGAAAATTGTATAGTGAACTCTGAAAATCCTAGAATGACTCTCAAAATCATAGAGTACAAATCGTAGAGTGAAGATAGTAGAGTGAAAATGGGTAAACACCTTAGTTTGTGCTTAGTTTTGGTCAACTTCCATAACTGAATTCAAGAAACAAAACCCATGAAAAAATAATATGATATATGATCTAAATGCTTGCACAAACATGTGATCAAATGGGCTAACCCATAAAGCCCAAAAACATCATCAAAGTGGACTAAAAATTCACTTCAGTTGCAGTTAGTAGTAGAGTGTGTGTTAGGTTTTCAGAATATGCATTTAACGCAATCAAATTGCAAAAAAAAAGCGGAAACGTGGAAAAATCGTAGTTTTAAAATTTTACAAACCATATACCCTTGATCATCCTTTATGATAATTATTAATTAAACGAAAAGATAAAGAACAAGAATCATACCCTTGAAGATTCGAGCTTCCTCAAGTACAAGTTCACCTCCAAATCCTTTCGCGTTCAACTTGAATCCACCGGGTTTAGTTCCTTCCCTTGATCAACGTTAGCCACCAAAGTGTTTTGCCTCTAGAGGTGATCCACCAAGGAAGAACAAAGATTCAAGAATATGGATGTTTGGCAAAACTCTTGTTTTTTATCTCTCATAGAAAAGGAGTGTACTCTCCAAAGAATTGGGAAACACGTGCATGCTGAAAAAAGTCAACAACAACTCTGCACCCATAATAAGACTCATCTTATTTATAGATGTAGGCAACCCTCCTTAACAATTAAGGAATTGAGTTTTATTTTAATTAATTAAACTCCTTTAACTAATTAGGCTCCTAATCTTATTAGGAATAATTAATTAAACTTTTAATTAATTAGCCTCCTAATCTTATTAGGAATAAATGAGAGTACTTTTATTAATTAATTCTCAAACTCCTTTAGGAATTAAATAATAATAATAATAATAATAATAATAATAATAATAATAATAATAATAATAATAATAATAATAATAATAATAATAATAAGACTCCTCTTATTAATTTATATTTAATATTTCCAAAATATTAAATTATAAATATTAAGCTATTTAATTTATTCTATCACCATAGATTAAATTAAATATACTTAATTTATTATTACAATTATGTCATTAACTTCTTAAATAATTATTCTTCCTTTTATGGTGTGACCTTTAGGTTCTCCATATTAAAAGCCAATTGTGAATAAATCAATTAGAACAATTCTAATCTTATTTAAATAAATAAATTAAACTATTAATTGATTTAAATAAATAATATTTATTCTACAATAGGATAAACCTCCTAGCGATTAACGACTTTCCGGATAATATAGATTTCAACATTAATCATAAAAGAACCTTTGAGTAAATAGTTATTGATAATTCAATCCTTCCACCATACAATGTCCCAATTAAATATAAGACATGAAATTACAGTCAAGTCTTATTTTATTTAATTTTATGTATTTCGATCCTTAAATGCACAACTCCAAATAATTCAAATTAGAAACTCCTTTATAATTTCATTCTGCCTTGGCCAAGGACTACTGGGTTGTCATTTATCGAATCACATAAGACATTTCTCTTCTTTTACTAGAAGTGGTACGTAGATTCTTTATTGATCATACATTATCTCCATGTATAACTTATTATATCCAAGCATACCCTTTGATATACCCTAAGGGTCTTAAGGAATAAGTTGAAATATAACTTATCATACACAAGATACTATGATGATCTCAAGTCTAAGGATCACTTGTACTACTATCACTACAAGAATTCCTATTGACAGGCAAGTAAAACTCCATTAGGTATTCCTTAATGAGCCAATGCTCAATTGAACTTATTCTCTAATAAGCATCT
Organism: Panax quinquefolius; assembly: GCA_020205615.1. Lineage (NCBI taxonomy): Eukaryota > Viridiplantae > Streptophyta > Magnoliopsida > Apiales > Araliaceae > Panax > Panax quinquefolius. Next base: position 194,503 of record JAINUW010000755.1, on the reverse strand, counting down.
ACATACTTGCTTTAGTGTCTCCACACAAATGATCATGAGATCAATCATCCTCATCCAATGAGCAAGTAACATATGTACCAATCTGTCCAGATTTACTAATCCCCAATTTAGTACTCCAACGATTGGGAACTATTTTAGTTTTAAGCTTTCTAAGAATTTAGATCTCATTAGAATGATCATCATTATTATTCTAAAAGCATTACTTCAAACTATGGGTTTATCACATATTATAAAACAGCATCATGTAGATAATTCAAAGCCTTAAATTAATATTTTTTATTAATAAATGAATAAGATTGTTACAAAGTATATGCTTTATCATCAAACATGATTGGCTTGTATGCATACTACTTTCAATCTCCCACTTGCACTAAAGTCAATCGCCATGGTATCTCATACCCTTCATCTGTAAGTGACGATTATCCTGATATTGGATAAGTTTTAGTTAATGGATATGTAATGTTGTTCTTGAGAGTCCACTATCTCTATAGTGATTTCCCATCTTTCAATGATTCTTATAATCAAATGAAAGTGCCACAACACATGTTTAGATCCAAGATGAGACTTAGAACTATTCCTAGTTCTCAGAATAAACTTTTCATCCAAACAATCAACTTGTAGCTTCATTTATAGCTATATACTTTGTCTTTATCACTAAACCAACAATACTTTCTTTTATCGCTTAAAACCTTTCCAATTCACCGCACTACCGCTCAAGGAAACGCTTTACCTTAAAGTGGATTTTATAATCGCCGTCTTCCGCATGCGAAAAACTTGAGTCCATTAAGCCCTCTAGTTTTTAATTGCACTCCACCATAAATATTATCACATCCTTAGTGTCCTGCTAAGTACTTTAAGATATTTTTCACTGACTCATAGTGAACTTCTCCAGAATATGACTGATCAACATTAGATCTTGTACATTTCATTGTATACATGATAGTTACTCATGCGATCTCTCTTTTGGAGTCTTTGGGGACTATTAAGAAAGATACACTCCATGGCTCATCAACATGAGACATCTCTTGGAGTTTTCTATGTTAAACGACTTTAACATCAAATGAATATACATTCCTTGGGTTAAGTCGAGCATCCTATTAAATCTATCTATATAAATTTGTATTCCCAATTAAGATACTCTTCACAAATCATTCATGGAGGAATGTTTAGACAACTTTATCTTTACTAATTGTAGTATTAGTATGTCATTCCTTATCCATAGTATATCAACATATAATATTAGGAATGTCACGACGCTCCCACGGACCCTTTTGTACGCAATAGGTTCATTCTTGTTTTTGATAAAATCAAACTCTTTTGATTGTCTCATCAAAACGAATGTTCCATATTTGAGAAGCTTGCTTCAATCCATTTCTCTGAGTGTCTACAACTCTTACCTCATCGTATGTAACTAAATCATCATCTTCTATGATACGTACCTCATCATCATCATCCATGATGAATCCATACCTCCCAGGCATCTTCGGTACTATTCTAGATTTACGATTCGATTGTGGTACAATAGGTCTATCTACAAGTTCCTCTTATTTTGACTTACAGTGTTTTGTGGTTCTTGAACTCTTCAATATTCTATTATCCTCCCACTAGCCTCTTCAATGATAAAAACCTTTATCTTAGAAGGTAGCGTGTTTCACAATAAACACATTTCGCTAAGTAGGATTATAGAACATATACCCTAAACTTACTTTAGGATGTCCCACAAATCGACAGTTGTCAAATCTTGTCCCAAGCTTATCCTTTGAAACCTTTTTACATAAGTTGGACAACCCCTTATCTTAACATACTTAAGATTAGGAATCCTCCCTGTCCATAACTTTTATGGAGTCTTGGGGTTGGATTTTGAGGTTACCTTTTCGTAGATATGCAACCATTTCTAGGGCATAACCCCAGAAGGATACTGGAATGTTAGTAAAATCATTATGGACCGTACCATATCCAACAAGGTATGATTTTTCCTTTCAGATACATCAATCAATTATTGTGTATCAGGAGGCGTCCATTGTGAGAAAAATATTTGAGATGATCTAGAAACTTATTGCATAAGTATTTATTCCCTTTTATTGCACAAGTATTTATTCCATGATCTAATCAAAGAATCTTAATACTTTGTCAATTTGTTTCATTTATGAATTCTTTAAACCTTTCAAATAATTCACAATTTTATTTCAGCAAATCACACATTCAACTCTTTGAATGACCATCTCATTTTCTTATACTAGTTTGTTCAATTTGTAAAATAATTTTTCACGTAAATCAAGTATACAAAATCCATCAAGTAATATTCCAATTCTATAAAAACATTATTATTATAAATAGAACAAAAATTGTTCTTAAATATAATACCAAAGATTTCATTGTCCAATAACAAAATGGAAATAATGTTTCTAACGAGAACTGGAATACAATAACAACTTATTGACTTAATAGATTTTTCTTGTAAGCAATGCTAAACTATAAGTTTCTATGGTTAATGTGGCAACCTTTGCTTCATTTCCCACACATAGGATTACTTATATTTATTTAGCTTTCTACTTCTGCTTGGTCCCTTCTTAAATCTATATTAATGATAACCAAAATCGGTATCCAATACCCAAGTAGAACCTTGACTTAAAGAAAAATTTATTTTAAATCATGAACAAAATTGTATTTGTAACCGAAACTTCACTAAGCTTCTTCTGGTTAACCTCTGCAAAATGCTTCTTGCAGTTTCTTTCCAAGGTCTAGGCTTATTGCAGTGGAAGCAAACTCCTTTGCTATCCGTATCAGTTTTGTTCTTATTATCCTTTGTTTTTGCCTTTCTATTTACCTTCTTTGAATCGTTCTTCTTTTCAGAAGATCTTTTGGCCCCTGCCAGTAAGGCATAATCTTTCTTGGTTGAAAGTGACTCTCAAAATTTTTCAACATATTAAGCAAATCAAATGAGGTCGATATCTAGCTTGTTCATATGAAAAATTCACAAAAATTATGAAAGGAGTCGGGGAGTGAGTGCAAGATCAAATCTTGGCTCAACTCTCCATCCATGACAAAACCTGTTGTCCTAATTGTTCAATCAAATTGATCATGTTTAGGACATGTATCTGCATCTTGTAGTGTCGTTGGTCATTCTAGATCGGAACAACTCCTTATATATCTGATATCTATCAGTCCTAATTTCCTCACCATCAACTACTTGATGTGCAGGAATATAATAGGAACATCCATAGTTTCACGCCGACGCCGAAGCATCGTTCTACTCATGGATGCGAGCATGATGCATCGAGCCAATCACAGCGTGCATCATCTTGCCACTTTCTAAAAGTAGCAATCTCTTCCTCAAAGGCATTGTCTGAAACCATTGCAGGGATAGGCATATTAAGGACATAAGATAACTTTTCAGCCGTGAGAACTATTCTCAAATTCTTTAACCAATCCGAGTAATTCAGTCCGGTTAATTAACATCTAATATGTTTCGCAGTGATAGTAATTTAGACATTGTAAAATTCTGTAAATGAATTTGTAATTAAAAACATTTTAACATACATTCTTTTATTAATTACCAAAATAATTTAGGTCTTGTTTTAAATTGGTATCTCCAACTATTTTCTTCAAACTATATTACCCTCAATATATATAGTTCGACAGTATCTAATTAAAGATATGCTAGTGAGAATAAGGATCCCATTTCAAATGTATATAACCTTGTGTGTGCACAACAAACTATATATAAATAAATAGGTAAACAACTCTTGTCAATTACATCAACTATGTAACTCTTTGTATTTTGCCTCTTAGATCATTTTGATCAAGTGGTGGCACATCCGAATCAAAATTATCCAAGTTAAGTCCAACCTAGCACTCCATATATTTAAAAAAAGAAAAATATTGTCCTTATAGTGACACAACAAAAAAACATTGTTCAATCTTCTTTATAAGCATCAAATGTGATAAAATTAACATTTCAAAGAATTAAGATAAGTCTTGTGGTGACACAACAAACTTATAATAATTAATTAATACTCTATTATTTTTTATCATGCTGAAAGGCGGCGCTCGATATTCCAAATATCTTTGAACGCTTAGGACTTAATATAAAATATTTGAGGGTTTTCATGTTATTAATTTGTCTCATCTTGTTTAGCGCCGCATACACACACACACACACTCACACACACACACACACACACACACACACACACATATATATATATATAGTATAAGTACACATATATAGAATACTATATTCTACCCGGATTGATTATGAACTTTTATTCTAGTTTGGTTCACTAGAGCCACCAAGTAAACAAAAGGTTAAACCCTGTGGGTGCAAGAATTAATATTTAAATATAACTATTACATTTAAACACTGGCTCCATTACAAACGGGTCTTCAAGTGCTCCTTGCTCCTTGATCTCTAATTTTTCAAAATAATTCTAACTATTCCTATTACAAAACTATTTATAAATAAATAGAAGCCTTGATTAGCAGTCAAAGGGAAGTACATAGGAGGGAGATAGAATTTACATTAAGAAAAAAATTAGAAAAGACGAGGTATGCAGACCCCATTTAATAAAACTCATATATTCATGCATCTAACTAAAATAAAATCTAATCAAATTGGTCAATAGTCTATAATCAATCCCATTTATTATCATACACATCACCATATGCATCAATAAATAAATTCATCTCATGAATAATAAACATTTAATATATATATTGATATCATTTAATGGACAAATTTAGTTAGTATAAAATCTAATTTTGAATCAAAATAAACTCTTTTATTTTAATCCAAATTTAAATCAAAATAAACTCATTTATTTTAATTTATCCAATTTTGATTAAAATAAACTATTTTATTTTAATCAAATTCTTTAATCAAAATAAACTCCTTTATTTTAATTAATTATGGAGTCCAATTCCAAGTAAAAAAAACTCCTTTATTAAAGAAAACACTTGATTCTCTTTCCTATTCACAAATAAACTCTTTTATTTTGAATAATATGAAATCTTATTCCATATCTAAATAAACTCCTTTATTTAAGGAAATATAGAATCCAATTTCAACTCCAATTAGTTACCATGGAATCCAATTCCAACTCTAATTAGTTAAGATGCAATACAATTTTAAAATTAAAATAAACTTTTATTTTAAGATTAAAATAAACTTTTATTTTAATTATAAAATAATTAAGAATATTATTTATATTGTATATATATATAATAAAAAATAATAATAATAATAATAATAAAAATAATAATAATATTAATAATAATAATAATAATAATAATAATAATAATCCACATCTACTTTAAAAAAAAAATCACGTAATCAGACATTCAATTATCAAAAGAATCTTATATGTAACTCCTTTTAAAAAGTTTACAGGTGATACCTTTTTTTAAAAAGGTGAATGATTTGTTTCTCATCAAGTATTAACCGAACGGTGTCACATTTTTTATTTTCAAAATGCTCCTGCACGTTAACCAAAATAAAGAACCTGCTAACTTATTATATATGACTATCATATATCACGCGTACTCCCTTGAATTACAGAGAGTCAACGAATTACGCGAATTATGGAAAACGAAAAAAAGAAAAGAATCGGGATAACCGATTATAAAACAGTATTTTTTAAAAAATAAATTTTATACAATAAAATTATGTCCAATTAAATTGGCATGGGGGATGATGCAAAGATATCACAACATGAGCATAATGTTCTTCCCGAGGATCAAGTGGGTCAGCAAGTGCAGCCGTTGTATGTGTTATTGGAGAGGTTCATTAAGCAGAAGCCCAACTTTTTTCGTTTTGCTCCAACTCCAATTGATGCGGAGAACTGGATCGCCCATTTGGAGAAGATTTTTGATGTTATTAGGTGTACCGAAAATCAGAAGGTGAGATTAGCAGTATATAAGCTAGAGGATGATGCTCAGCGGTGGTGGAAATCGTTGAAGGCTACACAGGGAGATGGATTTATGGATGGACTCATATGGAGCGGTTTTTGTGACCTTTTCTATCAGCAGTATTTCCCAAACGCTGATAGGGATGCATACATCAGGGAATTTGTGTCCATTCGGCAGAAGGATGATGAGACTATTACTGATTTCATAGCGAGGTTTACAAGATTGACTAGTTTTATGTTCAATAGTGGGATGACAATTACACAATGAAAGAAAAAAATTTAAATGAGCTTTTAAATATGAGTATAGGAGATCGATCATTCACACCATATTTACAGATGTATCATAGGTGGCCAATGCAGCTAAGAGTGTAGAAATGGAACACAAGGACTTCCGAGCTTCCAAATTAGAAGGGAGTCGAAAGAGAGAGAGAGATGATCAGCAAGGGCAAGGAATGGGGCAGTTTAGCAGGAATCAGAATAGAAGTCAAAATAATTGGAATGAGCCTCCATCGGGTCAGCGATTTAATCCTCGAAGGGATTTTGCTTACCCAATCGCAAAGCAGGTGGTCATGGTGGTCGCCGTGAGGTCGTGGTCGATGTCGGTGGAGGGTAGTATCAAAATAGGGATTTCAACAGAACAGGGGTTTCTAGCAGAATCAAAATCAGGGTCAACATCGCCAACATGGTCAAATTTAGGGCGATATCCGGACCCAAGCAGTGGGGGAAATCAACCTTTTGCACTTCCACCGCTCCCATGTGCTACTTGTGGTGGGTATCATGCTGGTAGGGCGTGCTATAGAGATACAGGGGCTTGTTTTTTATGTGGACAGATGAGACATAGAGCAAGGGACTGCACAGTTCAGCGTGGTAATGGAGGAGGCGGTAATGCTGGTAATGGTGGTCAGCGCAACACTGGTGGGAGAGTATTTGCATTGTGACTAATCAACACCAAGCACCAGGTACTATTTCAGGCATCCTTCTTGTAGGAAATCGTGAGGCATCAGTTTTGTTTGACACTGGATCTACACACTCTATTGTTGCATTTTCATTTGTTCGTCATCTTGGATTGTCTTTTCAAATATTAAATCCTCATTTGTCTTTGCTACCCCGATGGGAAATTCTGTGATTATTTCTGAGCATTTTTGCGAGTGTCCTTTGAAGTTAGGGAGGAGGGTGTACGCAGCTAACTTACTTTCGATGGTGATGCATGATTTCGATATCATTTTGGGTATGGATTGGCTGAGTAAGCATCGAGCCACTATTGATTGTCAGGCGAAGAAAGTTATTTTTGGACTCTTAGACACTCCAGAATTCGAGTTTCAATGTTCAAAGCCGAATGGTGTTGTAAAGTTGATCTCAACTCTGAAGGCGAGCAAAATGATTGTTAAGGGGCGTGATTGTTATTTGGCTTATGTGAAGGATACCTTGAGGGATGAGCCCCAACTTGATGACTATCCAGTTGTACGAGAATTTCCTGAGGTATTTCCTAAGGATCTGTCAGGATTGCCACCGCCAAGGGAAGTTGAGTTTACTATTGAGCTCATTCCTGGAGCGGAACCTATCTCTAAGGCACCCTATAGGATGGCTCCATTAGAGTTACATGAGTTGAAGGAATAATTGCAGAAATTGTTAGATTGTGGATTCATTAGACCGAGCGTATCGCCATGGGGTGATCCAGTATTGTTTGTGAAGAAGGACGGATCTATGAGATTATGTATAGATTATAGGGAGCTAAATTGGATAACTATCAGGAACATATATCCATTGCCACGGATAGATGACCTTTTCGATCAGCTCTAAGGGGCAAAGTTCTTTTCAAAGATAGATTTGAGGTCGGGGTACCATCATTTGAGGGTAAGGGAAGAGGACATTCCAAAAACAGCTTTTTGTACTCAGTATGGGCACTATGAGTTTTTGGTGATGTCATTTGGGCTGACTAATGCTCCGACAGTGTTTATGGATATGATGAATCGGGGTTTTAGCGAGTATTTGGACCAATTTGTCATTGTCTTCATTGATGACATTTTGGTGTATTCCAAGTCTAAGGAGGAGCATGAAGAACATCTTTGTATTGTTTTGGGGGTTCTGCAGAAGAATAAGTTATATGCTAAGTTCTCTAAATGCCAGTTTTGGTTAGAACAGGTAGCATTTTTGGGACATGTCGTGTCTGTTGAAGGTATTAAGGTGGATCCTGCGAAGGTTGAGGCTATCACTAATTGGCCAAGACCTACCACGATAACTGAAGTAAGGAGTTTCTTGGGTTTGGCAGGGTACTACAGGCGATTTGTGGAAGGTTTCTCTTTGTTAGCTTTGCCATTAACTTAGTTGATGATGAAAGGCATAAGGTTTGTGTGGAATGAGGAACGTGAGAAAAGTTTTGAGGAGCTTAAGAAGAGGCTTGTGTCGGCTCCAGTGCTTACATTACCGCCGGGGACAGGAGGTTATCAGATTTACAGTGATGCTTCTAAGAAGGGATTATGGTGTGTTTTGATTCAAAATGGTAAGGTAATTGCTTATGCTTCCAGACAACTTAAACCTTATGAGGTAAATTATCCTACCCACGACTTGGAGTTAGCAGCAGTTATTTTTACCCTAAAGATTTGGAGGCACTATCTATATAGAGAGACTTGTGACATTTTCACCGATCACAAGAGCCTTAAATATATTTTTACTCGGAAGGACCTTAACATGAGACATAGGCCTTGGTTGGAGCTTCTCAAGGATTATGATGCCAGGATACAGTATCACCCCGGTAAGGCTAATGTGGTTGCAGATGTTCTTAGTCGGAAAAGTTCAGGGAGTGTAGCTGCCTTGGTTACACAACCTCAACTTATCTCGGATATGGAGCGTGTGGGTTTGGAGCTATATGCTAGAGGTTCTGATGGGTTAGAAGTAGGTATGAGGGTAGAACCTTCTCTTATTTTGCGTATCAAAGAAGCCCAAAAGGATGATGGCGAGTTGTGGGCTGTAGCGCAGAATATGAATGAGGGTAGGCAGCTAGAGTTTCGCATTAATGAGCAAGGTGTGATATGGTTCTGATGAAATCGATTATGTGTTCCAAAGGGATCCAATGATTAAGTGAGGCGTTGTTAATCAAGCTCATAGTTCACCATTTTTTATTCATCCGGGGTCTACAAAGATGTATAAGGATTTGAAGGAGAATTTCTGGTGGAGTGGAATGAAAAGGGATGTAGCTAAATTTGTGAGTAAGTGTCTTACTTGTCAGCAAGTGAAAATAGAGCATCAGTGGCCTGGTGGTTTGTTGCAACAGTTAGACATTCCTGTGTGGAAATGGGATGACATTTCGATGGACTTTGTGATTGGATTACCGAGGACTCTTAAAAAGAATGATGTTATTTGGGTGGTAGTGGATCGTTTGACCAAATCGGCACATTTTCTGGCTATTCGTGAGGATTTTTCGGTGAATAAGTTAGCAGATATTTTTCAACGTGAGATTGTTAGGCTTCATAGGACTCCAATTTCTATTATTTCGGATCGGGATCTGCGGTTTACTTCTCGATTTTGGAAAGGATTTCAACGAGCTTGGGGAACGCGACTCAATTATAGTACAATTTTTCACCCGCAGACAGATGGACAATCAGAGAGAACTATTCAGACATTAGAAGACATGTTGCGGTCTTGTGCTTTAGAATGGACAGGGAACTGGGATGATTATTTGAGTTTGGTGGAGTTCGCATATAATAATAGTTGGCAAGCTAGTATTGGTATGGCCCCTTTTGAAGCATTATATGGTAAGAAGTGTCAAGCTCCGACTTGTTGGGATGAGGTAGGAGAAAGTGTAATTGAAGGACCTGATTTGGTTAGAATTACTACGGAGAAGGTAGCAGTGGCTAAAGAAAAGTTAAAAAAAGCTAGATCGCGGCAAAAGAGTTATGCTGATATTCATAGGAGGGCTCTTGAATTCACGCCTGGTGAACACGTGTTTTTGAAAGTTTTTCTATGGAAAGGTGTTCGAAGGTTTGGTTTGAAAGGGAAGCTTAGTCTGCGTTTCATTGGCCCTTTTGAAGTCTTTGAGAGAGTTGGAGAAGTGGCATATCGAGTGGCTTTGCCTCCACAATTATCTCATGTGCATAATATCTTTCATGTTTCGGTGTTAAAGAAATATAACTGTCATCCGCTTCATGTTGTGCAATATCCGTTACATAAGATTCAAGAAGATCTTACTTGTGAGGAAGAAGCCGAGACGATTCTAGATCGTCAAGAACGGATTATGAGGAGGAAGACAATTCCTTTTGTTAAAGTCTTGTGGAAAAACCATTGGGAGCGGGGAAAGCTACTTGGGAGATGGAGGAGTTTATTGACGGAATATCCACATCTTTTGAAAATTAGGTATCGTTACATTATTTTGATTAGGGGCGGAATCCTTTTTAAGGGGAAGGTGATGTAATACCCAATAAAATAATAATAAAATAATTAAGTAAGCTTTAAAATATTTAATTGGGCTTTCCTTATGTTTGGCTCCAGATTCTATTTAATTTATTTGGACCATAATAAGTAATATTACATTAAATTGGGTCTTTTAATTAATTGGGTCTAATTTATATTTGTGTCATTTTAAATTCTAATAAAATTAAAAGTATTAATAAAATATATATTAATTAATAAATAAACCTAAATCTAACTGCTTTATTATATCTCTGTGAATCAACTGGAAAAGAAAAGAGAAGGGAGAACCCAACCGCCGCTAAACAAAGAGGAGTGGAGAAATTGGATGTAAGTTACTAGTTTATTTGTTATTGAATGAAAAGCTTTTCTTGTTCGGTATGGCCTTACAAATTATCAGTTCCTAATACTTGTTTTAATGTAGAAGTCTTGTATCAAGGTAAAAGTAGTGAATTGAAGGAATCATAACTATATTATATATACATATATATATATATATAATAATAATACTAATAAGTAAATGTTACAACGGAAATTTTGTAAACTTGTAAGCATCAGATTCAAACTCTTATATATATATATATATATATATATATATATATATATATATATATATATATATATATATATATATATATACGAAGTTAGTAATAGTATTATATATTAGTAATGCAATACCTAATTAGTTAGATATATATATATATATATATATATATCTTTGCAATTTCGTTATATATATATATATATATATATATATAGAATTACAGAATTTAATAAGGGGAAAATAAGAAATAATAGTATAATATTGTTATTATAATTAAAATATATCTTTTGAGTATAAACTGAGTATAATATATTAAAATTATTGAATTTAAGAAAATATAATTTGTATGAGTTCATGATTTAATTATATGTATTATATTTTATTGTGATAATTATATCGGATTGAGGGAGTCTAGCGGGTGATATTTGGATTTGGCGAATTATTTTGGTACTATATTAAGGTACGGATTCCGTACTTTTTCAGCGATACTCTTTTAAATGTAATTCGTTCGTTTTGTACTCGTTTAGAAATTTGGTATTGCCTCTCGGGATTATTCCTTGTTGTCAAAATTATTGAGATAGTTTCGTTTTGGCGTTGATATTTGAATTCGTATTTGTACTCTTTGAATTAGTTAATCGTGTTAATATGTTTTGGAGACTTTATTCGTTTGTACTATTGTTCGTATATTTTCGTTCACACTCGTAATTGTTTTGATCATTGATATCTTGTAATAATTGGGTATGTTTGTATTTGATAATTCGATTTCATTTGAATATGGTCATGTAAGTCTTGTGATTTGAACCCCTTTTGGCTTACATTTTGTAGTTTGATTCTTAGGGTATACTTGAGCTAACCACCTGTGGGGGTACCACAGGCATGTCCTCTTGACATAAGGGCATGACACCTTCCGTGGCGGTGTGATTAGTCCACGTCATATCCTTTTGTATGCTCTGGGTATGAGCTTTGACCATTTGATATATTTGTTCAGGATATGTATGGATCGACCTAGTATTTGATTTGATTCGATTTGATTTGTTTGGCGGATTAGTGACGTATGTGTCGTGCGTACTATCCGATTTGATTTGTATACATCATGGTACCGATGTATTTTGTTAGCCTTTGGCTATTTGTATTTGAGCTCAGTATGAAGTTGTCACCTTACAACCATTTGATTAAGCCTTATTTGTTTGGGATTCTTTTGGCTATAATTATTCGATTGACAGTGTTAGTCATTTGTAAATGGACTCACAAATTTTGATCTATTCGTAATTCGTTTGTAATTCACATGTGTTCATTCATTCAACTCTTTTAGATTCATTACTTATTGTGATATATTTATTCATCTTCATATTCGTCTTAGAGCAAATTGGCTCACGCCGTGTTCTTTTTTTCTAAGGGTAATCGGGGTGATCAGGATATGTGGGATGAGAGCTACCTATGATCCAAATGAGTAGATTAGTTTTTGAGACTTATCATTAGACTTGATTTCCTAATATTTTGTATATGGATGTTTGGGCCATTTTGGCAGTATTTCTTAATTGTAGAGATTATGTAAATGTGGAGTTCCTTCTAGTTAAATTGGAGTATGTGACATTTGGTATACAATTTTATTGGAGATATTTTGAGATTTATTAGAGGTTTGTATTTATCAGTAGGTCATGTTCATCTCAACACCTGTTCATCTTTGCACTACGGGCCAAAGATATTCATCAAGAAATCATTCATCTTTGCACTACAGGCCAAAGATATTCAGTATTATCATTATTTAGGACCGAGGATCATGAAAAATATTTCAAAGAAAATGAATCCGAAGGAAACAAAAGAACAATATTAAGGATTCGTATTTTAAACAATCCAAGTTCAAAAATACTTCATAAGTAATCAGAGTGGAGTAAAATTCAAGAATGATCAAAACATGGATACAATCAAAGCTAGTATCCATAATAGATATTTTGGACAAAAAGAAGAAATTTCATTTTTCGGTTAATAGTGCCGTATTCGTGTATAGTGCCGTATACGTGAATAGTAACTCCGACATCAAAAGATAGAAATTTCACAAAAAAAACATCTTCACGCTTCGTGAATAGTACTCATGAATAGTAACTCATGAATAGTAACTCGTGAATAGTAACTCATGAATAGTAACCCCACAAAAAAAATTTCAAATTTGATAAAATTTCCAACCAATATTTCTAAGATAATGATATTGAAGAAATAATATCATTTTCGAATAAAATAACATCCTTTACCTCGAAAGACAAGACTTCTAGTTGAAACACACGATATAGGCTATGACTTGAACTTACACCGTATAGCAATACTCAAAGTATACTCAAAATACTCTCAAGAATACGCTCGATAATATAGAGAGAAAACTTCGCTTACGGTGTGATTTTCAATTCTAACCTAAGCACCCTATTTATAGGAAAATGCTTAGAACACCAAAGCAGAAAATTTAATATAATATTAATATTTATAAAACACATTCCTACGCCCACTTTGAAATCTGATTTCAGCCACCAAGCACATGTTAAAGATGGCCACCAACATTTGAAAAACGTTTTTCTTAAAAAACATAATTAAAACTTCCAAAAATCAATTATTTCGGAGCTTTGGAACTTAAATAATTCATAATAAATAGCTCTTTTATTAGAAAAATTCGAAGCTCGAGACTTTCCATAGGAAATTCCATTATCTACAACTTTGCAGAAGGAAGTTTTTCCAAATTCAAATGTAAAATTAACCAAAATCCACAAAGGCGATTTTACGGTTATAATCAAATTTCTATCGATAATTGTGTCCACCAACACAAAATATGTGTTAAACATTTAATGCCACAAAAATACTCTTCATCTTCATATACTCATATATCCCACATTCATTATAAAAATATCACCGTTAATATATTATTAAAATAATATTTTTAAATGAATTATTTTATTAGAAAAAGATAAAATATTAATTTTCAACAATTGTCACATTAAAATTTTCTCCATCTATATCCACATAAAATCAATATTTTCCTCATCATATAAATCAATAATTAATTATTCACAAATAATATTCTGAATCACAAGATCTTGTGACCGTGTAGTTCCTACGAAAGAAAGAGTGGGCTTTCCAATAAAGATTTCTCCTCTACTTGCGCCGTATGATTAGGTGACCAAACCTCTCCTTAGACAGAACTTTCTAGACATTGCCAATAATGTTTTCTAATAATATTATTCGGATAATATGAATTATTGCTTGATAATGGAAAATCTTCGTGTAATGATAATTTATTGAAACAACAAAGTAATATAAATTATCAATGCAATGATATTGAATCAATAAAATAAAATCTTTGAATAGTAATTCATCGTAACAATTATTGAGTAGTGCCTTCTACGTAAGAATCAATAATTGGTGCAATACAAGTGTCTTCTTGTTCAATGACGCGTATTAGTGTTTTTAACCACCGGTATTCCAACGATAATAGCAGTAACAACTATCTTGTTATTTATAAATAACTTATATTTGTCATTTTCTTCATCCAATCGCTTTTAGTTATGGGGCCCACAAAAGATCATGCGTCGTAATACGAATATTCCCACGCGATTTAATATTCCCAAATAAATAATGAATATTTTATAACCACTTGCTTATTCAAAATATTTGCGTATTTTACCCATAACTATCCACATTAATCAAATCAACCCTTACTATTTCAAAATAATAAATAGAGGAAAATAAACTTCATTTATTAATAATTTGGGGTCTTACAGCTCCATTCGAAGCATTGTATGGACGAAAGTGTCGCTCTCCAATATGTTGGGATGAGGTGGGTGAAGCAACATTGTTGGAACCCGAGTTGGTACATATGACTACGGAAAAGATCCAAATTATTCGACAACGTATGCAAATGACACAGGATCGACAAAAGAGTTATGCGGATCTTTAACGAAAGGACGTGGAATTTGATATTGGGGATCATGTATTGTTACGTGTTGCACAATGGAAAACAATTACAAGATTTGGGAAGAGAGGAAAGCTCAATCCACGATTTATTGGTCCATTTTTGATTCTTGACCGAGTAGGAAATGTGGCCTTTAGACTCGCGTTACCTCCAAGTATGTCTCGTGTTTATAGTATTTTTCACATATCCGTGCTTTGTAAATATGTGAAAGACCCAAACCACATTATTGAGTTAGAACCAGACGAGATAGGAAGGAGCATGTCCTACACACAAAGACTTAATGTACGAGGAGGTACCTGTCAAGATTTTGGATAGGAAGGAGCATGTCCTACACACAAAGGTTATACCACAAGTTAAAGTTTTGTGGAGGAACCATGCTATTGAAGAAATGACCTGGGAGTTGGAAACGAAAATAAAAGTGAGGTATCCTCACCTTTTAGAAACGCCAGGTACGTACGTCAATTTCGAGGACAAAATTTCATAAGGAGGGGAGGTTGTAAGACCCCGACTTTTTATTAATAAAATGAAATTTCCTCTATTTATTATTTTGAAATAGTAAGGGTTAATTTGATTAATGTGGTTAGTTATGGGTGAAATGCGTAAATATTTTAAATAAGGAAGTGGTTATAAAATATTCATTGTTGTTGGGAATATTCGGTTGGTCATGAAATATTCTTGCTGTCGAGGAATATTCGTACGATGGCCCAGCCTTCTGTGGGCCCATAACGGAAAGCGATTTGATGAAGAAAACGACAAATATGAGTTTTTATAAATGGCGACGTAGTTGTTACTAATTATCTTGTTGAAATACTTTCGGTGGTTAAACACAAGAAGTATTTGCGGTATTGCACCAATTATTGATTCTTATGTAAGAAGGAACTACTCAATAATTGTTACATTAATTACTGTTCATTATTTTATTTTATTGATTCAATAATTGCTGCGTTGATATTTTATATTATTATTGTTTCAATAATTGTCACTACAAAGTATTTTCCATTATCAATAATTCTTATTATTTTAATAATATTATTAGATAACATTATTGACAATGTCTAGAAAGTTCTGTCAAGGAGAGGTTAGGTAATTGTTGCCCCTTTTATAGTTCTAATAAAAAGCTCTAACTCATGAAAGCATACATGTGTCAACAAGTAATACAGAGTGAGTAAAGTATCGATCCCGCAGAAAAAGTTGTTAAATTTAAATTATTATGCATTAATTAACTCACCGTATTTATATGCTTAGACCGAATACTAAAACTGTTGAATTAAACTAATTATGATAACCAACTAAAAATAAGAATACAAAAGGAATAAATATAATATGGAAATAATGGGACCCTAACTTCATTTAACAATTCATTTAATCGTCACGATCATGCAAGAAGTGTTCACATATCACAGGAAAATAGCCAAGAGCACGAATAGAGTTATAACCATTTTTCAATGCACTATAACCTACTTACACAGCATCTACAGATGTTAAACTTTATGTAATCACCAATACAACCAAAATCACTATATGTCTATGTGAAATTGCAATCCTATTGATTTTAAGCTCAAGCTCTTACTCTAGCTCATACGGTGAAACAATATATGTCTGTATGGTTCACAAAATATGCAAGCCATTACAATAGCCCCATATTCGTATGCTATCATGATTACAATCCATATTTATATGTTCATTGTCAATTCCATACAAATACTGAGATGAATGGTGATCAAGCATTCATGCATGTAAAACAATCATGACAGATATCCCATATTATATGCAAAATAACCCTATCATTTAAGTGTGCAACCAAACTACATATTAAAATCCGTTAGAATCCCATAATGGAGTTTAGTTCATGACTGAACTAAAAGCCATTATGGGATCAACGCTAAACATGATCAATAAACAAACAATTGAAGTAAGAAAGATAGAACGATCAAACCCAATTGCTGAATAGAAACCAATGATCAACTATTAAATCCTCATAGAAATCCAATAAACAATAATATAAATCCATGATGATAGAGAATTCCAAGAAGAAGTTGAAAAGTAGACGTTTTGGCTTTCTTCTATGTTGGAATCTCTCCCAAGGTGTAAACCCTAGTTTCTATGATGAAAAATACGTAAAAGTTATCAAATCTCCGTCTGACACCAATCAGAATCGTTTAAAAACCAATTACACATCATTTAATTAAGAATTAAAAATAAAAAATTACGAGATTAGCATCGCTTGTGTATGGCGCATTTATAACTTCTCAGTCTCGCGGCCGCGAGACTTACAGAATGTTTACTCGTGTCCATCCAAATTTCTCATGGCGGTAGCGTCCCTACCTGCTGCGTAATCTTGCATTAGGTTACTCTGGTCTAGTCTTGGTACTTGCATGGTATGCTGGCTCCCCTGAGTTGTCATGTCATACGCGGTAGCGTGGCTTACCTTCTGATTACGGTTCGGCTTTCTCTCGGCATGTCTGCTGCTGCTATTTGCTCTTTCATGCTTGATTCTCTTTCTCCATGCTTAATTGTACCTCTACGCCATGCACATCCTCGCCTTGTGACTAGCTTTCACACCTCCATTAGCCTCTAATACCACCAAAATTAAGTCGATTCCTGCACTTATTAACCAAAAGGAGTTTTAAGTAAATGCAATGCAACTAAAACACAATGAAATGTACTTGCGATGGCCACAATTTGCATAAATTGGTATTCAATAAGTAGGTAAAAATACTATTTATTCGTAATTGCGCGCCAGTAAGGAGAAATCCTTACCGGAATGCCCCCTCTTTCCTGGGAACAGCCTGGTTGTCAGTATTATGATTCTGTAATATTATTTGTGAATAATTAATTATTGATAAGGAAAATATTTATTTTATGTGGATATAGATGAAGAAAATTTTTAATGTGACAATTGTTGAAAATTAATATTTTATCTTTTTCTGATAAAATAATTTATTTAATTATATTATTATATTATATTAATATAATAATGGTGATATTTTTATAATGAATGTGGGATATATGAGTATATGAGGAGGAAGAGTATTTTTGTTGCATTAAATGATAAACACATGTTTTGTGTATCGGTGGACCCCATTTCTTGACTGTAATTTGATTATAGCCTGTAAAATCGTCCGTTTATAGATTTCAATCAACTTTTATTTGGAATTTTGAAAAACTTTCTTCTGCAAAGTTGTAGAGAATGAAATTTTATATGGAAAGGGCATGAGGTTCAAATTTTTCTGATAAAAGGGCTATTTATTATGAATTATTGAAGTTCTGAAGTTCCAGAATAATTGATTTTTGGAAGTTTTAATTGTTTTATTTAAGAAAAATGTTTTTAACAAGTTGGTGGGCCCCACTAGAGTGTAAAATATGCTAAAATCAGATTCTTGTGTGGTGGGCTTGAAAATTAAAAAAATATATTATTTTATTAAATTTTCTGCTTTGGTGTTCTAAGCATTTTCCTATAAATAGGGTGCTTAGGTTAGAATTGAAAATCACACCAGAAACTGAAGTTTTCTCTCTCTATATTATCGAGCGTATTCTTGTGAGTATTTTGATACTTTGAGTGTTGCTATACGGCGCAAGTCTCCTTCAACACTATATCCTATATTACAGTCAGAAGTACTGTCTTTTCTAGATAAGGGATATTATTTTTATCGTAAATGATATTATTTCTTTTAATCACATTATGGCAAAATATTAGTTGAACTTTTTATCAAATTTGAAACTTTTTGTATTGGGGTTACTATTCACGTATACGGCACTATTCACGTATACAACACTATTCACGACACTATTCACAGAAAAATTAAAATTTTATTTTCCTTGTCCAAGTCGTTTCTTATGATACTAGCTCTGATTGTATCCATGTTTTGATCTTCATTCTTGAATTTTACCCCATAATTGTTTATTATGAAGTATTTTTGAATTTGGACAAACTAAAAAATCACTGAATCCTTAATCCTTAATCCTTGTCTTTTTGTTTCAATTTGGATTTGTTTCTTTAAAAAAATATTTTTTTTTCATCATCCTCAGTCCTAAATGATGATGTTACTGAATATCTTTGGCCTGTAGTGCAAAGATGACTGACTACATGATGAATATCTTTGGCCTATAGTGCAAAGATGAACAGATGTTGAGATGAACATGACCAACTGCGAATATGATTGATTATTTTGGTCGTATTGCAGCTATGAGTATTTGATTCAAGAATTATATTGATTGATGTTACAGGGATAAAATATTGATGATGGACTTTAAAATCATAGAAGATAGTAGATTTCATTCTCTACTTAACTCTTTTAATGATTTGTTATCTCCGCTGCGAATATTGATCTAAAACTTATTGTCTATTATATTCTATCAGATTTTTTCTTGTTGAGGACTAACGATAATTTGTTCTATATTATCTTAGTCATAATATTCTTTACTGGGCTAGTCGAGCTCACCCTTTTCCTTGTTGTTCTATTTTTCTTCTCAGGAGGCGAGAATGTAGCGAGTACTTGTCGGGGTATGGAGTGAAGGTTCTAGAGAGTTGTTTAGCGGTCCTTACTATTTTTGTAAAATAATGTATCAATAATTGTAATGAGGACTTATTTGGTTGTGGATATTGTCTAGAAGACAATATTTGTAATTAAACTCACAGTTTAAGTGTTGTCATAGTTTGCACGACATTTGTATTAATAAAGTTGTAGTTATTTTTGTACCATGTATTGGCGACTCAGAATGGGTGATGTATACCTATTTTGGGGGCATCACAGTTTAGGCCTTCAAAATTAGATTTTATTATTTTTGTGTTATTTTTGTAATTTTCTTTATTAGTTTTCCTTTTCCGTTTTGGATTCTACTTTTAGGGTTTTATTATTTAAACGTTTGTTATGATGGGAAGAAACAGTTTTGATGAATAATAGACTTTTCTTATTTTCCGAAATTCTCTGAATTAGAATTTTTTTTGTCTATTTCCTGGTATTCGTAGAATCAACAGGTTGTAGAAGGTTATCGTTTGGCAATCGTGCGCGATTCAATAATTGATAATAGTTTTCACTGTACTTCTGTTACGTCAACACCAATGCATGCATTCACGGCACAACATTTTAACATACATTCAGCTAAAAAAATTGTCATTTGTTATTTCAAAACTACTAACAAACATATACATAAACAATGGTCCCTCAGCGTTTCAGTTTTTATTTCAATTTGGCTAGGTCCTATAAATGCCCCATCTTGCTGGTGATGTTTCAAAATAAGAGTTTTTATGATCCCCTATCTGTAACTTTTTATTTATGGAACTGGTTCGTACTTGTAGCAGTCACACCTAGATTGCTAAACAAAACTAGACGGCTTCCTTTCAATTAATGGATATTAGCTTTCTAATAATTGACTAATATCGGTTTCTTTGCATAAGTTTGTTGGGATATTTCACATGAATCTGACAACAGATAAATTCAGGAGTTTATATAGGTTAATAAGTATGGTAAAGTCTCAACCTAATAGGCTAACCTTTTAGGTAATGAGATTGTCCAACATGTTTATTAGACTAGTCTACATAGGTATGTGATAGATTAATGTGGGATGGATTGTAAAATTCCTCTACAAGTGGTATCAAAGCCCATGGTTTGATGGGCCCAAATATCAGGTTGACACTCCAGGGTGGAGCCATTCACAGGCTGTGCGTGTTACTTAATCTGCGCGGTGGACCAAATAGAGTTAAGTTAGGTGGAGCACAAGATGATCACTCATGTATGTGGCACCATGCAGTGAAGTATGATTTGAGTCGGGTAGAACGAGCTCGGGATGGCTCCGAAAAAGTTGTTCAAGCTGAAGGGTTCACAAGGTGGAGCAAATAGAGTTGAGTCAGGTGGAGCACAAGATGATCACTCATATGTTTGGCACCACGCAGTGAAGTATGATTTGAGTAGGGTGGAACAAGCTTGGGATGGCTCTGGAAAAGTTGTTCAGAGTGAACGGTTCACAAGGAGCAAGGTTGTACTCCCATGTTTACCTTGGGCATGGTAGAGTAGTATTAGAGTCGATCAGAGCTCTTGAAAGGACTCAAAGAAGGTGTTGAAAGACTCAAAGAAGGTGTGTTTTATGGTAACTACTCTAATATAATACTTGACATGAGTATTCAAGTGAAAGGTGGAGATTATTGGGATATTTCACATGAATCTCACATCAAATAAATTCAAGAGTATAGATGGGTTAATAAATATGGTATAGCCTCAACATAATAGGTTAACCTTTTAAGTAAGGAGGTAGTCTAACATGCTTATAGGACTAGTCTACACATGTGTGTGATGAATTCATGTGGGATGGATCGTCCAATTTTGTTACAAGGCTGACTAGCCTACCTTCAATTTTTCTTCTAGTACTGCAGGTTCTTCCATTGGTTTCGGAGTGCTATTTTTACTCGTTGCAACATGGTGGTTGTATAAAGTAATTCAAGGACGAAAGAAAAATAAGCTTAAGGAGAAATTCTTTAAGAAAAATGGTGGTTTGCTATTACAACAATTGTCTTCAAGTGAAGGTAATGTTGAGAAAAGTAAAGTGTTCACCTCAAAGGAGCTGGAGAAGGTAACAGACTACTATAATGCTGATTGAATCCTTGGTCAAGGAGGTCAATGTACTTTGTATAAGGGAATGTTGACAGATGGAAGAATAGTAATAGTTAAAAAGTCCAAAATACAGGAAGAAAGCAAAATTGAACACTTCATTAACGAGATTGTTATCTTATCATAAATTAACCATAGAAATATAAAGTGAAAGCACATGGATGTTGTTTAGAAACATAGGTTCTTCTGTTGGTTTATGAGTTCATACCTAATGGAACCCTTTATCAGTATATTCTTGACCAAAATGAAGAATTCCCACTATCCTGAAATGTGCGTGTGCTTGTGGCTACATAAGTTGCAGGAGCTCTTTTCTATCTACATTCATGACGGCGGAGGATATGGATTATCTGCGAGTACGGGTAAACAATTGAATTCACAAATAAAGGAACAAGAGATTCACTAGATAATCACAGAGAATTTTCTCTAATGTGTATAATGTATTTATCAAAATTTAAGTTATCCAATTCAACCCATAAGACGAGTTTATATAGATAGCAAACTTTATCCCCAAGTCACTCTAGAATATTTCTAGAGATATAGAAATAAATATTTCTAGGGATGTGAAAAATATTCTATCAAATTTCCTGAATTTACGAAAAAAAATAACAACCTAACAAATAATAAAAATTACTTAACAACTAAAATAGAAAAGAAAACAATTTAAACAATATGATCCGTCAAGCTTTGAAGTAAAGACGCCCTTCTTTCTTCCGAAGTCGAAGGTGAAAGTATTCCCGAAGTTGAATGAATTGATGCCGAACTCTAGTCAGACCGAACGCTTGTCCCAATGCGAAAAGGATTAATGCCGAAGGTGGCCTCGTCGTTTGTGACGATCATCCAGTTTATGATACTCCATGGCAATCATTATATTATCTGATATCTCGATTTCTTCGGTCTCAGACCATCTTGCATCAATTCAGCAGCCTTCCTACCAATTTATCACCGAGATATCAAGTTTATAAACATACTTTTGTATGATAAGTATAACGACCCCAAAAATTCAGACAATAATATTCTCCTTCTCGATCATTAATAATACAACTTTAATCTATCTTTACATCATTATTCGATATTAAAATCACTAAAAATGCGGAATATTTAAAACTTTTATGCATTTCCTTCTATATTACCCTAAATCGTAACCTTTACATTACATCTCTTTAATTCAAATTTATATCATGAATCGTTACAACAAAATGACTATACAAAGTCTTACATCATAAATAGATATCTATATACACTGGATAGCCCAACTTACAATTCAACAACATGTTACATTCAAAATATTAAATACATTTCTCATAAAATATAAGTAATCTTCATTGAATATGGATCTCTATAATTCACTTAGCACATATCCTTACCTTGAAATCTTGACTGCAAAAAAATTATTATTTGCAAGAGTGAGCTCGACAATTTCAAATGAAGTTCTAACAGATTTTCATGCATCACATAAATACATAACAATATGCTCAACATACATATCCTAATAATTAAAGTAAAATGTCATACATGCTTTAATTCACATAGCAAATATAAAGATTGAGTTCCTTACTCAATCATCATTATTTAACCAAAACAATGTAGTCATAAATTGACTTTAACATTTCATGATTACAACATGTATAACATATCATACTCACTTACAACACATATATCATATCATGCAATTTAAAACAGTTCATCAAGTTCACGTAGAAAATAGGAACCGAAAGACTTGCCTTGATTGTTGTTTATCAATAACAGTTTAACAACTTACAGTTATCTGCACTTCACATGCCTTACACAATTATATAATCATACACATCAACTATTAGTCACATAGCAACGCATAGTAGTTGTAATGTAAACTTTACTCTATATCTCATAAGTCCGATGACATCCAACTTTGGATATGCTGTAAACATCATATTAACATATTTTTAAAAGTTATTGGACACCCATTTCGGATAAGACAGTCCAAAACAGTGTTCAAAAAGGGGCGTTCAAAACTATTTTTCATTCTTTCCCAACTTTACCCTTTCTCGCTAAAACAGTCATAAGTTTTTCGTTTCAAAACATTTTTGAGCGATTCTTGAGCCCACGCGAAGCTAACTTCCGGGACTACAACTTTTATTCTTTGACCATTTCCAAATTCTAAACACAAAATTCCAGAAAATTAGTTCAAGGTGACTGCCCCGAGTTGGTTAGACAGTTTTGACGCGACTACTTTGAATGGTCATAACTCTTTGCTCCGAAGTCGGAATTAGTTCGTTCCAGAGTTTATGGAAAGCTTATTCAGTGTACTATAATGTACCAGAAGCCTAGAATTTTCTAAATAATCTAGCTAACCCTAAATTTTTGTTTTTGGATCAGCAGTCCACTAGTTTTTTGGACTTCTCGTTTTGGCATCCAAAACTCGCTTCGACTTGTTCCAACTCAACTTTCTTTATAAATAAGTCTTATTTAACATAATCAGACTCGTCTAAGGTCTTGGCTCCATATCTCTAATTAAAATTATTAGAACTCATTTACATAATCAAATCCAAGCCAAAATAAACATAGTAAACTAACTAGTTTACTAACAAAACTAACTAAACTTCCAAAATTCAAACTTTTACTAACAAACTAAATACAATATTTAAAATAATAACATTACTAAAAATTAAATAAGAAACATACCCAAAAATACGAATTCCACAAACCGAATACGTCTTTCGACAAGATTTAACTAAGGAGATCTTTATAAAAAGTCCTCCCACAACAAAGCCTTTCTCGAAATTGGAGGCCTTATTGTTGGTGAATGAAAAAAAGGGCCAAGCCCTTCTATTTATAGGTTTAGAAAAGGGGTGAAGTTCTCAATTTAGTCGATGTGGGAGTTGGTTTATACTAATTCTAATTAGTTTATACTAAGTTTTCATATTTTTAACATGCTAAGTGTATTCATTCATCACGAATTCGTTTCTTAACCAATTCGATCCATTCAAGTTGCGTTGTTTTCGTTTTATAGAGGAGAACAAAAATCATCCATCAATTTAAAGTTTCAATCACGAATTCATCATAAATTTTAGTCTCAAAGTACACCAAAACACACATTACCATCAAAACCCAAATTCATCTTCTTTAGCATAAATACATGAATTTGATTTCTGAAAAATCATTTTATTCTATAAACTTTCCAACAAAAATATTTAATGTAATTAATAAATATTTTACTCGCATTATACTAACATTTATATTTTTATGCAATATATTACCTTTTCACTTTATTAAATCAATTATACTTGTATTAATTCACTATTTTAATTAAGTGAATTATTCACATTATTTATGAAACTTAACTCATAATAATTTCCATTGCCCACAAGGCATAACAATTAAAATTATATTATCTCATAACATAATTTCAACTTAATTCAATTAACTAATATTATTTAATTTCTTTAATAGTTTAATTAACTATTAAATCTCACATTCTCCAACATACGAATATATAATTCTCTTCACACCAAATCACATAATTCAAAATATATACACCTCATAATAAGAATTTTAATTATTTAATTCTTATTTTAATAATTTATGAAAATTCGGGTTGTCACATCCTTCTCTCCTTATAAGGATTCCGTCCTCGAAATCAAAGAAACCCCCCTTACTCGGTTTTCACCAAATCTCTTTTCAAAATTTATCGTTGAATATCTTCAACACATTACCTTAATACATGTTTTATATTTCCTACTACATTCATTACTTCAACAAATTCTAGGTTTTATTTCATAACTTTCACTTGAATTCAATTATATTTTGAGTATTATATATTCTTTAATCCATTCATTTCTTTCTCTAAGGATCGTTATCATAAACACTCGGGATATTACATTCACTCATTCTTCTAAGAATTTCGTCCTCAAAATTTTATTTATTAATCTTCATTCAATCAATCTATCAAAATAGATTTTACGTTAATACTTTATTCATTCATTGGTTTCTATAACCACTTCTTTCCATAAAGATCTTTCTACAATTATTAAACTTTTTTGTTAAAAGTTTTATATTATTTTTTTTGATAACTCATCTCCTTCTCATTTTAAAATTTCTTTTCTTACTTATTCAATATATTCATCATTCAGTGTCACATTCTACGACTTACTTCTTTCTAAAGAATATCATCCTTACCATATTCACTTCTGAATAACATGAATCCTCTACAATTGCTCAATAATTGGAAAGCAGTATGAATAACTCAGGATTTAAAAAGATTATCCAATCATGCTGAGGGGTCACAAGACCATGAACTCATCTTTAGGTTTAATAGTGCTTCACCCCCGGTTCTTCACACTTTAAACCCTTTTAACAGAATGTTTATCAATCATAAAGACTAAAAACACCCTCTGCAAGTACTCTAGGTGATCAGCCTATCGTACCACTACGTCGTGCACAACGTATTACATCTTAACATCGTAACGACTATATACGTTACTTTCAGAACCATTGTCTCCGATAACATGTCCCCTTTTATAGGGTTGTTCACCTCAGCTTCATAATATCTGAATCCCCAACAAAATAATTTGGTTTGGTATAGTTTGATAAAGAACGCTTGAATTTCATGAACATCTTACAATATTCGTCTAGCTGAATCAAATAGCAAAGACTTCTACAACAACTCGGATATCAATCAAAACATACATATACAAATATATTCTCATATCTTAACGAAATCTCAAAAATTATTTTGTGGCGTCTTGATTATGACGTTGTCATACTACATCTCACCATAGTGGGCTGACGATCATATGATCACATCCAACATCAGGTTCCATTGCATTGATGAATCCATCGTTTATCATATCACCCGATACATATAATTAAAATATATTTTGAAATTTTAAAAATTATATTTTTTTATCTAGCCGAAACAAACAACATAGATACGCAAATAATAGAACTGTTTTAAAAATTCTTCGGTTCACTAGTGTGATCTAACATTTTTCAAAAATTAAAAGTAAAACCATCGGCACGAAGTCAATAAATTTCAAAAATCTAACAAAGCTAGAAGATTTGGAATATCTAATTTTCTCCATTAATTTCAATCTTTACTTTATTATCTCATTACTGACTAATTCTTTTTATTTCTAGCACCACTAATGCTCTTATACTAATAGTTGATGTGTATGATTATATAATTGTGTAGGGCACGTGAAGTGAAGATAACTATAAGTTGTTAAACTGTTATTGGTAAACAACGATCAAGGCAAGTCTTTCGGTTCCTATTTTCTACGTGGACTTGATGAACTGTTTTAAATTAGATGATATGATATATGTGTTGTAAACGAGCATGATATGTTAGACATGTTGTAATCATGAAATGTTAAAAGCCAATTTATGACTACATTGTTTTGGTTAATAATGATGACTGAGTAAGGAACTCAATATTTTTATTTGCTATGTGAATTAAAACATGTATGTCATGTTACTTTAATTATTAGGATATGTATGTTGAGAATATTATTATGTGTTATGTGATGCATGAAAACTGTTAGAACTTGCTGAGCTGTCAAGCTCACTCTTGCAAATAATAATTTTTGTAGGTCAAGATTTCAAGGTAAGGATATGTGCTAAGTAAATTATAGAGATCCATATTCACGAAGATTACTTATATTTTATGAGAAATGTATTTAATATTTTGAATGTAACATGTTGTTGAATTGTAAGTTGGGCTATCCGGTGTATATGGTTATCTATTTATGATGTAAGACTTTGTATAGTCATTTTGTTGTAACGATTTATGATATAAATTTGAATTGAAGAGATGTAATGTAAAGGTTGCAATTTAGGGCAATACAGAAGGAAATGTATAAAAGTTTTAAATATTCCGCATTTTTAGTGATTTTAATATCGAATAATGATGTAAAGATAGATTAAAGTTATATTGTTAAAGATCGAGAAAGAGAATATTATTGTATGAATATTATTTTAAAATAGATGTTACCTGTAGATTTAATTCCAATTCAGTTAGGAGAATTTGATGTAATTCTAGGAATGGATTAGTTATTTAACCATGGAGCGATGATAGATTGTCAGAAGAAGTGTATAAACCTTAGAACTCCAGATCAGTCTAAGGTAGCTTTCTATGGAAGTAGGTCGCCGAGACACTCAAGTTGTCTGACGATGATGCAAGCGAGAAAGTTACTAAGAAAGGGATGTGTAGGATATTTGGCCCATATCGTCGATACGTAAAAAACAGGGATAAAGATGGGACAGATACCAATAGTGTGAGACCCCAAATTATTAATAAATGAAATTTATTTTCCTCTATTTATTATTTTGAAATAGTAAGGGTTGATTTGATTAATGTGGATAGTTATGGGTAAAATACGCAAACATTTCTAATAAGCAAGTGGTTATAAAATATTCATTATCGTCCGGGAATATTCGTTTGGTCGTGGAATATTCGTACTGTCGGGGAATATTCGTACGACAACGCAGTCTTTTGTGGGCCCCATAATGGAAAGCGATTGGATGAAGAAAATGACAAATATAAGTTGTTTATAAATAACGACGTAGTTGTTACCGTTAATACTGTTGGAATACCCGGTGGTTAAAACACACTAATACGCGTTGTTGAACAAGAAGATACTGCAGTATTGCACCAATTATTGATTCTTACGTAAGAAGGCACTACTCAATAATTGTTACGATAATTACTATTCGATATTTTATTTTATTGATTCAATAATCTGCTGCATTGATATTTTATATTATTGTTGTTTCAATAAATTGTCATTACACAAAGATTTTCCATTATCGAAGTAATAATTCATATTATCTGAATAATATTATTAGAAAACATTATTGGCAATGTCTAGAAAGTTACGCCTAAGGAGAGGTTTGGTCACCTAATTGCACGTCGATGAAGGAAATCTTTATTAGAAAGCCCTCTTTCCTGGAAGCGGCTTGGTTGTCGATCTTTGTGATTACGTAATATTATTTATGAATAATTAATTATTGATTTATATGATGAGGAAAATATTGATTTTATGTGGATATAGATGGAGAAAATTTTTAATGTGACAATTGTTGAAAATTAATATTTTATCTTTTTCGATAAAATAATTCATTTAAATATATTATTTTAATAATATATTAACGGTGATATTTTTATAATGAATGTGGGATATATGAGTATATGAGGATGAAGAGTATTTTTGTGGCATTAAATGTTTAACACATATTTTGTGTGTTGGTGGACACAATTATTGACCGAAATTTGATTATAGCCTGTAAAATCGTCCGTTTGTGGATTTCGGTTAATTTCTGTTTGGAATTTGGAAAAATTTCCTTCTGCAAAGTTGTAGATACTGGAATTTCCTATGGAAAATCGGAAGTTTCGAATTTTTCTGATAAATGATCTATTTATTATGAATTATTTAAGTTCCAAAGCTCCGAAATAATTGATTTTTGGAAGTTTTAATTATGTTTATTAAGAAAAACGTTTTTCAAATGTTGGTGGCCATCTTTAACATGAGCTTGGTGGCTGAAATTAGATTTCAAAGTGGGCGTAGGAATGTGTTTTGTAAATATTAATATTATATTAAATTTTACGCTTTGGTGTTCTAAGCATTTTCCTATAAATAGGGTGCTTAGGTTAGAATTGAAAATCACACCGTAAACCAAGTTTTCTCCTCTATATTATCGGCGTATTCTTGTGAGTATTTTGAGTATACTTTGAGTATTGCTATACTGTGCAAGTTCAAGTCATAGCCTATATCCTGTGTTTCAACTAAATCTTGTCTTTCGAGGTAAGGGATGTTATTTTATTCGAAAATGATATTATTTATTCAATATCATTATGCCGAAATATTGGTTGGAAATTTTATCAAATTTGGAACTTTTTCATGCTAGGGTTACTTATTAACAAGTTACTATTCATGAGTTACTATTCATGAGTTACTATTCACGAGTACTATTCATTAAGCGAAGCGTGAAGATGTTTTTTTTGTGAAATTTCTATCTTTTGGTGTCGAGTTACTATTCACGATACTCAAGACTATTCACGAATCACGGCACTATTCACTATTCAAAAAATGAAATTTCTTCTTTTGTCCAAAATATCTATTATGGATACTAGCTTTGATTGTATCCATGTTTTGATCATTCTTGAATTTTACTCCACTCGATTATTTATGAAGTATTTTTGAACTGGGATTATTTAAAAGTACGAATCCTTAATACTTGTTCTTTTGTTTCACCGGATTCGCTTTTTTAAAATATTTTCATCATCCTCGGTCCTAAATGATGATATTCTTGAATATCTTTGGCTGTAGTGTGCAAAGATGAATGATTTCTTGATGAATATCTTTGGCCGTAGTGCAAAGATGAATGTGTTGAGATGAACATGACCGATCGATTAATATCTTTGGCCCGTAGTGCAAAGATGAACAGGTGTTTAGATGAACATGACCAACTGATGAATATCTTTGGCCTGTAGTGTAAAGATGAATATTTGATTCTAGATATATATTGATTTATGTTACAGGGATAAAATATCGACGATGAACTTTTAAATTCATATATAGAAGATATTAGTTTTCATTCTCTACTTAACTCTTCTAATGAATTATTATTTTTGCTGCGAAGATTAATTTAAAACTGGTTGTCTATTGTATTCTATTAGATTTTTCCCTATTGAGGACTAACGATAATTTGTTGTATATTATCTTAGTCATAATATTCTTTACTGGGCTAGTTGAGCTCACCCTTTTCCTTTTTGCTCCATTTTTCTTCTCAGGAGGCGAGAATGTAGCGAATACTAGTCGGGGTATGGAATGAAGGATTCTAGAAAGAGTTGTTTAGTAGTCCTCACCATTTTTGTAAAATAATGTATCAATAATTATGATTGGGATTTATTTGGGTATGTATATTGTCTAGAAGACAATAATTGTATTTAAACTCACAGTATATATGTTGTCGTATTTTGCACGACAAATGTATTAATAAAGTTGTAGTTATTTCTGTACCATGTATTTGGCGACTCAGAATGGGTTGGATGGAATGGACCTATTTTGGGGGCGTCACAGTTGGTATTAGAGCTTAGGGATATGATCTCTGGCGGAGATCGGGGAATAGAACTAGGAGGGGAGAGACGAGTAAATCTTTTGCTAGTTTGTCCTATCTAAGCTTATTTATTAGTTGGTTAGTATATAGGCATATTATGTGATATATTGATTTCCTTAATTAACCCTTGTTTTATGACAGTATTTGAGAATATCGACTGAGAATATTAATAGTGGAGTAAATGAGATCGTGGAGATGCCTGTACTTACCAATGAGGAGAACGTGCAACAGGCTGGCAATGTACCTCCTGTGAACAACACCAGTGAGCAGATGATGAACGAGGGAATGTTAAGAAGCTTTTTGAAGTTCATGCAAAATCAGACGAGGGAGACTCGTGTTCAAAATACGAGGAGGAAATGATAGCAATTCACGGGTGGTCACAAACAAGCGCCTCAAAGAGTTGGGACCACCGAGCACTGGGAAAGCCGGATCCGATTAAAGCGGATCGTGGGTCAAACAAATTACCAAGATATTCGATGTCTTGGGATGCACGAAGGAAAGAAAGTTCTATTCGCTACTTTTATGTTCCAGAATGAGGCGACATGGTGGGAATCGGTGAAAGCGTACCCATCCAAATGCACTCAAAGATGTCATGGGAGACATTTCGAAAACAGTTCAATGATAAGTACTTCCACGAAAGTATTCGTCGTATGAAGGAAGTGGAGTTTATTAGACCGGCGAGAATAATATGATTTGTCCACAAGACGAGGCGAAGTTCGCGAGTTATCTAGTTTTGCACCTCATTTGGTGGAGAATGAGGAACGATGATGGCGTGGATGTTTCGAGAGGTTTGAAACCCGCGATACGTCGGATCTCATTTCTCATAAATTTTCTCTCTATTCGAGATGTTGTCAATGCAGGCTCGGTTGTTAGAGCGAGATAACGAAAGTACGTTCAACCGAGGGACCATAACCAGATCATACCAGAAGATAGCGATCATCGTAATAATGATAACCAAATGAGAAAGAAGAATACGGACAAAGGCGGAAACCACTCTGGTGGTAATCGTGGCCATGAAAATAGAAGAAGCGAGTCGGGAGGAGATTTTAAAAAGAGGAGATTCAACAACGACTATGTGAAGACATCAGCGCCAGTAGCAACTGGTTCTAAGGAAGGAGAACGACCACCGGTCATATGCTATAAATGCGGGAAAGAGGGACATATCAGTCCAAATTGCCCACAATAGTTCAAGGTATGCTATAATTGTGGAAAGGAAGGACATATCGCTCGAGATTGTACGGTAGCGAAAACCCACCCAATGAATGGTGACTCAAAAGGATGTCCCAGAAAAGTCAAAGTCAACGGTTCCTGGAAGAGCGTTTGTCGTGACCGGTTAAAATGCGAGGAACCCGAACGAAGTTAGCACGGGTTAGTTAATTATAAATTCTTTGCGAAGTTTATACCTTACTAGATATCTCGGTTCTACCCATTCTTTTATCTCTTTGCTTTGCGCTCAACGTTTGAACTTGACTACGGAGAAATTAGACTTTGACCTATTTATGGAGAATCCGTTAGGAGAAACTTTCATTACATCTGTTGTTTAGAAATCTTGCTTGATTCATGTTGGCACTATCACATTACCTGTTAACCTTATTTCTATAGAGATATTTGCTTTTGTTGTGATTTTAAGGTTAACTACTCATCATGCCGAAATTGATTACTTTTGTAAGGTTATTAGTTTTCATATTCCTAAGCAACCTGTTATTCGAATTTAAGCAATCAAACCATTGTAGTCAAACATTTTCATATCAAGCCATGAAGTCATTCGTTTATTACGGATGTCAAGTTTTCTCGATCCATGTTATGGATTTGAATAAAGACACGTCGATTTGAATAATATTCTGTTGTTATTGATTTTTCCTCGACGTATTTCTGAAGAATTCCTTGGTTTACTCATGAAGCGATATTAAATTTTGTATCGACTTTGAACCCTTGACAAAACTCATTTCTAAAATCTCATATCGAATGGCTCTATTGAACTTGAGTTAAAAATTGAACTATAAAATTTGGTACCGAGCCTTTATCCGTGACTTCCTTTGTGGAATGCATCGAAGCCGGACTCGTAGGGGACACCATATTATTCGCGATAAGAATCGATAGGTGTCATTGTAACGTCTTATCCAAGGTTGGGATATGAGTCACGATTGAGAACAACCTAAGCTCGGAATCGAAATACGTAGCTTTATAGGCTTAGTTGGTTATTATCGGAGATTCGTTGAAGGATATTCTCGAATCGCTATTCCATTAACGCAATGACTCGTAGAGATACAAAATTGAATGGAGCAAGGAATGTGGGAAGAGCTTCAAGAACTCAAGAGGAGACTCATTTCAAAGACATGTTCGACCATGCCATCCTGGAAAAGCGAACGTGGTAGTGACGTGTTGAGTAGAAGATCGATATAAGTACGCAAGTACGATATTGTCAAAGACTCATTTCAGATAATTTACAAATAATAGAGATGGAGATGAAAACTCTAGGTACCCACGTGATGATATACGAGTATAATCAACTTTAAACGATAAAGTTAATGCTGTTCAAGCTACACACCGGAGCTGATGAATTTGAAGAAGGAGGTGCAAGAAGTTGTTATTTCAAAAGCAAGAATCGGTGAGGTGAGGAAAGCTCAAACCTTCGATTTATTAATCCATTTGAAATTCTCGATCGAATAGGAACTGTGGCCTATAGACTCGTTTTACCGCCAAGTATGATGCGTGTTCATAACATTTTTCACGTATCGATGTTACGTAAATATGTGGATGACCCGAACCACGTCATTGAGTTAGAACCGGACGAGATAGCCGAAGACTTAACGTACGAGGAGGTACTTGTCAAGATCTTGGATAGGAAAGAACATGTCCTATGTACCGAGGTTATACCACAAGTTAAGGTTTTGTGGAGAAACCATGCTATTGAGGAAATGACCTGGGAGTTGGAAACGGAAATGAAAGCGAGGTATTCTCATCTTTTCGAACCACCGTGCACGTCGTCGCCAATTTCGAGGACGAAATTTCATAAGGAGGGGAGGTTGTAAGACCCCAAATTATTAATAAATGAAATTTATTTTCCTCTATTTATTATTTTGAAATAGTAAGGGTTGATTTGATTAATGTGGATAGTTATGGGTAAAATACGCAAATATTTCGAATAAGCAAGTGGTTATAAAATATTCATTATCGTCGGGGAATATTCGTTTGGTCGTGGAATATTCGTACTGTCGGGGAATATTCGTACGACGGCGCAGTCTTTTGTGGGCCCCATAACGGAAAGCGATTGGATGAAGAAAACGACAAATATAAGTTATTTATAAATAACGGCGTAGTTGTTACCGTTAATACTGTTGGAATACCCGGTGGTTAAAACACACTAATACGCGTTGTTGAACAGTAGCACACGGTATTGCACCAATTATTGATTCTTACGTAAGAAGGCACTACTCAATAATTGTTACAGTAATTACTGTTCAGTATTTTATTTTATTGATTCAATAATTGCTGCATTGATATTTTATATTACTGTTGTTTCAATAAATTGTCATTACACAGTATTTTCCATTATCGAAGCAATAATTCATATTATCTGAATAATATTATTAGAAAACATTATTGGCAATGTCTAGAAAGTTCTGTCTAAGGAGAGGTTTGGTCACCTAATTGCGCGTCAGTAAGGAGAAATCTTTATTGGAAAGCCCCTTTTCTGAGAACTACACGGTTGCCGATCTTGTGATTCTGTAATATTATTTGTGAATAATTAATTATTGATTTATATGATGAGGAAAATATTGATTTTATGTGGATATAGATGGAGAAAATTTTTAATGTGACAATTGTTGAAAATTAATATTTTATCTTTTTCTGATAAAATAATTCATTTAAATATATTATTTTAATAATATATTAACGGTGATATTTTTATAATGAATGTGGGATATATGAGTATATGAGGATGAAGAGTATTTTTGTCGCATTAAATGTTTAACACATATTTTGTGTGTTGGTGGACACAATTATTGACCGAAATTTGATTATAACACAAAAAATCGCTTGCTTTGTGGATTTCGGTTAATTTCTGTTTGGAATTTGGAAAAATTTCCTTCTGCAAAGTTGTAGATACTGGAATTTCCTATGGAAAATAGCAAGTTTTGAATTTTTCTGATAAAAGAGCTATTTATTATGAATTATTTAAGTTCCGAAGCTCCGAAATAATTGATTTTTGGAAGTTTTAATTATGTTTTTTTTTAAGAAAAACGTTTTTCAAATGTTGGTGGCCATCTTTAACATGTGCTTGGTGGCTGAAATCAGATTTCAAAGTGGGCGTAGGAATGTGTTTTGTAAATATTAATATTATATTAAATTTTCTGCTTTGGTGTTCTAAGCATTTTCCTATAAATAGGGTGCTTAGGTTAGAATTGAAAATCACACCAGAAACTGAAGTTTTCTCCCTCTATATTATTGAGCGTATTCTTGTGAGTATTTTGAGTATACTTTAAGTATTGCTATACGGTGCAAGTTCAAGTCATAGCCTATATCCGGTGTTTCAACTAGAAGTACTCTCTTTCGAGGTAAGGGATGTTATTTTATTCGAAAATGATATTATTTCTTCAATATCATTATCTTAGAAATATTGGTTGGAAATTTTTATCAAATTTGGAACTTTTTCATGTCGGTTACTATTCATGAGTTACTATTCATGAGTTACTATTCATGAGTTACTATTCACGATTACTTATTCACGAGTACTATTCACGAAGCGTGAAGATGTTTTTTGTGAAATTTCTATCTTTTGGTGTCGAGTTACTTATTCACGTACTCGGCACTATTCACGCGAATAAGCACTATTCACCTAAAAATGAAATTTCTTCTTTTTGTCCAAAATATCTATTATGGATACTAGCTTTGATTGTATCCATGTTTTGATCATTCTTGAATTTTACTCCACTACGATTATTTATGAAGTATTTTTTGGGCTGGGATTATTTAAAGTACGAATCCTTAATACTTGTTCTTTTGTTTCAACGGATTCGCTTTTCTTTAAAATATTTTCATCATCCTCGGTCCTAAATGATGATATTATTGAATATCTTTGGCCCGTAGTGCAAAGATGAATGATTTCTTGATGAATATCTTTGGCCGTGGTGCAAAGATGAGCAAATGTTGTTGATGATGAACAATATCGATCGATTAATATCTTTGGCCCGTAGTGCAAAGATGAACAGGTGTTTAGATGAACATGATCAACTGATGAATATCTTTGGCCTGTAGTGCAAAGATGAATATTTGATTCCAGATATATATTGATTTATGTTACAGGGATAAAATATCGACGATGAACTTTTAAATTCATATATAGAAGATAGTAGTTTGCATTCTCTACTTAACTCTTCTAATGAATTATTATTTTCGCTGCGAAGATTGATTTAAAACTGGTTGTCTATTGTATTCTATTAGATTTTTCCCTGTTGAGGACTAACGATAATTTGTTGTATATTATCTTAGTCATAATATTCTTTACTAGGCTAGTTGAGCTCACCCTTTTCCTTTTTGCTCCATTGTTCTTCTCAGGAGGCGAGAATGTAGCGAATACTAGTCGGGGTATGGAATGAAGGATTCTAGAAAGAGTTGTTTAGTAGTCCTCACCATTTTTGTAAAATAATGTATCAATAATTAAGATGGAGATTTATTTGGGTATGTATATTGTCTAGAAGACAATAATTTTATTTAAACTCACAGTATATATGTTGTCGTATTTTGCATGGCAAATGTATTAATAAAGTGTAGTTATTTCTGTACCATGTATTTGGCGACTCAGAATGGGTTGGATGGAATGGACCTATTTTGGGGGCGTCACAAATAGTGAATGAATTTTAGGATGTATTTCCAGAGGAATTTCTAGGACTTCCGCCAGATCGGGAGGTCGAATTCGTTATAGATTTAGTACCGGGAACGACACCGATTTTAAAATCCCCTGCATGTAATGGCAATCAAGAAATAAAGGAGTTGATGGTACAGTTGTAGGAGTTATTGGATAGGAAATATATTCAACCGAGTGTGTCTCCTTAGGGAGCACTAATTTTATTTGTGAAAAAGAAGGACGGCTCGATGAGACTACGTATCGACTATCGAGAGTTGAACAAGGTGACGATTAAGAACAAGTTCCCGTTACCTAGGATAGATGATCTGTTTGATCAGTTGAAGGGAGCGAAATATTTTTACAAGATCGACTTGAGGACGGGATATCACTAGTTAAAGGCGAGGAAGGAGGATGTACCTAAGACAATGTTCAGGACTCGTTACGGTCACTACGAGTTCCTGGTGATGTCGTTCCGGTTAACAAATGCGCCAGCAGCGTTTATGGACATGATGAATCAGGTATTCAAGCAATACTTAGATAAATTCGTAGTTATGTTCATAGATGATATCCTGATCTATTCCAAGACTCAGGAAGATCATGCTGAACGTACTTAAGGTTAGTGTTGGAGGCGTTGAGGAAAGATAAGTTATACCCAAAATTCTCGAAGTGTGAATTCTGGTTGGAGAAAGTTCAATTTCTGGGTCACGTGATCGATAAGAACGGAATTTCTGTAGATCCAGCAAAGGTGGAAGTGGTACAAAATTGGGAACAACCAAAGACACAGACTGAAGTAAGAAGTTTCTTAGGACTGGCAGGCTATTACAGACGTTTCATTCAAGATTTTTCAAAGATAGCACAAGACGGAGATGGGGAATGTGTGAAGGTGAGGAAAAGAATTTCAGATGGAGAAGAGCTTAAATTTAGTATGGGGGTGATGGACTATTAAGATTTGAGAAGAGAATTTGGGTGTCACCGGTGTCTGAATTAAAGGAAGAAATCTTGTAGGAAGCTCATAGCTCAAGTTACTCAATCCACCCAGGACGCACAAAGATGTATCAGGATCTCCGCCAACATTATTGGTGGACCAATATGAAAAGAAAAGTCGCAGAGTGCGTCAGCAAGTGTTTAACATGCCAGCGAGTTAAGGCGGAACATCAGAAACTGAGCGGGTTACTTCAACCTTTAGAAATTTTGGAATGGAAGTGGGAGCATATCATGATGGACTTCGTGGTAGGACTTCCAACTACGCAGAAGGGTTACGATGCATTATGGGTTATCGTTGATCGATTGACCAAGTCAGCGCATTTCTTGCCAATCAAGATTAGATATACCTTGGATCAGTTGGCGCTTTACATCAAAGAGATTATTTCCAAGCACGGGGTACCTGTATCAATTGTGTCAGATCGTGATCCGCGGTTCACAACAAATTTTTGTAGGAGTTTTCAAGAACGCCTGGGAACGCAACTGAGGTTAAGCATGGCGCATCATCCTCAAACAGATGGGCAGAGTGAGAGAACTATTCAAACGTTAGAGGACATGCTGAGAGCATGTGTTATGGATTTCAAAGGGAGCTGGGATGACCACCTACCGTCAGTGAAATTTATGTACAATAACAGTTATCACGTGAGCATCGGTATGCCACCTTATGAAGCTTTATATGGAAGGAAATGCAGAACGCCATTGTGCTAGGATGAAGTGGGAGAACGACAATTGCTAGGGCCAGAATTGGTGCAACAAACTACAGATGTGATCAAAACAATACGAGCGAGGCTAGTGAGGGCTCAAGATCGACAAAAGAAATATTCAGATCAACATCAGCAACAACGAGGCTTCAACGACGACACTTATGTGTTTTTGAAAGTGTCACCTTGGAAAGGGAAAATGAGATTTGGGAAGAAGGGAAAACTTAGTCCCAGATTCATAGGACCCTTTGAAGTGTTAAGGCGAGTCGGTGAGGTAACTTATGAAATAGCTTTATCTCCGGAGTTAGAACACATACACAACATGTTCCATGTTTTGGTCCTACGACCCTATAAACACGACTACAAGCATGTCATAGAGTATGAACCTATTCAATTTGAGGAGGACTTAACCTATGAAGAGGTTCCAGTACAAATAATTGATTGAAAAGAACAAGTGTTAAGAAATAAGATAATACCTTCTGTCAAGGTAGTGTGGAGGAACCACAACGCCGAAGAGGCTACGTGGGAACTCGAGGAGAAAATGATGAAAAACTATCCTAATATTTTTGTTTGATGTGTAATGATTCCGGGGATGGAATCCTTATAAGGGAGGGTGAATGTAATATCCGAGATTTTCTATGTAATTTAATAATTATCAATAAATGAACTTATATGAAACTTTTGGGTGGTTTCATTTATTAGATGTATATGTGTTGTACATATAGGTGTTATTTCAAGATATGTGATGAGATCTATTTAAATGGTTGGTTTAGTTTTATTTCACTATTTAAATTGATTAAGTAGGGAATTTGTGACACCCCCAAAATAGGTCCACACGACCCATTCTGAGTCGCCAGATTTCACATTATAAAAATCAAATACAAACTTCATGCATACAACTGTTGAACTGTCGTATAGAATACGACCACAGTTAAGATGTGAGTTTTAATACAATATTGTCTCGTAGACAGTATCCAAACTCAAATTATTACAATGCCATATATAATACAGCAGCAAATATTTTAAGACCCCAAAGAAGAACGAGAAGATTACTATTTTGTTCATTCTAATGA
The DNA here is from genome assembly GCA_020205615.1 of Panax quinquefolius. Taxonomy (NCBI): domain Eukaryota; kingdom Viridiplantae; phylum Streptophyta; class Magnoliopsida; order Apiales; family Araliaceae; genus Panax; species Panax quinquefolius. Next base: position 155,393 of record JAINUW010000755.1, on the reverse strand, counting down.
GGTGCACTTTTGACGCTTCCAAAGTCGGGTTCTCATCACCCTATTGTTGTTCGCCAAAATAAATTATTAAGTGACGTATAAAATATGACACACACATCTTATGTCCTCAATACAATTATCTGTTGCATGTCATGCCGTTTTATAATATATTGAGAAACTTTGACAGTCTCGGACCATCCCACTATTTCCCTGTTATCCCCGCTCGACCCAGCTACACTCTTATTACCTGAAAGGAATTGTGAAGCAAAAGGGTGAGCACAACTAGCCCAGTAAAGAATATCATGACTAAAGATAATTAAATTATCAATAGCATTTATCAATAATAAATCAGAGATTTAGAACATATGGTAGATGATAAAACTTTTCAACCATAATTGCAGCGGAACGAGCAATCAATTAAAAGAGTCAAATAGACCATCAGGTCTATTATCTTCTCCATGTTAAAAGTCCACCAATAATATTTTATCCCTGTAACATCAATCAACAATTCCTGTCCACAATCATATGAACAACTCATAATCATAATTGTGGTTTCAAATTCCATTTCTCATTCAGGACGAAGATAATTTTCATCACCTGTATTTACTTAAAAACATCAAAAATTATGGTTATACCTAATCACATTTTTTGCTCATAATCATACTAATAAATTCATCTTTGCACTACGGCCAAAGACATACAACTGTATAACCAAAAATCAACAGTTCATCTTTGCACTACAGGCCAAAGATATACAACTCAGAAAACCAATAATCTTTGAGACTCGACAATATAGTATCACGACCACGAATTATCCATGCACTACGGGCTAAGGATATTCGTGTTTTCTATTACGGTCATGATTATATTGAATAATCCCTGGTCATAATCATACCAAGTCCATCTATGCACTACGGCCAAAGTTGACTTTTACCACATCCATAAATTAATATTTCATCGCTGAGACTCAGCTCAATAATTAATCCACATCATCAAATCATCCCTGCACTATAGGCCAAGGATATTATTTAGTATCACGACCATGAATTATCCATGCACTATGGGCCAAAGATAATCGTGTTTTCATCAACGGTCATGATCATGCCATAAAATATTTCATCTTTGCTCCCTTGGCCGAAGAGAATCCATAGCCATAATCATACCAAAAACTGTCCATCAATGCACTACGGGCTAATAAGGACTTTCTCCACATCATTTATAACATTACGGTCATGATTATACCGAATAATCCCTGGTCATAATCACACCAAGTCCATCTATGCACTACGGGCCGAAGATGACTTTTACCACATCATTTGTAACATTACGGTCATAATTATACCGAATAATCCCTGGTCATAATCATACCAAGTCCATCTATGCACTACAGGCCACAGATGACTTTCAACAAAATATAAACATGAGGATGATGACAATCATATAAGAATTCAATAAAAACAAGTTCAAGAATTAATTTATCCAGAAACCAATAACCAACAGTATAATAAAGAATGGAATAATAAAAGAATTTCACCGTGTATGCAGTACTTCGCAAAGACAGGTTATTCCAACAAAATAATAAAGAATGGAATAATAAAAGAATTTCACCATGCGTCAATGTAATCCGCATGCATGTGTTATTCCAATGAGATAATAAATAATGGAATTGGTCATGCGTAAACGCATAGACGTGATATTCCAACGTAATAATAAAGAATTGAATAACAATGAGAATTTACCGGTATACGGTAAATCCAACATATCAAAGTTATTCCAACGAATAATAAAGAATTGAATAATAACAGACATCACCGGTATCTGATGAAACTAGCGTATACGAGTTATTCCAATGTAATAATAAAGACGAGAATAATAAAAAAGGCGGAACCAATCCTGTAAAACACACACACAGGATATTCCAACAGAATAGTAAAGACAGAATAATAAAGAATGTAATAACATAAGGATTTCACCATGTAAAGGGTATGCCACTTATACAAGTTATGTATAGGGTATACCTCATATACAGGTTATTCCAACAGAATAATAAAGAATGTAATAACAGAAGTTTTCTTTATGAATAAGAAAGAATAACACCCCTTACTATAATAATACTATCCCTTACTATAATAATAACATCCCTTACTATAATAATAACATCCCTTACCGTAAAAAAAACTGAAAATAGAAGTAGTGAAGTAGCAGAATACTCTTTTTCTTTCTCTCTATAATTTCTCTCTCTAGAGTTTTAGTGAATTCGTAAGAAAATAATGAAGGAATAAGCTTCTATTTATAGAAGAATAGAATGAATAGTAACCAATCCATGAACGGTCCAGATTGATTTACTTTAATCGGACGGTCCATATTTAAAGCAAAATCTTTTAAATAAAATATAATATATTCTATTTATAATCTAATAAAACGAATAGCTTTAATAATTATTTTACTATGCAAACACTATGCAGGCACTATACAAACACTATGCATAATAAAATATAATATAATCTAATTATTGTCTAATAAAATGAATAACTTTATAAAAGTATTCTGTTTTATATAAAAAGATTTTACTATTAGCCTAATAAAACGAATAACTTTATAAAAGTATTCTGTTTTATATAAAAAGTTTTTATGTTTTATTACATTAATAATACGAATAAAACAAAACTTCATCATCGCTTACTTTGAAATTTTTTCAAATGTCACCCTTAACTTTAAACTTTTATCAATTTAACTATTCACCAAAATAGAAAATTTTAATACTTTTATTTCATAAAATTCAGGGTCTCACAATCTCCCCTCCTTATGAAATTTCGCCCTCGAAATTTACGTATGTAGCTGATATTCGAAGAGATGAGAATTCCTTGCTTTCTTTTCGGATTGTACCTTCCCGGTAATTTCCTCGCTATCATGATTTTCCCATTATTCATCTCCTTTATTTCAGCTATCATTCTAGAATATAGCTTCAAAACAAAGGTTAATTGGCATAATACAATTTGTCAACTTATCAAGTAAATAATTTCAGTTTAGGTAAGTCACACACTAGCGAAGTATATAACTCGTCTCTCCCCTCCTAGTTCTAGACTCTTATCTCCGCCAGCGATCATATCCCTAAGCTCTGATACCAATTGTGACGCCCCCAAAATAGGTCCACACGACCCATTCTGAGTCGCCAGATATCACATTAGAAAAATCAAATACAAACTTCATGCATATTTGTTGAGCTGAATCATATATAATACGACCATTATTAAGTCATGAGTTTTAATACTGATATTGTCTCGTAGATGCGATTATCCAAACTCAAATTATTACAATGCCATATATAATACAACAGCAAATATTTTAAGACCCCAAAGAAGAACGAGAAGATTACTATTTTGTTCATTCTAATGAGGTGCACTTTTGACGCTTCCAAAGTTGGGTTCTCATCACCCTATTGTTGTTCGCCAAAATCAATTATTAAGTGACGTATAAAATACGACACACACATCTTATGTCCTCAATACAATTATCTATTGCATGTCATGCCGTTTTATAATGTATTGTGAAACTTCGACAGTCTCGGACCATCCCACTATTTCCCTGTTATCCCGCTTCCCAATTCCTACACTCTTATTACCTGAAAGGAATTGTGAAGCAAAAGGGTGAGCACAACTAGCCTAGTAAAGAATATCATGACTAAAGATAATTAAATTATCAATAGCCTTTATCAATAATAAATCAGAGATTTAGAACATATGGTAGAGGATAAAACTTTTCAACCATAGTAGCAGCGGAACGAGCAATCCATTAAAAGAGTCAAATAGACCATAAAGCCTATTATCTTCTCCATGTTAAAAGTCCACCAATAATGTTTTATCCCTGTAACATCAATCAACAATTCTTGTCGACAATCATATGAACAACCTATAATCATAATTGTGGTTTCAAATTCCATTTCTCATCCAGGACGAAGATAATTTTCATCACCTGTATTTACCTGAAACATCAAAAATTATGGTTATACCTAATCACAATTTCTACTCATAATCATACTAATAAATTCATCTTTGCACTACGGCCAAAGACATACAACTGTATAACCAAAAATCAACAGTTCAACTTTGCACTAAAGGCCAAAGATATACAACTGTAAAACCAATAATGCTGAGACTCAGCTTAATAGTATCACGACCACGAATTATCCATGCACTACGGGCCTAGGATATTCGTGTTTTCTATTATGGTCATGATTATACCGAATAATCCCCGGTCATAATCATACCAAGTCCATCTATGCACTACGGCCAAAGATGACTTTTACCACATCCATAAATTAATATTTCATCGCTGAGACTGAGCTCAATAATTAATCCACATCATCAAATCATCCTTGCACTATAAGCCAAGGATATTATTTAGTATCACGACCTGGAATTATCCATGCACTACGGGCCAAAGATAATCGTGTTTTCATCAACGGTCCTGATCATGCCATAAAATAATTCATCTTTACTCCCTTGGCCGAAGAGAATCCATAGCCATAATCATACCAAAAACTGTCCATCAATGCACTACGGGCCAAGAAGGACTTTTTCCACATCATTTGTAACATTACGGTCATGATTATACCGAATAATCCCTGGTCATAATCACACCAAATCCATCTATGCACTACAGGCCAAAGATGACTTTTACCACATCATTTGTAACATTACGGTCATGATTATACCGAATAATCCCTGGTCATAATCATACCAAGTCCATCTATGCACTACAGGCCACAGATGACTTTCAACAAAATATAAACATGAGAATGATGACAATCATATAAGAATTCAATAAAACAAGTTCAAGAATTAATTTATCCAGAAACCAATAACCAACAGTATAATAAAGAATGGAATAATAAAAGAATTTCACCGCAGTGTATGCGATTGCCAGCATAAAAGTTATTCCAACACAATAATAAAGAATGGAATAATAAACGAATTTCACCATGCGTGCGTAATCCATTACAGACAAAGTTATTCAATGGAATAATAAATAATGGAACCAGGTCATGCGTAAACGCACAGACAGGATATCCAACAGAATAATAAAGAATTGAATAACAACAGACTTCACCAGGTATACGGTAATCCGCGTATACAGGTTATTCCAACACAATAATAAAGAATTGAATAACAACAGACATCACCAGGTATACGATAAACCGCGTATACAGGTTATTCCAACAGAATAATAAAGACAGAATAATAAAGACGGAACCAGGTCCAGTGTAAAACACACAGACAGGATATTCTAACAGAATAGTAAAGACAGAATAATAAAGAATGTAATGACATAAGGATTTCACCATGTAAAGGGTATGCCGCTTATACAAGTTATGTATAGGGTATGCCTCATATACAGGTTATTCCAACAAAATAATAAAGAATGTAATAATAGAAGTTCTCTTCATGAATAAGAAAAGAATAACACCCCTTACTATAATAATACTATCCCTTACTATAATAATAACATCCCTTACTATAATAATAACATCCCTTACTGTAATAATAACATCCCTTACCATAAAAAAACTGAAAATAGAAGTAGTGAAGTAGCAGAATACTCTTTTTCTTTCTCTCTCTAGAGTTTCAGTGAATTCGTAAGAAAATAATGAAGGAATGAGCTTCTATTTATAGAAGAATAGAATGAATAGTAACCAATCCATGAACGGTTCAGATTGATTTACTTTAATCGAACGGTCCATATTTAAAGCAAAGATAATATATTCTATTTATAATCTAATAAAACGAATAACTTTAATAAAGATTTTACTATCTGAAACACTATCACGAGCACTATGCAAACACTATGCATAATAAAATATAATATAATCTAATTATTGTCTAATAAAATGAATAACTTTATAAATGTATTCTGTTTTATATAAAATGATTTTACTATTAGCCTAATAAAATGAATAACTTTATAAAAGTATTCTGTTTTATATAAAAAGTTTTTCTGTTTTATTACATTAATAATACGAATAAAACAAAACTTCATCATCGCTTACTTTGAAATTTTTTCAAATGTCACCCTTAACTTTAAACTTTTATCAATTTAACTATTCACCAAAATAGAAAATTTTAATACTTTTATTTCATAAAATTCGGGGTCTCATAGAATTTTTCTATTTATTACGTGGGATTGTATTAAATTATGAGCTGGAGTTCAGAGTCGAATTTAGAGACGCGGTCTTCGTATTCGAGTCCGCAACATCGAAATTAGTCAAGATAGACTGTAACCACGAAAAAGTGTCACGGTTGACTTTTTGGTCAAAGTTTTTTGAGGAAAAAGTTAACTATGAATTTCAGAGTTGAATTTGACTAAACGGATGGTCCCATAACGTCTAGAACATCGATTTTAGTAAGAATTGATATAAGTTTCGCAACATTTGGCAACGAAGAGCAAAATGGTTAAAGTAATTTATTAATTGATTATTATAATGTTTTATTTAAACAAGTCAGCAGCTGGTGGAACCCTTGTGACTCACGAATTGGGACAAGGGAGGGAGTATACGTATATTACATAATAGCTAAGGAGGGAGTACTTCATTTTATTGCTTAAAACCAAAATCCTTTCATTTTCTCTAACTCCCACATTATTCCTATTAATTAACTAAATTATTGTATTATTAAGTATTGTGGGTCACATCATAATTAGAGTTGGGGGTTATGGGAATCAAAAGACTCTATCAATCTGTATATGTATACACATCACAAAAACATCCTTTTCCTTTAAGAAAATTCCACCAAATGAGTAAACATGGAGAGAAATTAAGAATGATAGATAGTGTGGTAGTATTCTAGAGTTTTGGGGAGTCTAAACAAGCAAGTGAGAAGGATTTTCAGAAGCTAAACAAGTAGAAATTCACATTAAGTAAGCAACTCATGAACCTTTCTATGTTTTAGTGAGTTTGTTTGTTGTAATATGTTCATATATGTTAGTAGATGGGATCTGGACAGTAGGAATCAAATCCATGCATGCTAGAATCAAAATCATGAATTATGTCAAAGTTGGTTAAAAAGTGTAATATGTGATTTTCGGATTTTTCGGTGCCTTGGATTCGTGGTTTATATGACTCGATTAGTGTATGTAATAATTTTTCAAAATAATATGTAGTATGAAGTCTAATCTGTCCTAAATTTTGTTAGAATTGGAGTTATAATGAGTAAGTTATGAAAATCGTAAGGAAGAATGTTCATATGAAAATCTGGAATTTCCATATTTTTTCCAAGTATAGAACCAGTGCTGACACGTTTTTCTATAAAGTTGGTTTGTGGTCATAGCGTGCTTGTTTCATGGATGTTGTATTATTTTAAAATACCTTGCTGTATGAAGTTTATTGTGTCCAAGTATCATGGTCATATCATCTGTAGATTAGTGGGAATAAAATCGCAAAAGTGGCTGCAAGAAACAAAAATTTGATGTCTTTCTTGGGAATTTGTTTGGATCGATCTGTCTCTGGGGCATTTTAAATCTACTATTTTGTACTTTAAAATTCTGGAAACATTTAGAGTATTAATATAAGATATGAAGGTCCTATAAAAATTTGAGAATTTTTGGCCATACGGTTTGAGAGTTATGAATTTTACGGCTAAGGACATTATTTGAAAAGATAACTGAATAACTATCTGTGTATAAGTCCAAAAATTACGAAATTTTTATTGGAAGTACATGTATATAATAGGAGTTAACCCTGAAAATTTCAGAATTTTTGGAGCTAATCTCGATTTATGAAAAATCTGAGAATATTTGACTATTATGGACTATTTAAAAATAGTAGATGGATTTTAAAATTTTCGGAAAAAATATATGTTCAGTGTGGGACTATATTCTACAAAATCCCAGAAAAGAAATATTTTTGAGATTGATTTGGTATTTTTCATATAAATGATGTTATATGTATAAATGAGTTTAATTAAATATGTGATGTCATAATTATGGAAAATGAGGTTTTCCGACTTGAGACCCTTAAGCATATTTTATACAGATTTTTGATAGAGGTTTTGATCCGAAAAATGTCAGAAATTTATGTTTCCCAGATTGTTTTATTTAACCACACGTAGCAACATGTTATGTAATTGAATTGTATTTGAATACGTGTGAGTTTCATCATCTTATTAAAATAAAATGGAACCATTACACTTCAAAGTGGTGTTCGAGAACCAAATTGCTTAACGTGACACATATGAATAGGTTACATGAAGGGCTAGTAGATAGCAGTAATTGTAGAAGACGTATCAGGCAAGTTTCCTAACTTTATTCACTTTATTGTAGTGAATGTAAGTTCCCTTAATTTGTACAATTCATCATTGTGTACAAGTCTCTTATATTGCAAGTTATAGCTTGTACAAACTTATATATAGTGCAAGTTCTATTGATGATTACTCAATTATTAATTTAATTGTTTATGCCTTAAAGTTCTTAATTATTTATGAACTGCTTTCAAGAATGTGATCTGGCCATTTATTTTGGTTAGATATTATAGATGCCAAATGTTGTATTATTTGAACTATTTCAAATTCATTGTAGCTATTTAAGTCTATCAATCCAAATTGCTTTGGTACGGTCTCGCATAAAACTAAGATAAACAACCCGGATAACGGGGTAACTGATGTCGGGCATATTGTCCCATTTACGCTTATGCGTTTATACTTTATACTTGTGCACAATGTAGGGTACGATTGGCTGATCACCTAGAGTACTTGCAGAGACTAGTTACAATCTATTTCATTGCTAAACCGTCTTATGATTTTCGATGAAACAAAGTAATGTTCAGGGTATCTAACACCCCTTAGTATGCTATTGAGAATTCCAGAACTCTTATCTTGATATTCCAATTTATCTCTTGATATTTATTTCAATTATTGAGAAATATTCATACTAATGCTTTTACTTCTGATGTATATTCTCAAACTACTTTATATACTTGCTGGGCAATTTGTGCTCATTCTTGCTTAAACCTTTCAATTAAAATGATAACTAATGGCGAGGACTCGAGGCAAGGACAAGGAAAGTCTAAGATGAAATGATGAGAGTTATTTATGTAATAAGTATATTTTCGCATATGATGTAATGTAGTGATAAACGCTAAGTTTAAGTTGCAGTTTATTAAAGGTTGTAAAGACTTGGGACTTTATTTTGAATAATTATGTAATATTTAATATTATTATTATTATTATTATTATTATTATTATTAGAGTTACTTAGATAGATGATGATGTATGTATTTATTCTTATAGACATTGCCTATTTATTATCACCTTGCCTGATACGTCTTCTACAATTACTGCTATCTACTAGCCCTTCACGTAACCTATTCACATGTGTCACGATAAGAAATTTGGTTCTCGAACACCACTTTGAATTGTAATGGTTCCTTTTTATTTTAATAAGACGATTAAACTCACATGTATTCAAATACAATTCAATTACATAACATGTTGCTACGTGTGGTTAAATAAAAGAATATGGGAAACATAAATTTCTTACATTTTTTGGATCAAAACCTCTATTAAAAATCTGCATAAAATATGCTTAAGGGTCTTATGTCAGAAAACCTCATTTTCCATAATTATGACATCACATATTTAATTAAACTTATTTATCCATATAACATCATTTATATGAAAAATACCAAATCAGTCTCAAAAATATTTCTTTTCTGGGATTTTGTAGAATATAGTCCCACACTGAACATATATTTTTTTTTCGAAAATTTTAAAACCATCTACTATTTTTAAATAGTCCATAATAGTCAAATATTCTCAGATTTTTCATAAATCGAGATTATTCCTGTTATATACATGTACTTCCAGTAAAAATTTCATAATTTTTGGACTTATACACAGATAGTTATTTGGGTATCTTTTCAAATATTGTCCTTAGCCGTAAAATTCATAACTCTCAAACCATATGGCCAAAATTTCTCAAATTTTTACAGGACCTTCATATCTTCTTATATTAATACTCCAAATTTTTCCAGAATTTTTAAAGTACAAAATAGTGGATAAAAATGCCCCCGAGATAGACTGATCCAAACAGTCCCAAGAAAGACATCAAATTTTTGTTTCTTGCAGCCACTTTTGCGATTTTATTCCCACTAATCTATAGATGATATGACCATGATACTTGGACACAATAAACTTCATACAGCAAGGTATTTTACAAAAATATAACATTCATGAAACTAGCATGCTAAGACCACAAACCAACTACATAGAAAAATGTGCCACCACTGGTTCTATACTTAGAAAAAATCTGGAAATTCCAGATTTTTTGAAGATTTTGTTATGAATATGCTTGCTTACGATTTTCATAACTTGCTCATTATAACTCCGATTCTAATGAAATTTGGGCCAGATTATACTTCATACTACATACTATTTTATAAAATTATTACATACGCTAATCGAGTCATATAAACTACGAATCCAAGGCTCCGAAAAACCCAAAAATCACATATTACACTTTTTAACCAACTTTGACAAAAATAATGATTTTGATTCTAGCATGCATGGATTCGATTCCTACTATTTAGATCCCATCTACTAACATATATGAATATATTACAATAAACAAACTCACTAAATTACCATGATTTGAATAAATTAGCAACTAAGAGGCATTTTCTAGCTATTTTCATTGAAAACATATAAAGGTTCATGAGTTGCTTACTTGATGTGAATTTCTTCTTGTTTAGCTTTTAAAAATCCTGCTCACTTGCTTGTTTAGACTCTCCAAAACTCCAGAATACTACCACACTATCTATCACTCTCAATTTCTCTCCATGTTTACTCACTTGGTGGAATTTTCTTAAAAGAAAAGGATATTTGAGTGATGTGTATATATGTATAGCTTGATGGAGTCTTTTGATTCCCATAACTCCCAACTCCCATAACCCCCAACTCTAATTATTAGTTACTCCCAATACTTAATAATACAATAATTTAGTTAATTAATAGGAAGAATATGGGAGTTAGAGAAAATGAAAGGATTTTTGGTTTTAAGGAATAAAATAAAGTACTCTCACCTTAGCTATTATGTAATATACGTATACTCCTTCCCTTGTCCTGAGTCATAAGGGTTCCACCAGCTGCTAACTTGTTTAAATAAAACATTATAATAATTAACTAATCAATTAGTAAATTAATTTGACCATTTTGCCCTTCGTAGCCGAATGTTGCGAAACTCATATCGATTCTTACTAAAGTCAACGTTCTGGACGTCATGGGATTATCCGTTTAGTCAAATTCACCTCTGAAATTCGTAGTTAACTTTCAGCCGTGACAATTTTTCGTGATTACAATCTATCCTGACTAATTTCAACGTTTCGGACTCGAATACGCAGTCCGTGTCTCAAAATTCCACTCCGAACTCCAACTCATGATTTAATACCATCCCACGTAATAAATAGAATAATTTCCTACTTAATCAATTTAAATAGTTAAATAAAACTAAACCAAGCATTTAAATACATCTCATCACATATCTTGAAATAACACATATATGTACAACACATATACATCTAATAAATGAAATCACCCAAAAGTTTCATATAAATTCATTTATTAATAATTCTTAAATTACATAGAAAATCTCGGATATTACATTCACCCTCCCTTATAAGGATTCCGTCCCCGGAATCATTACACGTCAAACAAAAAGATTATGGTAATTTTTCATCATTTTCTCCTCGAGTTCCCCGTAGCCTCATTCACTCGTTGTGGTTCCTCCATACTACCTTAATGAAGGTATTATCTTATTTCTTAACACATGTTATTTTCTATCGATTATCTGCAATGGGACCTCTTCGTAGGTTAAGTCTTTTTCAAACTGAATAGGTTCATACTCTATGACATGCTTGTAGTCTTGCTTATAGGGTCGTAAGACTGAAACGTGGAACACGTTGTGTATATGTTCTAACTCCGGAGGTAAAGCTATTTTATAAGCGATATCACCCACTCGCCTCAACACTTCGAAGGGTCATATGAATCTAGGACTAAGTTTTCTCTTCTTCCCAAATCTCATTTTCCTTTTCCAAGGCAACACTTTCAAAAACATATAAATACCGACGTCGAAGTCTCGTTGTTACCGATGTTGATCTGCATATTTCTTCTGTCGATCCTGAGTCGTCACTAGCCTCGCTCGTATTATTTTGCTCACATCTGCAGTTTGTTGCACCAATTCTGGCCCTAACAATTGTCGTTCTCCCACTTCATCCCAACACAATGGCGTTCTGCATTTCCTTCCGTATACAGCTTCATAAGGTGGCATACCGATGCTCGCGTGATAACTGTTATTGTACACAAATTCCACTAACGGTAGGTGGTCATCCCAGCTCCCTTTGAAATCTATAACACATGCTCTCAGCATGTCCTCTAACGTTTGCATAGTTCTCTCGCTCTGCCTATCTGTTTGAGGATGATACGCCATGCTCAACCTCAGTTGCCTTCCCAGGTGTTCTTGAAAACTCCTCCAAAAATTTGCTATGAACCGCAGATCGCGATCTGACACAATTGATACAAGTACCCCGTGCATGGAAATAATCTCTTTCATGTAAAGCTTTGCCAACTGATCCAAGGTATATCTGATCTTGATTGGCAAAAAATGCGCTAACTTGGTCAATCGATCAACGATCACCCATACTGCATCGTAACCCTTCTGCGTAGTTGGAAGTCCTACCACGAAGTCCATCGTGATATGCTCCCACTTCTATTCCAAAATTTCTTATGGTTGAAGTAACCCGCTTGGTTTCTGATGTTTTGCCTTAACTCGCTAGCATGCTAAACACTTACTGACGCACTCTACGACTTCTCTTTTCATATTGGGCCACCAATAATGTTGGTGAAAGTCCTGATACATCTTTGTTCTTCCCGTGTGGATTGAGTAACTTGAGTTATGAGCTTCCTGCAAGATTTCTTCCTTTAATTCAGACACCGCTGGCACCCAAATTCACTTCTCAAATCATAATAGTCCATCACCCCCCATACTAATTTAAGCTTTTCTCCATCTGAAATTCTTTTCCTCACCTCCACACATTCCTCATCTCTGTCTTGTGCTTCCTTAATTTTTTGTAATTGAGTCGGATGAGCCCCCATTGTGAACAATTTCCCCTCTGGCTCCCTCGAACTTTTTATCTCGAGTTCCAATCTGGCCATCTCCTTAATTAACTCCTCTTGAGCTGTTAGCATTGCCAATCTACCACTGCCCTTTCTTCCTAGTGCATCTGCTACCACGTTAGCTTTCCCCGGATGATACAAGATGTCGCAATCGTAATCCTTTATAAGTTGCAACCATCTTCTCTGTCTCATATTCAACTCGTTCTGTGTGAAGATATACTTCAGACTTTTATGGTCCGTGTATATTTCACACCTTACACCGTATAAATAGTGCCTCCATATCTTTAAGGCAAATACTACCACTACCAATTCCAGGTCATGGGTAGGATATCCCTTCTCGTAATCCTTCAATTAACGCGATGCGTACGCAATAACTTTACCATGTTGCATAAGCACACAGCCAAGTCCTTTGTCTTTTTTTAAGTTCCTTAAAACTCCCTTAACACTTCTTTGTCCAGACAAATTTTTACCGACTTCCTTGTTAAATTTGTCAACGTTCCCGCTATCTTTGAAAAATCTTGAATGAATCGTCTGTAATAGCCTGCCAGTCCTAAGAAACTTCTTGCTTCAATCGGTGTCTTTGGTTGTTCCAATTTTATACTGCTTCCACCTTTGTTGGATCCACAGAAATTCCGTCCTTATCGATCACGTGACCCAGAAATTGAACTTTCTCCAACCAGAATTCACACTTCGAGAATTTTGCGTATAACTTTTCCTTCCTCAACGCCTCTAACATTAACCTTAAGTGTTCAACATGATCTTCTTGAGTCTTGGAATAGATCAGGATATCATCTATGAACACAACTACGAATTTATCTAAGTATTGCTTGAATACCCAATTCATCATGTCCATAAATGCTGTTGGCGCATTTGTTAACCCGAACGACATCACCAGGAACTCGTAGTGACCGTAACGAGTTCTGAACGTTATCTTAGGTACATCCTCCTTCCTCACCTTTAACTAGTGATATCCCATCCTCAAGTCGATCTTGGAGAAATATTTTGCTCCCTTCAATTGATCAAACAAATCACCTATCCTAGGTAATGGGTACTTGTTCTTAATCGTCACCTTGTTCAACTCTCGATAGTCGATACATAGTCTTATCTATCTGTCCTTCTTTTTCACAAATAAAATTGATACTCCCCAAGGAGACACACTCAGTTGAATATACTACCTATCCAATAACTCCTGCAACTGCACCATCAGTTCCTTTATTTCTACCGGTGCCATTCTGTAAGGGGCTTTCAAAATCAGTGTCGTTCCTGGTATTAAATCTATAACGAATTCGACCTCCCGATCCGGCGGAAGTCCTGGAAATACATCCGAAAATTCTTTCACTACTGGTAGCTATCCCATCTCTATCCTTGCTTTTTGCGTATCGACGATATGGGCCAAATATCCTATACATGCCTTTCTTAGTAACTTCCTCGCTTGTATCATCGTCAGACAACTTGAGTGTCTCGGCGACCTACTTCCATAGAACGCTACCTTAGACTGGTCTGGAGTCCTAAGGTTTATACACTTCTTCTGGCAATCTATCATCGCTCCATGGTTAAATAACCAATCCATTCCTAGAATTACATCAAATTCTCCTAATTGAAATGTAATTAAATCCATAGGTAACTTATATCCCATGATGTCTACAACACAATTTCTATAGACATGGCTAATGGGAATCATTTCCTTATTAGCAACTTCTATATTCATAGGATATTTTAATTCTTCCTGGGGTAAATTTAACCATTGGGAGAATTTATGCGATACGAAGGAACAAGTAGCACCCGAATCAAATAATATGTAAACAGATATATCATTGATCAGAATGATACCTGAAACCACGTCCCTGGATGTGACCGCATCTTGAACCGTCATGTTGAATGTCCTTGTTGTTGGTCGATTCTGAGTTGGTGGTCCATTAATCGTGAGATTCCCACCGCTTGGTCCCCTTCCTCCATTTCCTCCTATTGTGTTCTTCTTTGGGCAATTCCTTGCCTGATGATCCAATGCTCCACAGTTGAAGCATCCATTTCTCTTTGGTGCAAAGCAATTGGGATAGATGTGACCCTCCTGCCCGCAGTTGAAACAGACATTCTTCCCTTTTAGACATGCCCCCGAGTGATTCCTCCCACACTCCTTGCATGCCTCAGTTCTCTTCTTTGCTTTCCTTGGTTTTCCCCCAGAGTTTCCCGAATTGAAATTGTTGCTGCTATTGTTGTTATTGTTCCACTTACTCTTGTTTGCACCACTACTGCTGCTACCTTTGTCGCGATTCCCTCCTTCATTCTCCTTCTTTTTTTACTTGTTAAATTTCATCAGAGCCTCACTTCCGCCCTCAGCGATTATAGCTTTCTCCAGGAGAGTCGCGAAGCTATTCGTTTGTAACACCGAGAGTCTGCTATATAGCCATGGTTTGAGACCCTGCTCAAACCTCCTCGTTTTTCTCTCCTTAGTGTCGACCTGGTGAGGCGCGAACCTCGCCAGCTAATTAAATTTTACGGCATATTGAGGTACCGTCATGTCTTCTTGCTTTAGCTCCAGGAATCACATCTCCATGCGACTCTGTATACAAACCAAAAAATAGTTCTCAAAAAAGATTTTCTTAAACCCTTCCCAAGGTATCACACCTTCTCCAGCCCTGGTATGGTTTAGCTCCCACCTAAAGTTGGCTTCACCCTTCAGTATGTAAGTGGCAAAGATTGTTTTCTGATCATCACCTACTCGGGCGATTCACCTACTCGGGCGATAGCGAACACCTTTTTGATTTCCTTGACCCAAGTTTGAGCTTCGATGGGTTCAGTGGTTCCTTTGAACTCAGGGGGTCCCGCGTCTCTTTAAGTCCTTAAAGTGTGCCACTTGGGCCAGTGGAGGGTTATTGGCATTCGGGGTTCGATTCTGAAGTGCTCCCACTAACATGTCTACAAACTGCTGCATAGGGTTCGGTGAATCCCCAGCATTACCTCCTGACCCCTCGGTTGTTTGACGACGTCTTCCTCTGTAACGATCCGGAATTTAAAATTGTAATTGAATTATATAAATATTTATTTGAGATGTTTATTGGTGAAATAAATATTTTATTGATGTGATGGTTGTGAATTTAAATTAAATTTATTAGAAAATTTTCTAAATTAAAATAATTTATAATTTAGAGATTTGTAGTATAACATGAGATGTTATATTGTTGTTATGATTTAATAATTTAGATGGTATATTAAATTATTAAATAAAGTTATAATGAAAATTATAATTTGGTTATATTTGCTAAAAGGCTATATTTAATTAAAATATAGTATGTGATTAATTTAATGGGTTAATGTTGGATATGAAAATAATATGTGATTATAATTTATAAACTAAAGTGTTTATTAGAATAAATTAAAAAGGGTTTAATTTAATTTTTGCCAAACAAGGCTTAAAAGTATTTTTAATCCTTCAAACTTAAAGAGTTTGCCAAACAAGCCTTATGACTTTTGAATTTCTATTTTTTTTAAATTTAAAATAAATAATATAAATAAAATAAAATAAATAATAAATATAATGTATTTCTGTTATAGACGTTATTTTGATAACTGATGATGGCTATTAAGGCCATATCAGTTTGTGTTTTTTTTATGTTACGCATTCTAGCTATCAGAGTTTCATTCTAGTTGTGCTAGGCAATAGAGAGAATTGAGGGTTGAGAGAAATTAAGAGAAAGCTTATGATTTTCACAGCAAATTCAAGTGATTAGCAGCGATTGTATTTGTAATTGAAGGTATGTTTTACAACTTTGATATTATAAGCATATATATGAATATTACGACAATAATTTTCATACTCTATGAATTTTATGTGTTTAGAATTGATGTTCTTGAATGAGTTATGATGATTGCATGTGTCTATGATGATTAGATATTATGTTTAAACAATAATTGCATCCTAATTTCGGATAACAGTAGAAATTTTGTCAGTATGTATATATGTTTTCATATGTAACTATGTGGGTATCAATTTTAATGGTTAATTAGTATGTGAAAGTATTAATTGAAGCTTATAGATGTTAGTTCATTAAGATACGAACATAATGTAATTTGAGTGAGATGATTTGATCATGTAATGAATTTACAGTGATAATTTTTGGGATGAATATCAAAAATGGAGTTTTATATGAAAAACATGAAAATTGAGAAGTTAAAATAGTTTTAGTTGTTGTTAAATTGTGCTAAGTGATTGAATATGTTAGCAATCATATTTATGATAGTTGTATATTTATTTTACATGTTATCACCATTTGATGGGTGAAATTTGAGTTTGTTGGGCTAAAAAGTCTGCCACTGCTTCATTAGCCTTCTCTTGCATCTGCTGAACAAACGCCAAAATACACATGTGGTCCCTAAGCCTTTATAGCCTTGTTTTGCTTGCCATACACTCGGTTTGAGATTACGATTTTCTCTCTTTGTGCGGTCTTGGGTTAGCGTCATATCATGGTCTGAAATTATGTTAGCATGCTAAATGTGTAATGTTAAGTTTAACATAACATAGTGAGTTGGGGTTAGTAAGTTCAAAGTTGCAAAAATGTTTAGTAAGTCGAGAACGTGTTATGTTCCAAGTTAGTTAGACAATGAACGTTAGTTAAGTGTTGCAAAGTATAACACTTGGAATTTCTGAAAATGTAAGTGGTAATGAAAGACTTATGCTTAAATGATAAGTTTAGCTAGAAATGAGCATGTTATGGTATGTTAGCATATCTAATAGGTATTGTGGTTCTAAAATTATGTGTAGTTGATCGTGAGTTTAATTTTATAGCTTACGCTCAAGGAAAGTTTCTAAACCCTATTTTTTTTACATTGAGAAAGTTTTCTAGCTCTACACTTTCTTTGAGTTAGCTCTATTATTACATTGTGTAACTTTATCCTTTTGATTGAGTAAGTTTTCTTATGTTAACTATTATTGAATAAGTCAATTGTTTCTAAAATTCATTCGAGCAACCTTCAACTCTAATGTTATTTGAAATTCTCATTTGATTGATTCATTCTAACTTGTTTATAGTTAAGCAAGTTTCATAAGTTCTGTTATTGTATAATGAGCGTAGTTTTTGAACTCTCGTCTCTATTGCTGAACTATTTTAATTCTTTACATGAGTTAATACCATGTTGGGCAAGTTTTAGTTTTAAGCTTGCTATCAATTATTGTACATTCAGTAATTTCATTTCTAATGTTATAAGACTCTAACCTTAGCTAATTTACTGTTCAAGCAAAGGTTAACCATTTTATTCATTTTGTTGAATACTTATGCCCTATAGTTAATTCAAGCATGAGTTTAATATGTATAATCAGTTCATTTATGATTCTCAAATATTCTATGTTATGCTGTTATTAAACATCTGTTATGATTATCAAACACTATTGATTCAACTAGTCCTCTAGTTGATGTTCGTTAAACTTCAAATTACCCTTGAAAGCTTATCCAAACCAAAATTTCTTTGGTGCGGACTTGTACTCTAAATACTGAGATGAACAACCCTATTGTTAGGGGATAATTTACGCGTAGCGTTAAAATATTTGTGCACAATACATTGTATGAAGGGCTGATCCCCCTAAGTACGAGGAGTCCTTATAATCTTATGACTGTTAAAGTTGGAGTTGAAAGATTACTTTCATAATTGTGGACATAGTTCATGGTCTTATGACCCTCAGTTATACATATTCCATATTTTGGATTTCAGTTTTGATTATCATTGTTAGATTACTATTCAGTCTTGATGAGCCTATTCGTTGGCAGATATTATTGTTATTCTCCTGATGATTCTCTATTATATCCAGTGAGCAATTGTTTTGCTCACTCTTGCATATTTATATATTCATTACAGCTAAAGTTGAGAAGGTAGATGAGCCTTCAACTAGCAAAGGAAAGGGAAAAGTTTACAAGTGATGTAGACTTGTAATTTTATTTATTGTGATGATCATAAACTCTTATATAATGACGTGATGTAATAAATTTTATTTCCGCAGTTGAATGATGGTTTAATGGTTAGATAACCTGGGATGTTTTTGAGTTTATTATGTAACCCTATTTAAAGGGAGGATTATGGATTAAATATTATTTTATTTGGGTAGATAGTATGAATGTATGAATAGTGAGCACCAAATCTTGTGGGAATGAAGTACCTAGATTTGGGGGTGTCACAGATTGGTATCAAAGCTTTAGATTATGAACCTTAGGTGGGGGAAAAGCCTTAGGAAGTAACCTTTGAAAAGATAGTGATGATGAACTCTTATCGAGTTTTAGGAAAGAGAAAGTAATAAAACACTTATGTGTTTATGTGATTATAACTTATATGCTCGTGAGTGTCGAGTAGTAATGATTAGTAATGAAAACATAAAATTTGGTTGACAGGATGGCTAATATAGGAGGATCCAGTCTTGCTAAAGAGGAGGAGCCTCGAGATATTCAGGTGATTTGGGAACAACTACTGTCACGGGAAATAGTTTTGTCGGTCACAGTAGTTGAGCAGGAGAGAGTATCTGATGTGGATGATGAGATAGAGACGGATGAGGAGGATCCTGTTGAGCTACCACAGTCGGAGGATGAGGAGGACGAGGAGGAAGAGATTCCACTAAACTCGATAGCTGCCCGTATGTGCGACAAGGTGTATGACAACAATTTGGAACTTCAAGACACCGTCGAGGAGTTGCGAGAGATAGTAGCTGAACAACAGGCCTCGATGGCACAGAAAGACGATGAGATCCAGAATCGGGAAGAACGACCGAACAACGTTGAAGAGAAGCTGATCCACACCGAAGGAGAAAATGAGCAACTGATGGAGAAGATTGCAGACCTGGAGAATAAGCTAAAGGAGGAATCTACAAAGAGGGCAAGAGCTGAAGACGCGTACAATGAAGCTTATCAATGAGCCAGAATGGCAGAGAGAGACGCACAAGCAAATAGGAGGAAGATGGAAGAAATGAACAACATATTTAACACGGTGATCAATCGAGCTCAAGATCGAGTCATGGGTTATCCGATACAGTTCGTGACGCTGCCATCATACATACTAGATCGCCGAACAATGTTCCGAATTATGGAGGAAGAGCATCGTAAGGTTACGCAGTATCTTAGTAGGACATTGTAGAGAATGAAATTGATAGGTGATTAGAAAATAAATGAAATGTAAATCCCGGTTAGGATATAACCAATGGGATAGATGATGATGATGTTGTGCTGTAATTGTTATAGTTCAGGAAAGTTCTGTAAGTAGCAGTGATGCTATTATTTTGATGTTTTTAAAAGATGATGAATGAATAAAAGTTATTTTTTTATTCAAAGGTGTTAAGTGTTATGTGGTAGACTTTTATGATGTGCAACTTAAGTATATAATACTTAAAAGGTTGAGTAGAATCTAATGGATGTATTTTAACAGAAAATGGCTTTAAGACGTCAACCACGACCGGGAACCACTGAGGAAAACAACAACAATGTGGATGGTAACCCAGTTCAGCAGCTAGTGACGTTACTGACGGGTGCTTTGCAGAATCAACCTTAGAACCAAGATACTACGTTTAAGGATTTTAAGGCAGTTGGACCACCAGAATTTCGTGGGTCCATGAATCCATTTGAAGCTCAGACCTGGATTATGGAAATCGAGAAGGTTTTCGAGGTTGCTAGGGTAGGGGAGAATAAAAAGACTGCTTTTGCAACATTTATGTTGAAAGCAGAGGCGAGTTATTGGTGGCAGGCCAATAAAACCCGAGGAGGTCAAGGGGTAATGTCTTGGGAAAGGTTCAAGGAAATATTCTTTGAGACTTATTTCCTAGAAAGTTTGAAGAGTCAGCTAGAAGTGCAGTTTTTGGAATTGAAGCAGGGAACGATGTCGGTGTCTGAGTATGCAGCAAAATTCAACGAGTTGGAAAGGTTTGCGCCATATCAGGTCAGCACAGATGAACGCAAGGCGAAGAGGTTCGAGCAAGGACTGAAACCCTGGTTGTACAGTACGGTCTCCCTGTTCCAATTGAAGACGTTTGTAGCAGTAATGGAGAAAGCAATTCTCGCTGAAAGTGGAGGTGAGGCTGTAACAAAACATAACCAGGAGCAGAGGAAGAAGTAGAGTGAAGGTGAAGCTAAGAATGGTGGTGGTGGTAACAGCTGAAATGGCAACAACAATTTGAAGAGGAAGTGGAATGCGAATGCGGGAGCTGGAAATCAGCAAAATAAGAAGTTTGAAGCATGTGCTACGTGCGGAAAATTTCACAAGGGTGTGTGCTTGATGGGGAAATGAGTATGCTTCAATTGTGTCCAGGAGGGTCACATCGCCCCAAATTGCACTTAAGCTAAGAAGAATGTGTGCTTCACGTGCGGATCCAAGGATCACTTTGCTTATGAATGCCCTAAGAAGAGATCTGGTGATACTAATGGGAGCAAGGGAAATGCTAGTGGAGGTACATTGGCTATTGCTGGACCAACATCAACAAATAAGCCCATAGCAAGAACCTTCAATATGACGGTGCAGGACGCAGTGCAATCAAAAGATGTCGTGTCAGGTATTATCTCAATCAATGATATAAATGCATATGTATTATTTGATTCGGGTGCTACTTGCTCGTTTATATCTGATGAATTTGCTAAGAGGTTAGAAATACATAGTGAAGAGCTGAATTTCCCTCTAAACATAGAAATTACGAATAGGGAAGTAATTCCTGTTAGGTTCGTATACAAGAACTGTAGGGTGAACATTAAGGGGAATGTTATGAAAGTAGATTTAATCCCGATAAAACTTGGAGAGTTTGATGTGATATTGGGAATGGATTAGTTATTCAATTATGGAGCGATAATTGATTGCCAAAAGAAGTGTGTAAACCTTATGACACCGTCAAAGGTAGTTTTTCATGGTAGCAAATCACCTAGACAAATGAGATGTCCGACAATGATGCATGCCAAAGTTGTTGAGTAAGAAATTTGTGTAGGTATTTAGCTTACATAGTTGATACTCAAAAGCAAAAGGGTGTAGAACTGGAGGAGATACCAGTGGTTAGGGAATTCGTAGATATGTTTCTAGAGGATTTGCCAGGACTTCCGCCTGACCGAGAGATTGAATTCGTGATCGACTTAGCGCCAGGAACTACTTCGATATTGAAGGCCCCATACAGAATGGCTCTGGTGGAGATGAAGGAACTAATGGTGCAATCGCAAGAACTGTTAGACAAGAAGTATATTCAACCGAGCGTATCACCGTGGGGAGCACCAGGGTTATTTGTGAAGAAGAAGGATGGGTCAATGCGACTTTGCATTGATTATAGGGAATTGAACAAAGTCACTATTAAGAATAAATATCCGTTGCCAAGAATAGATGACTTGTTTGATCAATTGAAGGGTGATAGATATTTCTCGAAAATAGATTTGAGAAGTGGGTATCACCAACTGAAAGTGAGGAAGGAGGATGTACCAAAGACGGCATTCCGAACTCGGTATGGACATTATAAATTTTTAGTAATGTCTTTTATTTTGATAAACGCCCTTGCAGCGTTCATGGATTTGATGAACAGGGTGTTTAAACCATTTTTGGAAAAGTTTGTGGTGGTGTTCATCGACGATATTCTGGTGTACTCTAAAACTTAAGAGGAACACGTGGAACACTTACGTCTGACGCTGGAGACGCTAAGAAAGGAAAAGTTGTATGCGAAATTCTCTAAATGTGAATTTTGGCTGGAACGTGTACAATTGGGCATGTAATTGATAAGGATGGGATTTCAGTGGATCCATCAAAAGTTAAAGCTGTGATAAATTGGGAACAACCAAGAACTCCATTAGAAGTAAGAAGTTTCTTGGGATTGGCAGGTAACTATAGACGGTTTATTCAAGATTTTTTCAAGATTGCTACTCCGTTAACAAATTTGACACGAAAATCTGTAAAATTTGTTTGGACGGAAAAGTGTGAGGAAATTTTTTAAGAACTGAAGAAGAAGTTAAGTGTGGCACCTGTGTTGTCATTACCAGATAATACAGGAAACTTTGTGGTGTATAGTGATTCTTCACACAAAGGATTGGGTTGTGTCCTTATGCAGAATGACAAGGTTATAGCGTATACATCTAGGCAACTGAAAGACTACGAGAAAGGGTATCCGACTTATGATTTAGAATTGGCAGCGGTTGTGTTCGCACTGAAAATATGGAGACACTATCTCTACAGCAAGAAATGTGAGATTTACATAGATCATAAAAGTCTGAAGTATATTTTTACATAGAAAGACGTAAACATGTGGCAAAGGAGATGGATGGAATTGATAAAGGATTACAATCATGAGATCTTTTATCATCCGGGCAAAGCTAATGTGGTTGCAGATGCCTTGAGTAGGAAAGGCAGAGAAAAGTTGAAGTTGTTAACAAATCAGGAGGAGCTGATTACAGCAATGGCAAGGTTAGAGCTGGAAATCAAATTTCCAGAAGAGTCTGATGAAAGATTATTCCAGATAGAAGCTAGTCCAACTTTGGTGGACAAAGTGAAGAACACTCAGCTACAAGATGAAGAATGCAAGAAAATAAAGCAAAGTGTAGTCGAGGGTAAAGAATCGAAATATAAGGTCGATACTGAGGGAATGCTAAGATTCGAGGGACGAATTTGGGTTCCAGCAGTACAGGATATTAAAGAAGAAATCTTGACGAAAGCTCATAGCTCAAGATACTCGATTCATCCTGGAAGTACGAAAATGTATCAAGATTTGCGGCGGAATTTTTGGTGGCCAAATATGAAAAGAGATGATGCAGAATGCGTTGCAAAGTGCTTAACATGTCAGAAAGTGAAGGCCGAGCATCAAAAACTAAGCGGATTACTTCAATCGTTGGAGATACCAGAATGGAAATGGGAGCATATCACAATTGATTTTGTGGTAGGTCTTCCAACGACTCAGAAAGGATACAATGCGATATGGGTAATAGTGGACAGATTGACAAAATCTGCACACTTTTTGCCAATAAAGATTAGATTTAATCTTGATCAGTTAGCGAAGCTATACGTTAAGGAGATCGTCTCAAGACATGAAGTTCCAGTGTCAATTATGTCAGATAGAGATCTGAGATTCACATCAAATTTGTGGAAGAGACCACAAGAATGCATGGGAACGCAATTGAAGATGAGCACAACATATCATCCGCAAACGGATGGGCAAAGCGAACGAACGATCCAGACGCTTGAAGATATGCTTAGAGTGTGCATCATGGATTTTAAAGGAAACTGGGATGATCACCTACCGTTGGTGGAATTTGCATACAACAACAGTTACCACACAAGCATTGGTATGCCACTATACGAGGCGTTAGACGGCAGGAAATGCAGAACTCCCCTATGCTGGGATGAAGTGGGTGAATGTGAACTGTTAGGCCCAGAACTGGTTCAACAGACCGCTGAAGTGGGCAAACTCATCAGAGCAAGATTGGTAGCTACTCAAGATCGACAGAAAAAGTATGCTGATCAACATAGGCAGAGTCGTGAATTTGAAGCAGGAAATTTCATATTCTTGAAAGTTTCTCCTTGGAAGGGGAAAATTCGTTTTGGCAAGAAAAGAAAGCTCAACCCAAGGTTTCTAGGACCTTTTGAAATTCTACGAAGAGTGGGTGAGGTGGCCTACGAAGTAGCTTTACCTCCAGAATTAGAGCATGTGCACAATGTTTTTCATGTATCGGTGTTGCGGCCGTATAAACCCGATTACAAGCATGTGATTGAGTATGAACCATTGCAGTTCAGTAAAGATTTGTCTTACGAAGAGATTCCTAACCAGATTGTCGACAGGAAAAAACAAGTGCTCAAGAATAACGTGATACCTTCTGTGAAGGTGATATGGAGGAACCACAACGTCGAAGAGGCTACGTGGGAACTCGAAGCTGATATGATGAAGAATTATCCTAAGTTATTTGTTTAGTCTGTGTCTTCGATTCTAGGGACATAATCTTTTTAAGTAGGGGAGAATGTGACGATTTGATTGTTTGAATTGTGATTCTGGGGATAGAATCCTTGTAAGGAGGGAAGGATGTAACGATCCGGAATTTCAAATTGTAATTGAATTATATAAATATTTATTTGAGATGTTTATTGGTGAAATTAATATTTTATTGATGTGATGGTTGTGAATTTAAATTAAATTTATTAGAGGATTTTCTAAATTAAAATAATTTATAATTTAGAGATTTGTAGTATAACATGAGAGGTTATATTGTTGTTGTGATTTAATAATTTAGATGGTATATTAAATTATTAAATAAAGTTATAATGAAAATTATAATTTGGTGATATTTGCTAGAAAGGCTATATTTAATTAAAATATAGTATGTGATTAATTCAATGGGTTAATGTTGGATATGAAAATAATATGTGATTATAATTTATAAACTAAAGTGTTTATTAGAATAAATTAAAAAGGGTTTAATTTAGTTTTTGCCAAACAAGGCTTAAAAGTATTTTTAATCCTTTAAACTTAAAGAGTTTGCCAAACAAGCCTTATGGCTTTTAAAATTTCTAATTTTTTTTTAAATTTAAAATAAATAATATAAATAAAATACATAATAAATAATAAATATAATGTATTTATATTATAGACGTTATTTTGATAACTGATGATGGCTATTAAGGCCATATCAGTTTGTGTTTTTTTTATGTTACACATTCTAGCTATCAGAGTTTCATTCTAGTTGTGCTAGGCAATAGAGAGAATTGAGAGTTGAGAGAAATTGAGAGAAAGCTTAGGATTTTCACAGAAAATTCAAGTGATTAGCAGCGATTGTATTTGTAATTGAAGGTATGTTTTACAACTTTGATATTATAAGCATATATATGAATATTACGACAATAATTTTCATACTCTGTGAATTTTATGTGTTTAGAATATATGTTCTTGAATTAGTTATGATGATTGCATGTGTCTATGATGATTAGATATTATGTTTAAACAATAATCGCATGCTAATTTCGGACAACAGTAGAAATTTTGTCAGTATGTATATATGGTTTCATATGTAACTATGTGGGTGTCAATTTTAATGGTTAATTAGTATGTGAAAGTATAAATTGAAGCTTATAGATGTTAGTTCATTGAGATACGAACATAATGTGACGCCCCCAAATATAGGTAAACATCACCCATCTTGAGTCGCCAGATACATGGTACATAAATTCAAATACAATTAATTACACAACAGTCGTGTAAAATACGACAAAACATTATTGAGAGTTTAAACAATAATATTGCCTTCTAGACAATATCCACTCTCAATGGAGTCCTCATTACATTTATTATCACACTATTTCACAGAATAATGAGGACTAATAATGCTATCATCTGGACCGTCACTCCGTTCCCTGGCTAGTCCTAGCTATATTCTCATTTCCTTAAGAGAATAGTGAAAGAAAGGGTGAGCTCAACTAGCCCAGTAAGAAATATTATGACTAAGATAATACAGGAAAAATTATCATTAGCCTTCAACAATGTTAAACTGATAAAATATAATAAACATCAAGTTTAACTGCAGCGGAACAAGCAATTCATTAGAAGAGTCAAGTAGAGAATAAAATCTATTATCTTCTATGGTTTAAAAAATGTTTTCATCATTTTTTTTATCGCTGATGTAATTCAGTAAATACGCACACCTAGAGGGGGGGTGAATAGGTGTTTATACTTAAAGTGATAGACAGTGACAACTTTTTGTAAATTTCTGCTACAGGATCAATTCAGACAGCTTGTACCTGTCTATTTTGGTGTCTGGATTAGTTAATATATAAGCTGGTATAAAACAGAACACAAATTTTAAAGCCAACAGAAAGTAAAAGTGCAGAAACGTAAAACACCCGAATTTTTACGTGGTTCAGCCTTTATCCTCTATCTAGTGGCCTAATCCACGTCCAATCCCAACTAGGATTGGAGACTATTTTTATTACTATTTAAAACACAATACACAAATAACTCCCTATTTTAAAGAAGCCTCAAAACTGATGTTGGACACCTATGCCCCTGGTTTGCACCTCTACAACATGTACACCATTGTACCTTTTCTCACCACTGAGACCCTTGAAGCCTTCTATGAACAGACTAGCTAAAACAGGAACACTCAAGCAAAAACTATGCTTACTTTTGGTTTACAAAGAAAATAATTTCCAGTACAAGAAGGATAAAATCAATAAGAGTATATGACTGGAATAGAAGCAGTAGGTAAGCTCTGAAGTTATCTCTCAATTTGATTGCCGGTAGTTCGTATTCTTAACAGCCGAAGAGAGGAGATATATATATTGCAAGAGATCAACGGCTATAACAAGAGATGGCTAAGATTTCTCAGTCCCGTTTGAAGCCTCTCCATAATTTCGGCAACTTTTAATCAAAAGAAGGATATTACGCAGATATTCACCAGCTTTTTGAATTTGAAATGCTGAAACAAAAGAGAGAAACACTGCCTACAAACAACCGTGTTAAGCATGAATAAAGGAGACAAAAAAGGATAATTCCCAATAACTAAAGTCAGACTCCTTTTCAAAATAGAATGCTAACTAATGTGGACTCCATTAAGAGAGATAACATCCTAAACCAAATCAATCACTCACGAGATACTCTGTTGACATAGAACAACCAATTTGGGCTAGCTAGAATTAAGGATCCAAATATTTGTTCTTATAAAAACCAACATGCCTTAATAAGCTCCAATTCAAATCTTCCTTAATAAACACCAAATCAATATTTCAATTCAAATGAGAACTGACTTTAAATTATTCCAATCATGTCAACATAATGAAGTCAGTAAAAAATGTCCCATAACTCATGCAAAACATTTATCATATTATAACCCATACTCCATGCATATTTAATAAAATAACACATCATGAACCATGCACACTTAAATTAGTCATCAATCAAAACATCGTATAATTAAAAACTAACATTCTCCCCCTTTTTGATGATGACAATTTTATGCACTACTTTTACCAATCATATGCTCCCCCTAAATTTAAGCTCCCCCTAAATTTATGCATATGAGATTTCCATAATAGATAGAGAATCAAATAAGGGAGACATATATAATATCTAAATAAATAATCCCATGCAACACATAAATATCATATTCCAAATTTAAAAATAGTTAGCATCATCAGTAGCATAGTCTAAAAAACCACAATATGACCAATATGTCCAAAAAAAATAGTAGTATACTCTCCTTATCCCCTTATACTTCTCTCCTTATCCCCTTATACTTCTCCCCCTTTGGTATTATCAAAAAGATGGGAGTCATACAGCTACATCAGGAGCAGGTTCATAAAGAACATCATCCAGCTTATTGTCAAATTCTTGGATTTTAATCACATAGTCGTTATGATGAGAGACCAACACTTCCATCCGTCCGGAGACATAGTCAACCTTGTTGTTCAACTCTTGAATTTGTGTGGAGACTGTTTGAAGAGCAGAGTCAAACCGAGTGCCCATATCATGGATAAGTTAAAAAAGAGTAGAAATTTAAACATTGGAAGGAGGAGGAAGATCAGAGGAATCTGGTACAGTAAAATTAGGAATAGGAGAAGAGTTTGGAGATGGTGGAGTTGAAGTAGGAACCTTCTCAACTTCCCAACATAATGTTCCAGCAGAATTCACAGTCAATTTGGATTGAGACAGTATATATTTATAAATCACGTCAGAGACTTTGACGACATCTTCATTGACAAACGAAATACCAAAGTGGGCAAGAATTTTGGTAATAAAACCCCCATAAGGAAAACACTTCATTTTATTTATCAAACAACTCTCCATGTGCTTAATCATAAGCTACGCAAAATTAAACGTTGTTCCAGAGAGTATTATGGTAGAAAGAATTAAATCTTAATATGTCATATTGGAACGACCCCCATTCCTAGGAACCAAATTTGCACGAATAAGTTTATGAATGACATTATTCAAGGGGGTAGTTTCTACTACAGTGGGTAAGCCCATAAATTCGGCTGAGGAACACTCTTTCACAATTCGTAACTGTTCAAGAACAGTTAAATTTTCAAATTCTATGGGTCCCTTAAGAATCCAGAACATGGAATATTAAGAATAGTGCCCAGAGCAGTAGAATCAAAGACCAGTGTTTTGTTTTTCACAAAAGTTTTTATAACATCATTGTTAACAGACATATTCCCAAAAAATTGTTTAATGAAAGTGGGATATGCAGATTTGGGAGGGCTCAACATAGCAGAGAGGTTCACTTTTTCAAATAAAGCTGTGACTCCAATTTGTTGGAATAGGGCATAATCAACAGATTTCCCAAACACAATCGTTTTATTAAGCATAATATCTTGAAATCTCAGAGCATAATGAGAGGAGGAAAAAATTAGGGGAGTACCATGTGTTTGAGAAGGCGAGGAAATCACATGGTCCGAGGAGGAGGAATCAGGGACGAGGATGGGGTCGGTTGATTTTCCTTTCGAACGATGCTTCAAAGTTGTGTTGACAGAACCCCCAAATCAGTCGATCGGCGTGTGAGAATTCGATTAGAGCGCCCCACAAGAGGAGGAGGAGGTGGGATGGGCAACACTTGCTTGAATTGTTTCCTGCCAAGTGTTGACCATGTGACCGCCACGGGTTTTAGCCATTTGAGAATTCCGTGAAACCCTAGGTTGTGATGTGTGAGGGAGGAAGGAAGCCGAGAATAGTAGTAA
This sequence comes from Panax quinquefolius, assembly GCA_020205615.1. Taxonomy (NCBI): domain Eukaryota; kingdom Viridiplantae; phylum Streptophyta; class Magnoliopsida; order Apiales; family Araliaceae; genus Panax; species Panax quinquefolius. Next base: position 125,619 of record JAINUW010000755.1, on the reverse strand, counting down.
GGGAAATTTGAAAGAGAGCAAAACTCTCGTCTAAGGCAATAAGCAGTAGAGTTGTATTCCCGCTCAAAGACTAAATGACATGAAAGCCCACTAATACCCTTTATGTTATTTTAAGAGATAGTCACACATATTTTCACATAGTGCAGTTAAGTATATAATGGAACTTCACACTCAATAAAAATTGCACATATGTCAAAATAAATTTCTAGACAATACATATATATATAATTTGTATTTTTTAATCAAAATGTATATATATATATATATATATTTATATATATATATATTTTATTTTTTATTTTTTATTTTTTTAAAGGCATAAAAATATGATAATTAAGCACATACAGTGATTCCAAGTTCTCTTCTCAAGGTACAAAAACGTTCATCACTTAAAGGTTTTGTAAAAATGTCAGCCAATTGATGTTCAGTAGGGACAAATACTAACTCTATTAATCCTTTAGCTACATTATCTCTTAAAAAATGATGTCTCACTTCAATACGCTTAGTACAAGAATGAAGCACAGGATTTTTAGAGATATCAATAGCACTAGTATTGTCACACATAATAGGCACATTTTCACAAATAACATTTAAATCATGTAATGTTTGTATCATCCACAGAATTTGTGAACAACAACTACCTGCCGCCAAATATTCACCTTCCGTAGTAGACAAGGCAACAAATGTTTATTTCTTGCTATGCCAAGCTACAAGGCTTTAACCTAAAAATTCACAAGCACCACTTGTGCTTTTTCTATCAACTTGGCACCCTGCATAATTTGCATCTGAGTATCCAATTAGTTCAAAACTTTGAGATTTAGGATAGTATAATCCTAAATTCATTGTGCCAGCTAAATATTTAAATATTCGTTTTACCGCTGTAAGATGGGATTCTTTTGGTTGGGCTTGAAATCTAGCACAAAGGCATACACTATACATAATATCTGGTCTTGATGCAGTTAAGTATAGTAAACAACCAATCATACCTCTATACATTGTCACGTCAACATCATTACCTGTAGTATCCGTCGTAAGCTTGATGGTAGTACTCATTGGTGTTGACTTTGGTTTGGTATTTTTGAATCCAAATCTCTTCAATAGCTCTTTCACATACTTTGATTGGTGAATATAGATCCCTTCATTGGATTGTTTGATTTGAAGCCCCAAGAAATAATTTGATTCGCCCATAAGGCTCATATCAAACTCATTATGCATACATTGGGAAAACCACTCGCACAAAGAGTTAGTAGTAGCTCCAAATATGATATCATCCACATAAATTTGAACGATTAATAAGTCCTTATTTTTTGTTTTAGTAAAAAGAGTGGAATCAATTTTACCACGATTAAAACCATTGTCTAATAAAAACTTACTTAATCTTTCATACCAAGCTCTTGGAGCTTGTTTTAATCCATACAACGCCTTTTTTAATTTAAACACATGGTGTGGATATTTTTCATGTTCAAATCCTGGAGGTTGCTTGACATACACTTCCTCATTTAAATAGCCATTTAAAAATGCACTTTTCACATCCATTTGATATAGTTTAAATTGTCTAAAGCATGCATATGCTAACAAAATTCGTATGGCTTCCAACCTTGCAACAGGGGCAAAAGTTTCTTCATAATCTATACCTTCTTGTTGATTGTAGCCTTGAGCTACCAATCTAGCCTTATTTCTAGTAATTATGCCATTTTCATCAAGTTAATTTTTAAAAATCCATTTTGTGCCAATTATAGAAGCATTTTTAGGAGGTTTGAAAAGATCCCATACCTGACACCTCTCGAATTGGTTTAATTCTTCTTGCATGGCGATAGACCAATTTTTATCTTGGATTGCTTCCTTGGCACTCTTTGGTTCTATTTGAGAAAGGAATGCGGAGAATGCACAGTAATTCCTTGCTTTCCTTCTTGTGTTCATCCAAGTGTCAGGATCACCTATGATCAGATTTGGTGGATGATTTCTCATTGTTCTAGATGGTAAAGGAAGCCTTGCTGCAGTCATTTTCTCTTCAGGTTCAGATTCTACAACGTCAAGCTCTGCTTTAAACTGATCATCTAATTCTTCTTCTAATGCAGACGGGTTAGGCTGTCTGACTGGAGGCGTCTAAATGTCTGAGTTTTCAACCGGGGCAGATGACTCAGTTTGTCTAGTTTCATTAGTTTGCTTTCCACGTTCGTTTGACTTTCCTTCTGATGCAGACGGCTGAGGCTGTTCAGACTGAGTTGTCTGTTTACTAATCAGAATGTCTTTTCCTGCAGAGCTTTTATTTTCTTCTTTTGATGGGATACGGTTAGATTCATCAAATACAACATGTACAGATTCTTCAACTTTAAATTTATCAAGATTATACACCCTGTAAGCTTTACTATGCATTGAATAACCAAGAAAGATAGCTTCAGTTGATTTTGCATCAAATTTTTCGAGATTATTATTAGTGTTTAAAATGAAACATTTAGCACCGAACACTTTAAAATAATTAATATTTGGAATCTTGTTGTTAAGCAACTCATATGGTGTTTTCATTAGGATGGGTCTAATTAGTACTCTATTTAAAATGTAACATGCGATAAGATTTACATTTCTCGCCCAAAAAACTTTTAGGCGGTTTACTTTCATGTAGTAAAGTTCTTGCAGTTTCTTGAAGAGTACGATTTTTACGTTCCTCCACACCATTTTGTTGAGGCGTTCTCGGTGCAGAAAACTCATGTGTAACACCTTTCTCACTGCAATATAGTATGAAGTCTTTTCCAAATTCTCCACCGTGGTCACTCCGTATACCAATTAGCTTGAGGTTGTGTTTTGTTTCAACATTCTTTATAAGCTTTTCAAATTCTGCAAAAGCTTGATCTTTAGTTTTCAAAAATAAAACCCATGTAAATCTTGAAAAATCATCAACAATAACAAAGGCATAATGATTATTTCCTAGGCTAGCATATCTCTCGGGTCCAAATAAATCAAGATGCAATAATTGAAGAGGTAAAGAGGTCGATACCTGATTTTTGCTTGTAAATGAATTTCTTGCTTGTTTACCTAACTGACATGCATCACAAATACCTGTCTTTTCATATTTTAGCTTTGGTAAACCTTTAACAAGGTTCTTTGTGACTAACTTGTTAATCAATTCCATATGCGCATGCCCCAACCTTCGATGCCATAGAATGGTTTGATCTTGAACGACAGTTAAACAAATATCCTCATTTTGATTTTCAAAATTTATAGAATATATATTACCTTCTCTGTTAGCTACTAAAGGGACATTATGAGAGGCATGAATAATAGCACATTTATCTTTTTCAAAAATTACTTTATGACCACTATCCATAAGTTGACTTACACTAATTAAATTATATTTTAACCCTTCAACATGATGGACATTATCAATGTAGACCTTACCATTACCAATTTTACCTTTACCGATGATTTGGCATGTGGTGTCATCTTCAAAAGTAACCGTGCCTCCTTTCTTTGCAACAAGTGAGGTAAATTTAGTTCTATCACCCGTCATGTGTCTAGAACATCCACTGTCAAGTACCCATTTATGTGATGGTGCTTTAGCTTTTAAGCATACCTACAAAATAAAGAAGTGACTCATCGTTTTGGTACCCAAATCTGTTTGGGTCTGGTATTGTTAGTAGCAATTAAATCTCCTTTCTTTACCCAAACTTGTTTTATTTTAATTTTACTACAGTTTGTATCAAAATGTCCTTTTAAACCACATTTTCTGCAAGTAACATAAGGTGAGCAATAAGGAGGCTTGTTCCTTGGTTTATTATTTATTACTCTAATTTTGTTAGTCGTGCTATTTATGTTTTTAACAGGAATATATCCAATTCCTTGTTTATCTAAGCTTGACCTTTGAGCACCCAACATTATATTTAAATTATCTTCTCCTTGAACAAATTTTGCAAGATCCTTTTTCAGAGATATTATTTCTTCCTCATTGTTACTTTGTATGTTTATTATTTTTCCATCATTAAAAGCATCTATACAAGTATCTCTCATTTTCAAGATTTCTTTTAAATCATCATTTTCCTTTTTAAGGCTATTATTTTCTTCATTTAATTTGTTTGCACGATTATATAAAATTTTATTATAATTATCTAAATATCCAATTTTGGCATTCAACTGAGATACTTCACATGATGAGCAATCTTTAACTATTTCTTGTTTTTCCTCAATTAAAGTTTTTACTTCCTTCATTAAGTCATTTATCCAACTTTTCAAGTGAGCATTTTTCTCTTTCATACGAAGGTTTTCATTTTTTAAAACAAGATAATCAGAAATGGTAATTTCTCCAAGTTCAAGACTTACCTCAGATGTTTCCTTATTGTGTATTCCTGTGAAGCACAGTTGAGCAGTTTCTTCGTCTTCTTGATCTTCATGATTAGATTCATCATCATTCCATGTCGTTAGATCCTTCCCTTTTGAGCCATTTGCTTTGTTCTTTCTTTTTAGTTGGAAGCAATCTCTTTTGAAGTGTCCAGGCCTTCCACATTCGAAACAGGTTTCCTCTTGAGGCTTTTGCTTGGAATCTTTCTTGTTGTTGAAGGCTTTAGTTGGTAATTTTGATTTATTCTTCTTTCGGATCAGCTCCCTCAATTTTCTGGTCATTAATGTTATTTCTTCATCCGAATCTTCATCATTGCCTTCTATATAGCTTTCAGCTTGTAGAGCCAAGGTCTTCTTCCTAGGTACCTCATCTTCTTCATCATACAGTTTTAGTTGGTTTTCAAACTCTTCAAGTTGTCCAAATAAGGTAAGAGTTTCCATTGTGCTGATTGTGGCCGAGTCTTGAAGTGTGGTAACCTTTGGTGCGAATCGCTTTGGCATGACTCTAAGAAGCTTTCGGTTGATTTCCTTTTGATCAATCTTTCGTCCGAGCATGCTTAGAGAATTCATTAGAGTAAGGAATCTTGCTTGGGCATCTCTAATTGATTCATTTTTCTCCAATTTGAATAGCTCGTATTCGTGCATTAGCATGCTTAGCTTTACCTCCTTCACTTTAGTAGTACCCTCGTGGCTCATGATAACTGTGTCCCAAATTTCCTTAGCCGTAGTACAAGAAGAGACCTTATCTATCTCCGACTGAACCATGCCACTTAATAGTGTATTCATGGCCTTAGAATTATAAGACATCATATACGACTCATTTGAGTCCATTTCCATGAGATTCTTAGGCTAGCCATCATCATGTCGCGGAATGACTGGTCCATTTTCGACTACCCACCATTCCCATGGGTCACGGTTCAGATAAATCTTCATCCTGAACTTCCAAAAATTGAAGTTCTCACTTCCGAGAAATAGCGGTGGCCTACTAGTGGACTGACCTTCTTGAAAGTTTAGGTGTGCCATAGGATCTTCCTCTACGACCTGCAACGATCAATATTAGTAGAGCCTTGCTCTGATACCAAATGTAATTCAAGAATACGCACACCTTTAGGGGGGGTGAATAGGTGTTTATACTTAAAGTGATAGAGCGGTGATAACTTTTGTAAATTTCGCTTACAGAGATCAATTCGCATGACTTGTACACATCTGCTTTTGGTGTCTGGATTAGTGAATATATAAGCTGGTATAAAACAGAACACAGATTTTAAAGCCAATAGAAAGTAAAAGTGCATAAACGTAAAACACCAGGATTTTTACATGGTTCAGCCCCTATCCTCTATCTAGTGGCCTAATCCACGTCCAATCCCAACTAGGATTGCAGACTCTTTTTATTACTCTTTAAAACACAATACACAAATAACTCCCTGTTACAAAGAAGCCTCAAAACTGATGTTGGACACCTATGCCCCTGGTTTGCACCTCTGCAACATGTACACCATTGCACCTCTTCTCACCACTAAGACCCTTGAAGCCTTCTATGAACAGACTAGCTAACACAGGAACACTCAAGCAAAAACTATGCTTACTTTCGATTTACAAAGAAAATAATTTCCAGTACAAGAAGGATAGAATCATTAAGAGTATATGACTGGAATAGAAGCAGTAGGTAAGCTCTGAAGTTATCTCTCAATTTGATTGCTGGTAGTTCGTATTCTTAACAGCCGAAGAGAGGAGAGATATATATATATATATATATATATATATATATATATTGCAAGAGATCAACGGCTATAACAAGAGATGGCTAAGATTTCTCAGTCCCGTTTGAAGCCTCTCCATAATTTTGGCAACTTTTAATCAAAAGAAGGATATTACGGAGATATTCACCAGCTTTTTGAATTTGAAACGCTGAAACAAAAGAGAGAAACATTGCGTACAAACAACCATGTTAAGCATGAATAAAGGAGACAAAAAAGGATAATTCCCAATAACTAAAGTCAGACTCCTTTTCAAAATAGAATGCTAACTAATGTGGACTCCATTAAGAGAGATAACATCCTAAACCAAATCAATCACTCACGAGATACTCTGTTGACATAGAAGAGCCAATTTGGGCTAGCTAGAATTAAGGATCAAAATATTTGTTATTATAAAAACCAACATGCCTTAATAAGCTCCAATTCAAATCTTCCTTAATAAGCACCAAATCAATATTTCAATTCAAATGAGAACTGACTTTAAATTATTCCAATCATGTCAACATAATGAAGTCAGTAGCAAATGTCCCATAACTCATGCAAAACATTTATCATATTATAACCCATACTCCATGCATATTTAATAAAATAGCACATCATGAACCATGCACACTTAAATTAGTCATCAATCAAAACATTGTATAATTAAAAACTAACAGCTGAGACTCAACTTAATAAATAAAACACATCAGCTAATCATCCCTGTACTACGGGCAAAGGATATTCATTAAATCATCAATGGTCATGACTATACCGAACAATCCCTAGTCATAATCATACCAAAAATTGTCCACTAATGCATTACAGGCTACTGAGGACTTTTACCATATCGTTTATAACATTACAGGTCATGATTATACCGAATGATCCCTGGTCATAATCATACTAAGTATATGCACGTAAGCCAAAGATGACTTTAATCACAATATAAGCATGAGGATGATGACAACGACATAATAATTCAATAAAACAAGTTCAAGAATTAATTTATCCAGGAACCAATAACGTCCAAATTGTCAACAGGATACTTCTTTGTAGAGTAAAATTCAAGAATGCTCAGAAGAATATTTCCATGAAAAGATACTGGATGAAGCGCAAATATCAAGGATATTCCACTAATTTCATGGAGTATGGAAGTCAAAGCTTTAACCAACGGAGTATAGAAGAAAATATGAACCGTAAATGGATTTTCGTTCACACCACGCCAGAATCCACGATCTGCATCAATTCCACAATTTAATAAATAATGAATACAAAGGATCATTCATCATGCATGTGGTAATCCACATAGCATGTGTTATTCCAATGTAATAATAAAGAATGAAATAATGTAAGGATTCACCATGCGTGTGATAGATCGCATATACAAAGTTATTCCCAACAGTAATTATAAATAATGGAACTAGGTCCAGTCAGAAAGCATGCAGCGTGATATATTCCAAATGAATAATAAATAATGGAACCAGTCCCATAAACGCATATGCGATGGATATTCCGACGCGAATAATAAATAATGGAACCAGTCCCAAGTGAACGCACGACAAGATATTCGGCGAATAATAAAGAACGAATAATAATGAAATCACCATACATGCGATAGATCAAGATGCATAAAAGTTATTCCAACAGAATAATAAAAAACAAAACAAAGTTAGGCGTAATACGCACCGACAAGATATTCCAATGTAATAATAAAGAATGGAATAATGTAAGAATTTCACCATGTACATACATTTTGATGACGAAAGTATTCCAACATAATAATGAAGAATGGAATAATGTAAGAATTTCACCATGTATATGGTATTAGATAAAACAAAGTTATTCCAACATAATAATGAAGAATGGAATAACAAAAGTTCTCTTCATGAATACAAAAGAAATAATACCCCTTACGGGTACAACAAATAATATCCCTTACCTTAAGAAGACGAATATTCCGACTGGTAGGGCGAGGATATACTCAAAGAAAACTTGTACTATGCTCAAAGCTTTCTTAAACTCTAAAGAAATACGCTCAAGATTATAGAAGAAGAACTCTCTCTATAGTTTCTCTCTCTAGAGTTTCAGTGAATTCGTAAGAAATAATGAAGGAATGAGCTTCTATTTATAGAAGATGGACTACATAGTAACTAATTCATGAACGGTCCAGATTGATTTACTTTTAATCAGACGGTTCATATTTAAAGCAAAATCTTTTAAATAAAATATAATATATTCTATTTATAATCGAATAAAACGAATAACTTTATAAAAGTATTTTGTTTTATATAAAAAGATTTTACTATGCAAAACTGTGACGCCCACAAAATAGGTATACATCACCTATTCTGAGTCGCCAAATACATGGTATAAAATTCAAATATAACTTTATAATACAACAATCGTGTATGATACGACAAAACATAATATAAGAGTTTTAATAAGAATATTGTCATCTAGACAATATCAACACTCAATGAAGTCTTCATTACATTTATTGTCACACTATCTAACAGAATAGTGAGGACTACTAATGCTATCATCTGGACCATCACTCCGTTCCCCGACTAGTCCCTGTTACATTTTCATTTCCTGAAGAGAATAGTGAAAGAAAGGGTGAGCTCAACTAGCCCAGTAAAAAATATTATGACTAAGATAATGCAGGATAAATTATCATTAGCCTTCAACAATGTTAAACTGATAAAATATAATAGACATCAAGTTTAACTGTAGCAGAACAAGCAATCCATTAAAAGAGTCAAGTAGAGAATAAAATCTACTATCTTTTATGATTTAAAACGTTTTTTCATCACTTTTATCGCTGAGACTCAGCTTAATAAATAATCCACATCATCCCTGCACCACGGCCAAGGATATTCATTAGGGTCACAAACACAAATTATCCATGCACTACGGGCCAAGGATATTCGTGTATTCATCAATGGTCATGATCATGCCAACAACTGTCCATCAATGCACTACGGCCAATGATATTCATTAGGGTCACGACCACAAATTATCCATGCACTACGGGCCAAGGATATTCGTATATTTATCAATGGTCATGATCATGCCAACAACTGTCCATCAATGCACTACGGTCAATGAGGACTTTTACCACGTCATTTGTAACATTACGGTTATGATTATACCGAATAATCCGTGGTCATAATCATACCAAGTCCATCTATGCTCTACAGGCCACATATGACTTTCAACAGAATATAAACATGAGGATCATAACAATGATATATGAATTCAATAAAACAAGTTCAAGAATTAATTTGTCCAGGAACCAATAACGTCCAAATTGTCAACAAGATACTGTTTTGTGGGGTAAAATTGAAGAATGCTCAGAAGAATATTTCTATGAAAAGATATTGGATGAAGCGCAAATATCAAGGATATTCCACTAATTTCATGGAGTATAAAAGCCAAAACGTTAACCAACTGAGTATAATAAGGAATGAAATAACAAAAGAATTCACCGGTATACTGAGTATCCATGAGATACTGAGTTATCCCAATGTAATAATAAATAATGGAACCAGTCGGGGCGTAAAATGCGGCTGTGATATTCCGACGTAATAATAAAGAATGGAATAACAACAAAATTCACTAGTATAATGATAATCCACAGTATCATGAGTTATTCCAACAGTAATAATAAATAATAGAACCGTATCAAAGCGTAAATGCACCGGTTGTGGTATTCTCACGTAATAATAAAGAATGGAATAACATAAGGATTTCACCATGTATAGGGTATGCCGCGTATACAGGTTATTCCAACAGAATAATAAAGAATGGAATAACAGAAGGATTTCACCAAGTAAAGGGTATGCCGCTTATACATGTTATGTATAGGGTATGCCGCGTATATAGGTTATTCCTAACAGAATAATAAAGAATGGAATAACAGAAGTTCTCTTCATGAATAAGAAAGAATAACACCCCTTAACATAAAAGAAATTGGATATAAAAGTAGTGAAGTAGTAGAGTTTCTTCTTTCTCTCTATAGAGTTTCAGTGAATTTGTAAGAAATAATGAAGGAATGAGCTTCTATTTATAGAAGAATGGAATGAATAGTAACTAATTCATGAACGGTCCAGATTGATTTACTTTTAAACGGACGGTCCATATTAAAACTTAAAGCAACGGTCCATACTGATTCACTATTAAAACCTTAAACCAACGATCCATATTGATTTACTATTAAAACTTTAAACCAGCGGTACATATTGATTTACTATTAAAACTTTAAACCAACGATCTATAATGATTTACTATTATAAATTCCACCAACGGTCTGAAAAATTAGCACATCTCCTCATGGAGTAATATTGTACCCAAATACCTGAATGCACGATACTAGAGTGAATAGTAACTCGTGAATAGTAACTCGTGAATAGTAACTTGTGAATAGTAACTCATGAATAGTAACTCATGAATAGTAAATTGTGAATAGTAACTCATGAATAGTAACTCGTGAATAGTACTCTAACATGAAAAGTTCCCCGAATACCCGATTGAACAATATAACCTCTAGACATCAATTATCATCGGAATAGATGTTGACAAATAATCCCAACACAATGAACTATCAAATTCATCTTTAATCAACACGAATTTATTCATCATTAATATCATAACTCACAATATTTAACAACCAGGTCGTTCCCAAGACAGAGGGGGCTTTCCGATAAGGATTTCTCCCTATTGGCGCCTTGATTGAATTATTTATCTAACCTCTCCTCGACAGAACTTCTAGACGTTCATCAATATATTGCAACTTAATAATATTAATAACTTTGTCGCTCTCAATTATTAATTTAATAAAATAAAATATTATGCACATATATGATTGTAAGACCCGAATTTTATGAAATAAAAGTATTCAATTTTTATAATTACTTTTATTAGGTAAATGGTTAAATTGATAAAAGTTAAAGTTAAGGGTGATATATGAATTTTTTTTCAAAATACCTCGACAAGTGGTTATAAAATATTCATTGTTGTCGGGAATATTACGTTTGAGTCCATGGAATATTCTTTACGTAGGGAATATTAAATGCAACTTTATGGAATTAGCGATCATTTATGGGCCCATAACAAAATAAGCGTCGGATGGAGAAATTGATAAAACAAATTTATATGAGTTTTTTTTTCAAAATAACAGGGCGTAATATTCATTCTGTCTTGGGATTAACAACGTTGGAATACCGTTGGTAAAAATAAAATGTCTAACGTTGTTGCAGAAAACGACAAATTGATATAAATAACTACGGTATTACGAATATATTTTTGAATTATTGATTCTTACGTGAAGGCACTTACTCGATAATTATTACGATAATTCTTTATTCATATTTTTTATTTATTGATTCATAATTGCTTTGCGTTGATATTTTATATTATTATTGTTCAATAATTGTCAACTTACACAGTATTTCCCATTATCGGATCAATAATTCATATTATTTGAATAATATTATTAGATAGCATTATTGGCAATGTCTAGAAAGTTACATCGAGGAGAGGTTTGGTCACCTAATTGCGGCATGATGGAGAAATTCTTATTGAAAGCCCCTCTTTCTGGGAGCGGCACGGTTGTCATCATAAATGTGATTACGTAATTTTATTTGTGAATAATTAATTATTGATTCATATGATAAGAAAATATTTATTTGATGTGGATATAAATGATGGATTTATTTATGTGGTTATAAGTGAAGGAATTAATGATGAGGTGTTTTATCGATTATTTGTCGAAATGGAGAACAAAATATGGGATTTTCGGAAAAATTAGTTTATTACTTGATTTTGTAAAATCCATAACTCTTTGTGTATAATGAGTTAAGAGATGAGCCATATATCAAAAGAAATCCCTAGAGTAAGCTAAGCTGTAGAAATTTGAATCACCCAAAATTCTTTGTAGATATTTAGGTGGTGAAATTTTGAATGAAAGCTGTCAGAAGGACTAATAGTCCAAAAAATCGATTGTTCTTGACTATATTAAGTGAGTTATAAATTTTGATCCGACCGTTGGATCGTTGTAATTTTGGATATGTTATACATATATAAGTTGAGTATATGTCCACAAATTTTGAACCGTTAAAAATGAGCGTATGATTTGTTATGAATTTTAAGAGGTGGCGATTAGGAAATTAGGTTTTGGTGGAAAATTCTAGAATTGAGTGGGCCCCACTCTTGGTTGTTGGGGAAGATGGCTGATTTTTTTTGGGTGGGTGGAATAGTAGCGAGTAAAAGCCATCGGGTTGCGAGTTAAAATCTTCTTGGCGTCTAACATTTTTCTATAAATAGAGGCTAAGTTAGAATTGAAAATCACACGAAACATAAGCTTTCTCTCTTTCTCTCTAGATTATTGAGTGTATTTTGTGAGTATTTAGATACTTGGTGAGTTGATATTCATCGGTCTGCAAGTTTCCTTGATGTCATATCCATATATCCATCGGAAGTCTTTGCTCTTTTGAGGTAAGGGATAGTAAGGGATATTATTTTTTTTCGTAATGATATTATTTCTTGATATCATTATCTTTGAAATGTTGATCTGAAGTTTTATCAAATTTGGAACTTTTTCATGTCGGGTTACTATTCACGAGTTACTATTCACGAGTTACTATTCATGAGTTACTATTCACGAGTTACTATTCACGAGTTCTTATTCACGAGTACTATTAATGAAGCGTGAAGATGTTTTTTGTGGAATTTCTATCTTTTGGTGTCGGAGTTACTTATTCACGTATCTGGCACTATTCACGAATCTGACACTATTCACGAATCTGACACTATTCATAGAAAAATGAAAATTTTCTTTTAAATCTAAAATATCTATTACGGATACTAGCTTTGATTGTATCCATGTTTTGATCATTCTTGAATTTTACACCACTATGATTATTTTGAGGTATTTTTTGGATGTATAGATTAGGAGTTATGGATTTTATGAGAAAAGACTATTTTAAAAGTAACTATTTATAACTCCTTGCGGTTAACTCCAAAATTGATGAAATTTTTATTGAGAGTACATCTATATAATATCGATTATTACTGTGAATTTCAAAATTTTTGGATAAAAAGTACAATTTATGATAAATGTTTAAATATTAAATTGGTTTTGGCCATATGAAAAATAGTAAATGAATTTTTAAAATTTAGAAAAATATATATTCAATATGGGACTATTTTATGCTAAATCCCGGAAAAAGAAATATTTTTAGAACTGATTTGGTATTTTTCATGAAAATGTTCTAGTTATGAGCAAATGAATTAAATATGTTATGTGAAGTAAGAAAATTAGAAAATATGATTTTATGGTTTGAGAATCATATATGAGGTATATCTGATTTTTGATGAGGGTTTTAGTTATTGGTGATGAAATTTTATGAGTTTGGCATTTTATGATGATTAAATGCATTAATTAGTAAAGTGTAAACAATTTAATTAAATTGTTTATAAGTTTGAGAAATGATTAAAATATTATTATAATATTAATAATATTAGATTATGATATTTCTAAGTGATTTATAACATTTGGATTAAGGTGTTATAAATATGGATATGAATTTTATTATGAAACTTTATCTTTTAGTATGGGGGATTCTTATATGCGTATTATCACGGGACTATGTCACGAATCGAGTCTTATTCACAACAAATTGGTTTCTTCTACGACCAAATTATCGTTGATTTATGAATCTTACTCTTGAAATTAAAACCATGTTTTGATTATATTATTTTTTATATAACATTCTTATAACCCTAATGATGATATTTCTCTTTGACTTGAGTGTAAAGATGGGTAGATTATTGGTATGATCGTGACCATAGGTTCTCTTTGGCGATGGTGCAAAAAGTTGAATTGTTGGTTGGTATGATCATGACCATTGAATTTACAATTGAATATTTTTTAGCTTAAGTGCAAGGTGAATTGATCAACATGGTTATAATTATTGTTATATAACTTCGAAATGATTATGTATTTCTTTGATATATGAATATCTTTGGCTCGTTGTGCAAAGATGACCTGTTGTTGAATATCTTTAGCCTGTAGTGCAAAGATGAATTATTGATGAATATCTTTGGCTCGTAAATGCAAAGATGACTGTTGTTGAATATCTTTGGCTTTGTAGTGCAAAGATGAATTATTGATGAATATCTTTGGCTTGTAATGCAAAGATGACTGTTGTTGAATATCTTTGCTTTGTTGAATATCTTTTTGGCTTAATGCTGTGAGTGAATATCTTTGCTTTGTAGTGAATTATTGATGAATATCTTTGGCTCGTAATGCAAAGATGACTGTTGTTGAATATCTTTGCTTTGTAGTGCAAAGATGAATTATTGATGAATATCTTTGGCTCGTAATGCTGAAGATGACTGTTGTTGAATATCTTTAGCTTTGTAGTGTAAAGATGAGCTGTTGATGAATATCTTTGGCCCGTGGTGCAAAGATGAATTTATTAGTATGATTATGAGCGAGGCTGTGATTTGGTATAACCATGATATTTGATGTTTCGGTAAAGGCAATTGATAAAAATTATCTTAGTCACGGATGAGAAGAGAATTTAGAATCACAATTATGATTATGAGTTATTCATATGATTGTGGAAAGGAACTGTTGATTGATGTTACGAGGATAAAATATTGTTGGTGGACTTTTAACGTGGAGAAGACAATAGACTTTATAGTCTATTTGACTCTTTTAATGGATTGCTCGTTCATTTGCAACTATGGTTGAAAAGTTTTATCATCTACCATATGTTCTAAATCTACGATTCATTCTTGATGAAGACTATTGATAATTTATTTATCTTTAGTCATAATATTCTTTCTTGAGCTAGTTGTGCTCACCCTTTTGTTTCACAATTCCTTTCGGGTAATAAAAGTGTATTTTGGTTGGCGGGGATAGCGAGGAATAGAGTGGTGGTCTATAGATGTTGAGGTGAGGTGAATTTAACTTGGAAGGGTGTTTTGTCACTATCATACAAGATGTCTAATGACATCTGACCTCGTGTTATCATAAGACATGGTTGTGCTCATCCACTTCTTGAGTATATTTACAAGCACTACTTATATAATCTTGGTGTTTGTTTGGAGTATAATACCCAATTAGAGGCCGATGGAGATAATGATATGTCGAGAAGACTCACCATTGGGAAGAATATGATAGTAATCTTCTTGTTTTTCTTTGGGGTCTATTAGGTCAACCAGGATAATTACGTGGCCATATGATATCTACCATAACCTAAAAGCATGGCCTCCCATATACGAAGGTTTCCTTGAGCACTTCCCAAAGATTCTAATTTCTAAAAGCAGGTTTTTGACTATACCTTTATGTAAGGTGTCATTGTGACGTCTTCTGATTGGTATATATATTTGTATCCAAACTCACACATATATGTTGTTGTTGTATTTTGTACACGACAATTGTTGTAATAAAGTTGTAGTTGTTTTTCGTACCATATATTTGGCGACTCAGAATGGGTTGGATGGAATGGACCTATTTTGGGGTTGTTACATTTGGTATCAGAGCTTAGGGATATGATCTCTGGCGGAGATCGGGATTAGAACTAGGAGGGGAGAGATGAGTAAATCCTTCGCTAGTGTGTCCTACCTAAGCTTATTTGTTGGTCAGTCATAATATCGGGATATTAGGTGATATGTTAATTTGTTAAATTAACCCTTGTTTTGAAGCTGTATTCTAGAATGATATCTGAAATACAGGAGATGAGCAATGGAGAAATCATGATGACAGGGAAGATGGAATATGAAATGAAAGCAAGGTATTCTCAACTCTTGAAATACCAGGTACGTAAATTTCGAGGACGAAATTTCATAAGGAGGGAGATTGTAAGACCCCGAATTTTATGAAATAAAAGTATTCAATTTTTACTATTCAAGAAATGGTTAAATTGATAAAAGTTAAAGTTAAGGGTGATATATGAAATTTTTTTTTCAAAATACGCAAGTGGTTATAAAATATTCATTGTTGTGGGGAATATTCGTTTGGTGGTGGAATATTCTTTACAGTGGGAGAATATTAAATGCAATGGTACGCATGATCATTTATGGGCCCATAACGAGAATAAGCTGTCGGATGGAAAAAAAAAGCGACAAATTTGAGTTTTTATAAATAACGGCGTAATCGTTATTCTTTATTAACAACTTTGTTGGAATACCCGGTGGTTAAAATAAAATGTCTGGCGTTGTTTTGCAAGATGAGCACACGGTATTACGATATATTTTTCAATTATTGATCCTTACGTGAAAGGCACTACTCAATAATTATTACGATAATTCTTGTTCAATATTTTATTTATTGATTCAATAATTGCTTACGTTGATATTTTATATTATTATTGTTCAATAATTGTCAACTGCACATGATATTTCCCATTATCGGATCAATAATTCATATTATTTGAATAATATTATTAGATAGCATTATTGGCAATGTCTAGAAAGTTACATCGAGGAGAGGTTTGGTCACCTAATTGCGGCGCCGATGAGGAGAAATTCTTATTGGAAAGCCCCTCTTTCTGAGGAGCGGCTTTGTTTGTCATAAATGTGATTACGTAATTTTATTTGTGAATAATTAATTATTGATTCATATGATAAGAAAATATTTATTTGATGTGGATATAAATGATGGATTTATTTATGTGGTTATAAGTGAAGGAATTAATGATGAGGTGTTTTATCGATTATTTGTCGAAATGGAGAACAAAATATGGGATTTTCGGAAAAATTAGTTTATTACTTGATTTTGTAAAATCCATAACTCTTTAATATATAATGAGTTAAGAGATGAGCCATATATCAAAAGAAAGCCCTAAAGTAAGCTAAGCTGTAGAAATTTGAATCACCCAAAAATTCTTTGTAGATATTTAATTGGTGAAATTTTGAATGAAATCTGGTCAGAAGGACTAATAGTCCGAAAAAATTAGTGTTCTTCAACTATATTAAGTGAGTTATAAATTTTGATCCGACCGTTGGATCGTTGTAATTTTGGATATGTTATACATATATAAGTTGAGTATATGTCCACAAATTTTGAGCAGATTAAAATGAGCGTATGATTTGTTATGAATTTTAAGAGGTGGCGATTAGGAAATTAGGTTTTGGTGGAAAATTCTAGAATTGAGTGGGCCCCACTCTTGGTTGTTGGGGAAGATGGCTGATTTTTGGTGGGTGGAATAGTAGCGAGTAAAAGCCATCGGGTTGCTGGTGTTAAATCTTGCTTGACGTCTTAACATTTTCTATAAATAGAGGGCTAAGTTAGAATTGAAAATCACACCGTAAACATAAGCTTTCTCTCTTTCTCTCTCTAGATTATTGAGTGTATTTTGTGAGTATTTAGATACTTGGTGAGTTGATATTCATCGGTGCAAGTTTCCTTCGATGTCATATCCAGATATCCTGTCGAAAGTCTTTTCTTTCTTTTGAGGTAAGGGATAGTAAGGGATATTATTTTTTTCGTAATGATATTATTTCTTGATATCATTATCTTTGAAATATTGATCTGAAGTTTTATCAAATTTGGAACTTTTTCATGTCGGGTTTCTTATTCACGAGTTCTTATTCACGATTACTATTCACGAGTTACTATTCACGAGTTCTTATTCACGAGTTACTATTCACGAGTACTATTCATGAAGCGTGAAGATGTTTTTTTGTGGAATTTCTATCTTTTGGTGTCGAGATTACTATTCACGTATACGGCCTTTATTCACGTATACTGGCACTTATTCACGAATCTGGCCTTTATTCATAGAAAAATGAAAATTTTTCTTTTAAATCTAAAATATCTATTACGGATACTAGCTTTGATTGTATCCATGTTTTGATCATTCTTGAATTTTACACCACTATGATTATTTTGAGGTATTTTTGGATGTATAGATTAGGAGTTATGGATTTTATGAGAAAAGACTATTTTAAAAGTAACTATTTATAACTCCTTGCGGTTAACTCCAAAATTGATGAAATTTTTATTGAGAGTACATCTATATAATATCGATTATTATACGTGAATTTCAAAATTTTTGGATAAAAGTACAATTTATGATAAATGTTTAAATATTAAATTGGTTTTGGCCATATGAAAAAATAGTAAATGAATTTTTAAAATTTGAGAAAATATATATTCAATATGGGACTATTTTATGCTAAATCCCGGAAAAGAAATATTTTTAGAACTGATTTGGTATTTTTCATGAAAATGTTCTAGTTATGAGCAAATGAATTAAATATGTTATGTGAAGTAAGAAAATTAGAAAATATGATTTTATGGTTTGAGAATCATATATGAGGTATATCTGATTTTGATGAGGGTTTTAGTTATTGGTGATGAAATTTTATGAGTTTGGCATTTTATGATGATTAAATGCATTAATTAGTAAAGTGTAAACAATTTAATTAAATTGTTTATAAGTTTGAGAAATGATTAAAATATTATTATAATATTAATAATATTAGATTATGATATTTCTAAGTGATTTATAACATTTGGATTAAGGTGTTATAAATATGGATATGAATTTTATTATGAAACTTTATCTTTTTAGTGTCGAGGTTACTACACGCGTATCACGGGACTATGTCGAATACGAGTCTACTATTCACAACAAATTGGTTTCTTCTACGACCAAATTATCGTTGATTTATGAATCTTACTCTTGAAATTAAAACCATGTTTTGATTATATTATTTTTATATAACATTCTTATAACCCTAATGATGATATTTCTCTTTGACTTGAGTGTAAAGATGGGTAGATTATTGGTATGATCGTGACCATAGGTTCTCTTTGGCCGATGGTGCAAAAGTTGAATTGTTGGTGGTATGATCATGACCATTGAATTTACAATTGAATATTTTTAGCTTAAGTGCAAAGGTGAATTGATCAACATGGTTATAATTATTGTTATATAACTCGAAAATGATTATGTATTTCTTTGATATATGAATATCTTTGGCTCGTTATGAAAGATGACTTTTGTTGAATATCTTTAGCTTAGTGCAAAGATGAATTATTGATGAATATCTTTGGCTCGTAATGCAAAGATGACTTTGTTGTTGAATATCTTTAGCTTTGTAGTGCAAAGATGAATTATTGATGAATATCTTTGGCTTGTAATGCAAAGATGACTGTTGTTGTTGAATATCTTTGCTTTGTAGTGCAAAGATGAATTATTGATGAATATCTTTGGCTCGTAATGCAAGATGACTGTTGTTGTTGAATATCTTTAGCTTTGTAGTGCAAAGATGAATTATTGATGAATATCTTTGGCTCGTAATGCAAAGATGACTGTTGTTGAATATCTTTGCTTTGTAGTGTAAAGATGAATCTGTTGATGAATATCTTTGGCCCGTGGTGCAAAGATGAATTTATTAGTATGATTATGAGCAGAGGCTGTGATTTGGTATAACCATGATATTTGATGTTTCGGTAAAGGCAGGTGATAAAAATTATCTTAATCTGGATGAGAAGAGAATTTAGAATCACAATTATGATTATGAGTTATTCATATGATTGTGGAAAGGAAGCTGTTGATTGATGTTACGAGGATAAAATATTGTTGGTGGACTTTTAACGTGGAGAAGACAATAGACTTTATAGTCTATTTGACTCTTTTAATGGATTGCTCGTTCATTTGCCGCAACTATGGTTGAAAAGTTTTATCATCTACCATATGTTCTAAATCTACGATTCATTCTTGATGAAGACTATTGATAATTTATTTATCTTTAGTCATAATATTCTTCTTGAGCTAGTTGTGCTCACCCTTTTGTTTCACAATTCCTTTCGGGTAATAAAAGTGTAAATTTGGGTCGAGCGGGGATAGCGAGGAATAGAGTGGTGGTCTATAGATGTTGAGGGTGAGGTGAATTTAACTTGGAAGGGTGTTTTGTCACTATCATACAAGATGTCTAATGACATCTGAACTCGTGTTATCATAAGACATGGTTGTGCTCATCCACTTCTTTGAGTATATTTACAAGCACTACTTATATAATCTTGGTGTTTGTTTGGAGTATAATACCCAATTAGAGGCCGTGGAGATAATGATATATCGAAGAAGACTCACCATTGGGAAGAATATGATAGTAATCTTCTTGTTTTCTTTTGGGTCTATTAGATTGACCAAGGATAATTACGTGGCCATATGATATCTACCATAACCTAAAAGCATGGCCTCCCATATACGAAGGTTTCTTGAGCACTTCCCAAAGATTCTAATTTCTAAAACAGTTTTTGACTATACCTTTATGTAAGGTGTCATTGTGACGTGCTACAGTTGGTATATATATTTGTATCCAAACTCACAGCATATGTGTTGTTGTATTTTGCACGACAATTGTTGTAATAAAGTTGTAGTTGTTTTTCTGTACCATGTATTTGACGACGTATCTTTGTAGAGGTGAGGGTACCTTGACTTCATTTCAGATTCTAACTCTTGAGGTATAACCTTTGAGTGTCTAATATGTGAAAGTAGTATGCACACAAGCCAATCATGTTTGATGATAAAGTATATACTTTGTAACAATCTTATTCATTTATTAATAAAAAGTATTTATTTATTAAAGGCTTTTAATTATCTACATGATCTTCGTTTTATAATATGTGATAAACCCATAGTTTTAAGCAATGCTTTTAGAATAATGATGATGATCATTCTAATGAGATCTAAATCTTAGAAAGCTTAAAACTAAAATAGTTCCCAATCGTTGGATTACTAAATTGGGGATTAGTGAATCCGGATAGATTGGTACATACGTTGTTGCTTTCGTTGGATGAGGATGATTGATCTCATGATCATTTGTGTGGAGACACTAAAACAAGTATGTAGGTGCTTATTAGAGAATAAGTTCAATTTGAGCGTGGCTCGCTAAGGAATACCTAATGGAGTTTTACTTGCTGTCAGGGAATTCACGTAGTGATAGTAGTACAAGTAATCCTTGGACTTGAGATCATCATAGTATCTTGTGTATGATGAGTTATACTTTGACTTATTCCTTAAGACCCTTAGTGTAAGACCCCAAAAATTTTTAAATAAAAGGAATTTCCTTTATTTATTATTTTGAAATAGTAAGGGGTGATTTGATTAATGTGGATAGTTAAGGGTTAAATCATGCAAAATAAGCAAGTGGTTATAAAATATTCATTGTTGTTTGGGAATATTCGTTTGGTCGTGGAATATTAAATCTTGTCGAGGAATATTAAATGCGACAGTAGCGACCATGTGTGTGGGCCCCATAACGGAAAGCAATTGGATGAGGAAAACGACAAATATAAGTTGGTTAAAAATAACGGCGTAGTTATTCTGATTAAGATTTGTTGGAATACCGGTGGTTAAAATACGATGTCTGGCGTGGTTGCGCGATGCTACGGTATTGCCGCGATATTGTTGAATTATTGATCCTTACGTAAGATGGCACTTACTCAATAATTTTCACAAAGTAATTCTTGCTTCAATATTTTATTTTATTGATTCAATAATTCTTTGCGTTGATATTTTATATTATTGTTGTTCAATAATTGTCAACTGCACACGATATTTCCCATTATCGGATCAATAATTCATATTATTTGAATAATATTATTAGATAACATTATTGGCAATGTCTAGAAAGTTACGTCTAAGGAGAGGTTTGG
Source organism: Panax quinquefolius (assembly GCA_020205615.1). Classification (NCBI taxonomy): domain Eukaryota; kingdom Viridiplantae; phylum Streptophyta; class Magnoliopsida; order Apiales; family Araliaceae; genus Panax; species Panax quinquefolius. Next base: position 103,869 of record JAINUW010000755.1, on the reverse strand, counting down.
TCACCTAATTGCGCGCCCGATGAAGGAGAGATCCTTATTGAAAGCCCCTTTTCTGAGGAGCGGCTTGGTTGTCATAAATTGTGATTACATAATATTATTTGTGAATAATTAATTATTGATTCATATGATAAAGAAATATTTATTTTATGTGGATATAAATGATGGATTTATTTATGTGGTTATAAATGAAGAAATTATTGTTGAGGTGTTTTATCGATATATTTTATCGGATTGGAGGTGTTAAAAATCAAATCGTGGGTTTTTGAGATATATTCTTGGGGTTATAATTTTTAATCCGACCGTTGGATTGTGGTAATTTTTGGGTATGTTATACATACATAAGTTGAGTATATGTCCACAAATTTTGAACCGTTAAAAATGCACGAATGATTTGTTGTGAATTTTAAGAGGTGTCGGATTCGGAAATTAGGTTTATAATTGATTTTGGTGGAAAATTCTAGAATTGAGTGGGCCCCACTTGTGGTTGGTGAAAAAATGTGCTGAATTTTATTTCAAATGTGGTGGGTGGCAATAGTAGCGAGTAAAAGCCATCGGTGTAGCAGTCAAGTCTCTGCTTGGTAAGGCTAACATTTTCCTATAAATAGAGGGCTAAGTTAGAATTGAAAATCACACCAGAAACAAAGTTTTCTCTCTTTCTCTCTCTATATTATTGAGCGTATTTTGTGAGTATTTAGATACTTTGAGAGTTGCTGTTCAGTACAAGTTTCATTCAGCATCACTTCCGACCTTTCCTTAGAAGTCTTGATTCTTTATGGTAAGGGATATTATTTTTTTTAATGATGATATTATTTCTTCAATATCATTATGCTGAAATGTTGATCTGAAGTTTTTATCAAATTTGGAACTTTTCATGTCGGGGTTACTATTCATGAGTTACTATTCACGAGTTACTATTCACGAGTTACTATTCACGAGTTACTATTCACGAGTACTATTCATGAAGCGTGAAGATGTTTTTGTGGAATTTCTATCTTTTGGTGTCGAGTTACTATTCACGTATCTGCACTATTCACGATACTGATTCACTATTATTCATCGAAAAATAAAATTTCTTCTTTTTTCTTCAAAATATCTATTTTGGATACTAGCTTTGATTGTATCCATGTTTTGATCATTCTTGAATTTTACACCACTATGATTATTTTTGAGGTATTGTTGGACATGGATAAAACAAAGTACGAATCCTTAATCCTTAATCCTTGTCATTTTGTTTCAATTTGGATTCGTTCTTTAAAAATATTTTTCATCATCCTCGGTCTTAAATGATGATATTATTGAATATCTTTGGCACATGGTGCAAAAAGATGAATGAATGATTTTGAAGAATATCTTTGGCTTAGTGTAGTGCAAAGATGAGCGGTGTTTAAATGAACATGACCGATGATGAATATCTTTGGCCTTTAGTGCAAAGATGAGCAGTGTTGAGATGAACATGACCGATTGAAGAATATCTTTGGCTGTGGTGCAAAGATGAATATTTGATTTGAGATGAATATTGATTGATGTTACGAGGATAAAATATTGATGATGGACCGTTTAAATTCATAGATTATAGTAGATTTCATTCTCTACGTAACTCTTCTATGAATTATTATTTCATTGCTATGAATATTGATCTGAAACTTGTTGTCTATTGTATTCTATCGATTTTTCCTGTTGGAGACTAATGATAATTTGTTGTATATTATCTTAGTCATAATATTCTTCTTGGGCTAGTTGAGCTCACCCTTTTCCTTGTTGTTCCATTTTTCTTCTCGGGAGGCGAGAATGTAGCGAGTACTAGTCGGGGTATGGAATGAAGGTTCTAGAGAGAGTTGTTTAGTAGTCCTCACCATTATTGTAAAATAATGTATCAATAAATGTGATGAGGATTTATTTGAGTATAAATATTGTCTAGAAGATAATATTTGTATTTAAACTCACGATTTTATTGTTGTGATAATAAAGTTGTAGTTGTTTACGTACCATGTATTTGGCGACTCGGCGACTCGAATGGGTTGGATGGAATGGACCAATTTTGGGGTCGTCACGGTTAATATCGAGCTTAGGGATATGATCTCCATGAGATCGGGGAATAGAACTAGGAGGGAGGCGAGTAAATCCTTCGCTAGTGTGTCCTACCTAAGCTTATTTGTTAGTTGAGTCAAGATATAGGGATATTATGTGATTGATTTCCTTAATTAACCCTTGTTTTATGACGATGTTTTGAGAATGTCGTTGAGAATATTAATAGTGGAGTAAATGAGACCGTGGAGATGCTGTGATTTACCAACGAGGAGAACGTGCAACAGTGTGAATGTTCCTCCTCCCGTGAACAACACCACCGAAAGCGAGATGATGAACGAGGGATGTTTAGAAGTTTTTTGCGAGTTCATGCAAAATCGACGAGGAGACTCGTGTTCAAAATACAGGAGAAATGATAGCAATTCACGGTGGTCATAGCCAAGCGATTCAAAGAGTTGGGACCACCAGAATTTAAGGAAAGCCGGATCCGATCATGGTGGAAACATGGGTCAAACAAATTACCAAGATATTCGATGTCTTGGGATGCGGAGGAACAGAAAGTTCCATTCGCCACTTTATGTTCCGTGGCGAAGCGATTCATCGGTGGGAATCTGTGAAGCGTACCCATCCAAATTACCGCACTCGGCGTGTCATGGGAGACGTTTGAAAGCAGTTCAATGACAAGTACTTCCTACGAAAGTATTCGTCATATGAAGGAAGTGGAGTTTATTAGACTAGAAGCGAGAATAACATGGCGGTGTCCCAATGACGAGGCGAAGTTCGCGGAGTTATCCGAGTTTGCACCTCATTTGGTGAGAGAATGAGGAGCGATGGCGCGGATGTTTACGAGGGTTTGAAACCGACATACGTCGATATCTCATTTCTCATAAATTTTCTCTCTATTCGATGTTGTCAACAGGGGCTCGGTTGTTAGAGCGAGATAACGATACGTTCAACCGAGGGACCATAACGAGATCATCTCAAGATAGCGATCATCGTAATAACGATAACCAAATGGAGAAAGAAGAATACGGACAAAAGCGGTAACCACTCCGGTGGTAATCGTGGCCATGAAAATAGAAGAAGCGAGTCGGGAGGAGATTTTAAAAGAGGAGATTCAACAACGACCATGTGAAGGCGTCGGCATTTGAGCAACTAGTTTTAAGGGAGGAGAAACGACCACCGGTCGTATATGCTACAAATGCGGAAAAGAGGGACATATCGATCAAACCGCCCACAACAGCTTAAGGTATGCTATAATTGTGGAAAGGAAGGACATATCGCTCGAGATTATGCGATGGCGAAACCTAGTTCAATGAGGAATGGTGACTCAAAAGATCATCCCGAAAAAGTCAAAGTCAAATATTCCGGAAGAGCGTTTGTGTGTGATCGTCAAAATCGAGAACCCGAACGAAGTTAGTACGCGGTTAGTTAATTATAAATTCTTACGAAGTATATACCTTACTAGATATTGGTTCTACCCATTCTTTTATCTCTCTTACTTACGCTCAACGTTTGAACTTGACTACGGAGAAATTAAACTTTGACCTATCTGTGGAGACTCCATTAGGAGAAACTTTCATTACATCCGTTGTTTAAAAATCTTGCTTGATTCAAGTTGGCACTATCACATTACACCGTTAACCTTATTTCTATAGAGATATTTGCTTTTGATGTGATTTTAAGGTTAACTACTCATCATGCCAAATTAATTGCTTTTGTAAGGTTGTTAGTTTTCATATTCCTAAGCAACTCATTATTCAATTCAAGCAATCAAACCATTGTAGTCAAACATTTTCATATCAAGCCATGAAGTCATTCGTTTATTACGGATGTCAAGTTTTCTTAGTCCATGTTATGGATTTGAATAAAGACACGTCGATTTGAATAATATTCTGTTGTTATTGATTTTTCTGACGTATTTCTGAAGAATTTCTAGGTTTACTCCCAAAGATTGATATTAAATTTTGTATCGACTTTGAACCCTATACAAAACTCATTTCTAAAATCTCATATCGAATGGCTCTATTGAACTTCGTGGAGTTAAAAATTCAACTATAAATTTGGTACTGAGCCTTTATCTTGTGACTTCCTTTGTGGAATTCACCTAAGCCGAACTCTCTGTAAGGGACGTCATATTAGATGCGATAGTAAAGCGATAGGTGTCATTGTGACGTCTTTATCCAAGGTTGGGATATAGTCACGGTTGAGAGCAACCTAAGTCGATAATCGAAATCGTAGCTTTACAGAAGCAGTTTAGTTATTTATTATTCGTTGAGGATATTCTCGAATCGCTATTCCATTATCGCGGTTGACTCGTAGAGATACAAAATTCGAATGGAGCAAGGAATGTGGAAAGAGCTTGAAGAACTCAAGAGGAGACTCATTTCAAAGACATGTTCGACCATGCCATCCTGGAAAAGCGAACGTGGTAGTGACGTGTTGAGTAGAAGATCGTATACAAATACGAAAACGATATTGTCAAAGACTAATTTCAGTATAATTTATAAATAATAGAGATGGAGATGAAAACTCTAGGTACCCACGTGATGATATCTGAGTATAATCGACTTTAATCGATAAAGTTAAAGTTTGCTCAAGCCACCGGCCTTGAGATGATGCGTATGAAGAAGAAAGTACAAGAAGGAGCTATTAGGGCGAGAATTGATGAAGAAGGAATACTTGAGTCCACTCTAGACTTTGTGTTCCTAACGACTACGATTTGAAGTACAAGATTATGATGGAGGCACACAATACACCATTTGCAATCCATCCTGGAAGTACTAAAATGTATCGTGATCTTGACATACATTTTGGTGGAACAATATGAAGAGAGAGATTGCAAAGTTTATCTCAATGTGTTTAACTTGTCAACGTGTAAAGGCGAGCATCTAGTACCTAAGGGTCCGTTGCAACCACTTGAGATTCCGAATGGAAGTGGGAACACATTACCATAAATTTCATTACTAATCTTCCCAAGGTTTCTCAAGGCATAGATGCGATTTGGGTTATTGTTGATAGATTAACCAAGTCTGCTCATTTCTTCTGCGATCTGAGACTTATTCCTTGAGCGTCTTTCTCGTATGTATATGCGTGAATGAGATTGTGAGATTGCATGGCATGCCAAGATCCATAGTTTTAGATCGTGACCCAAGATTCACTTCATGATTTTGGGTTAGTTTGTAGAAAGCTATGGGCACGAATTTACGATTGGTTTGGCATACCATCCTCAAACCGGATGGGCAATCGAAAGGACTACTAAAACTCTTGAAGATATATTAAAACTCGTGTCCTAGATTTCAAAGGAAGTTAGGATAAGTACTTGCCATTGGTGGAATTCTCATACAACAATAGTTATTAAACAAATATAGGCATGGTTCCATTCAAGCATTATATGGACGAAAATGTCGTTCTCCAATATGTTGGGATGAGGTGGGTGAAGCAACATTGTTGGGACCCGAGTTAGTACGTATATGACTACCAAAAGATCCAAATGATTCGACAACGTATACAAAAAGCGGCACAAGATCGACAAAAGAGTTATGCGGATCTTCATCGAAAGGGCGTGGAATTTAATGTAGGGGATCATGTATTGTTGCGAGTTGCTCCATGGAAGGGAGTTACAAGATTTGGGAAGAGAGGAAAGCTCAATCCACGATTTATCGGTCCATTTCAAATTCTTGATCGAGTAGGAAATGTAGCCTATAGACTTTGCGTTACCTCCGAAGTATGTCTCGTGTTCATAATGTGTTCACATATCTCAGCATTAAATAAATATGTGAAGACCCGAACCAAAGTTATAGAGTTAGAACCCAGGACGAGATAGCCAAGACTTAACGTGATGAGGAGGTACTGTCAAGATTTTGGATAGGAAGGAGCATGTCCTACGTGCAAAGGTTATACCACAAGTTAAAGTTTTGTGGAGGAATCATGCTATAGAGGAAATGACCTAGGAGTTGGAAACGGAAATGAAAGCGAGGTATCCTCACCTTTTGAAACACTGTAGTCGTCACGTCAATTTCGAGGGACGAAATTTCATAAGGAGGGAGGTTGTAAGACCGAAAAATTTTTTTAAATAAAAGGAATTTCCTTTATTTATTATTTTGAAATAGTAAGGGTTGATTTGATTAATGTGGATAGTTAAGGGTTAAATCACGCAAAATTTCAAAATAAGCAAGTGGTTATAAAATATTCATTGTTGTTTGGGAATATTACGTTTGGTCGTTGAATATTCGTCGTTGTCGGAATATTCGCATTTACTGGTATGACCATGTGTGGGCCCCATAACTGAAAGCGATTGGATGAGGAAAACGACAGATATATATAAGTTGGTTAAAAATAACAGCGTAGTTATTCTGAATTAAGAATTTTTGAATACCCGTGGTTAAAATACGATGTCTGGCGTGGTTAACAAGAGTACCTGCGGTATTGCACGTTATTGTTGAATTATTGATCCTTACGTAAGATGGCACTACTCAATAATTTTCACGATGAATTCTTTATTCAATATTTTATTTTATTGATTCAATAATTGCTGCGCGTTGATATTTTATATTATTGTTGTTCAATAATTGTCACCGCACACGATATTTCCATTATCGGATCAATAATTCATATTATTTGAATAATATTATTAGATAACATTATTGGCAATGTCTAGAAAGTTCTGTCTAAGGAGAGGTTTGGTCACCTAATTGCGCGCCAGTAAGGAGAGATCCTTATTGGAAAGCCCCCTCTTTCCTGGGAACGGCCTGGTTGTCATAATTGTGATTCTGTAATATTATTTGTGAATAATTAATTATTGATTCATATGATAAAGAAATATTTATTTTATGTGGATATAAATGATGGATTTATTTATGTGGTTATAAATGAAGAAATTATTGTTGAGGTGTTTTATCAGTATTTTATCGGATTGGAGGTGTTAAAAATCAAATCAGGGGTTTTGAGATATATTGCGGGGGTTATAATTTTTAATCCGAATAGTTGGATTATGGTAATTTTGGATATGTTATACATACATAAGTTGAGTATATGTCCACAAATTTTGAACAGTTAAAAATGCACGAATGATTTGTTGTGAATTTTAAGAGGTGTCGGATTCGGAAATTAGGTTTATAATTGATTTTGGTGGAAAATTCTAGAATTGAGTGGGCCCCACTTGTGGTTGGTGAAAAAATGTGCTGAATTTTATTTCAAATGTGGTGGGTGGCAATAGTAGCGAGTAAAGCCATCGTGCTGGTCGAAGTCCGCTTGGTAGGGCTAACATTTTCCTATAAATAGAGGGCTAAGTTAGAATTGAAAATCACACCGAAACAAAGTTTTCTCTCTTTCTCTCTATATTATTGAGCGTATTTTGTGAGTATTTAGATACTTTGAGAGTTCTTTATTGATCTGACAAGTTTCATTCAAAGATCACTTGAGCCTTTCCTTAGAAATCTTGATTCTTTGAGGTAAGGGATATTATTTTTTTTCGTAATGATATTATTTCTTCAATATCATTATCTTTGAAATGTTGATCTGAAGTTTTATCAAATTTGGAACTTTTCATGTCGGGTTACTATTCATGAGTTACTATTCACGAGTTACTATTCACGAGTTACTATTCACGACGAGTACTATTCACGAGTGAAGCGTGAAGATGTTTTTTGGAATTTCTATCTTTTGGTGTCGGAGTTACTATTCACGTATCGGCCTTTATTCACGATATCTGACACTATTCACGTATACGGCACTATTCATCGAAAAATAAAATTTCTTCTTTTCGTCCAAAATATCTATTTTGGATACTAGCTTTGATTGTATCCATGTTTTGATCATTCTTGAATTTTACACCACTATGATTATTTTTGAGGTATTGTTGGACATGGATAAAATAAAGTACGAATCCTTAATCCTTAATCCTTGTCATTTTGTTTCAATGGATTCGTTCTTTAAAAATATTTTTCATCATCCTCAGTCTTAAATGATGATATTATTGAATATCTTTGGCACATGTAGTGCAAAGATGAATGATTTCTGAAGAATATCTTTGGCTGTAGTAGTGCAAAGATGAATGATTTCTGAAGAATATCTTTGGCACAGAGTGCAAAGATGAGCGGTGTTTTAAATGAACATGACCGATCGATGAATATCTTTGGCCTTTAGTGCAAAGATGAAGCAGTGTTGAGATGAACATGACCGATTGAAGAATATCTTTGGCTGTAGTGCAAAGATGAATATTTGATTTGAGATGAATATTGATTGATGTTACAGGATAAAATATTGATGATGGATTTATTAAATTCATAGATTATAGTAGATTTCATTCTCTACGTAACTCTTCTATGAATTATTATTTCCGCTAAATATTGATCTCGAAACTTGTTGTCTATTGTATTCTATCGATTTTTCCTGTTGGAGACTAACGATAATTTGTTGTATATTATCTTAGTCATAGTATTCTTTACCGGGCTAGTTGAGCTCACCCTTTTCCTTGTTGTTCCATTTTTTCTTCTCGGGAGGCGAGAATGTGTAGCGAGTCTTAGTCGGGGTATGGAATGAAGGTTCTAGAGAGAGTTGTTTAGTAGTCCTCACCATTATTGTAAAATAATGTATCAATAAATGTGATGAGGATTTATTTGAGTATAAATATTGTCTAGAAGATAATATTTGTATTTAAACTCACAGCTTTTATTGTTGTGATAATAAAGTTGTAGTTGTTTACATGCATGTATTTGGCGACTTCGAGAATGGGTTGGATGGAATGGACCTATTTTGGGGTTGTCACACTTAGGGTATATCAAAGGGTATGCTTGGGTATAATAAGTTGTATATGGAGATAATGTATAATCAATAAAGAATCTACCACTTCTAATAAAAGAAGAGAAATGTCCTATGTGATTCGATAAATGACAACCCAAGAGTCCTTGGCGAAGCGAGAATGAAATTAGAAAGGAGTTTCTAATTTGCATTATTTGGTGTTGTGCATTTAAGGATCGAAATACATATAATTAAATAAAATAAGACTTGACAGTAATTTCATGTCTTATATTTAATTGGGACATTGTATGGTGGAAGGATTGAATTGTATGGTAACTATTTACTCAAAGGTTCTTTTATGATTAATGTTGAAATCTATATTATCCGGAAAGTCGTTGATCGCTGGGAGACTTATCCCTATTGTAGAATAAATATTATTTATTTAAATAAATTAATTGTTTAATTTATTTATTTAAATAAGATTAGAATTGTTCTAATTGATTTATTCACAACCGGTTTAATATGGAGAACCTAAAGGGTCACACCATAAAAGGAAGAATAATTATTTAAGAAGTTAATGGCATAATCGTAATAATATATTATGTATATTTAATTTAATCTATGGTGATAGAATAAATTAAATAGCTTAATATTATTATTTAATATTTTAGAAATATTAAATATATAAATTAATAAGAGGAGTCTTATTAATATTATTACAATTATTATTATTTTAATTTCTAAAAGAGTTTAGGAATTAATTTAATATAAGTACTCTCATTTATTCCTAATTGGATTAGGAAGGAAAATTAGTTAAAGGAGTTTAATTAATTATCCCTAATAAGATTAGGGAGCTTAATTAATTAAAAAAATTTAATTAATTAAATAAATCCCAATTCCTTAATTGTTAAGGTGGGTTGACCACATCTATAAATAAGAGGAGTCTTATTATGGGTGGTGGGGGTTGTTGACTTTACAACTACGTAATAATTCCAATTTGTTGGAGAATGCGCCTTTTTTATATAGAGATAGAAAACTAGGGTTTGAGCCAATACCTTCTTCTTGAATCTTTATTTTTCCTTGGTGGATCACCTCTGAGGCCAAACATTTTGGGTGGCTAATGTTGATCTAAGGAAGGAACCAAACCCCGGTGGATTCAAGTTGAACGAAAAAGGATTGGAGGTGAACTTGTACCTGAGGAAGCTCGATCTTCAAGGGTATGATTTTATTCTTTATCTTTTCGTTTAATTAATAATTATGCATAAAGGGTGATCCGGGTATATGGTTTGTAAATTTTTTAAACTCTGATTTATCTCGCTTAAGCTTTAATTTTTACAATTTGATTAAGGCTTCTTGAATATTACAAATCTAACGAAGGTATCGAGCCAAACCTTTATGTAAATTATTAATTGTTTTAATTTGATATTATATTGATATGTGTTTAGAACAATTTAATTGGGCATAATTTTATTGTATAAAATTTAATAAAAAAAAAAAAAAAAAGGTCCGAATTTTTTTTTTTAAGGCAACAGGATTTTGCAGGCTTAAAAAAAAAAAGTTAACAAGTTTTTTTTTTAAGCATGCACGGAAATCGAGGCAAGGATTTTGCAGGCTTGAAAAAAAAAAAAAAGGTTAACAAGTTTATTTTTTTTTGAAATTACATGTCCTCGCTAGATGGGAACTATTCAAGTGGGATTCAAGTAGTATTCAAGTGATGCCTAATAAAAAAAAAAAAGTTCTCGGGCGGCATTGTCTATACAAATTTATATATGATATATACGAATCACGTGGAAAAGGATTAGCACGCGAAATATTACTAGTAATATTATATATATATTTATATATATATATAATATATTTTAATAATTTTATAATTAAAATAAAAGTTTTATTTTAATCTTAAAATAAAGGTTTATTTTAATATTAAAATAAAGTAGTTTATTTTAATTTTAAAATTAAATTTCATCTTAACTAATTAGAGTTGGAATTGGATTCCATGATAACTAATTGGAGTTGAAATTGGATTTTATTTTTCCTAAAATAAAGGAGTTTATTTGTGAATAGGGAAGTAAATCCATCTTTCCTTAAATAAAGGAGTTTGTTTAGATATGAAATAAAATTTCATATTATTCAAAATAAAAGAGTTTATTTGTGAATAGGAAAAGAGAATCCTAATTTCCTTAAATAAAAGAGTTTATTTAAATATGGAATAAGATTTCATATTATTCAAAATAAAGGATTTTATTTGTGAATAGGAAAGAATATCCGTGTTTCCTTTAATAAAAGATTTTTTTACATGGAATTGGATTCCATAATTAATTAAAATAAAAGAGTTTATTTTAATTAAAGATTTTTTACATGGAATTAGATTCCATAATTAATTAAAATAAAGGAGTTTATTTTGATTAAAGATTTTGATTAAAATAAAATAGTTTATTTTATTCAAAATTAAATAAATTAAAATAAAATAGTTTTATTTTGATTTAAATTTGGATTAAAATAAAGGAGTTTATTTTGGTTCAAAATAGATTTTATACTAACTAAATTTGCCCATTAAATGATATCAATATATATATTAAATGTTTATTATTCATAGGATGAATGTTATTTATTGATGCGCATATGATGATGTGTATGATAATAAATGGGATTGATTATGGACTATTGACCAATGTGATTGGATTTTATTTTAGTTGGATGCATGAATGTATGGGTTTTATTAAATGGGGTTCTGCAGACCTCGCCTTCTCTAATTTTTCTTAATGTAAATTCTATCTCCTCCTATGTACTTCCCCTCGATTTACGATCAAGGTTTCTATTTATTTTAAATAGTTTTGTAATAGGAATAGTTAGAATTAATTTTGAAAAATTGGAGATCAAGGAACAAGGAGCGCTTGAAGACCCGTTTGTAATGGAGCAGGGTTTAAATGTAATAGTTATATTTAAATATTATTTCTTGCACCCTAGGGTTTGACCTTTTGGTTCACTTGGTGGCTCTAGTGAACCAAACTAAAATAAAAGTCCATAATCAATTCGGGTAGAATATAGTATTATATATGTGCATGCTTATACTATATATATTATATATTATGCAAACATGCTTCGCATGTTCATTAATATATTACGCGTATTTTATATATATATGTGCAAATGCACGCTAAACAAGATGAGACAAATTAATAACAAACCCCTCAAATTTTTATATTAAGTCCTAAGCGTTCTCAAAGATATTTGGAATATCGAACGTTAAGCCTTAGCATGATAAAATTAATAAAGTATTAAATCTTTAATATGAGTTTGTTGTGTCACCACAAGGCAAGTATTAAGTATTTAAGATGTTAATTTATCACATTTGATGCTTATAAAGAAAATTGAACAATATTGTTTTGTTGTGTCACCACAAGGATGATATTTTTCTTTTTTTGAATATATGGAGTGCTAGGTCGGACTTAACTTGGATAATTTTGATTCTGGATGTGCCACCACTTGATCAAAATAATCTAAGAGGCAAAAGAAAAGGAGTTGCATAGTTGATGTAATTGACAAAAGTTGTCTACCTATTTATTTATATATAGTTTGTTTATGTCACCACAAGGCTATATACATTTGAAATGGGATCCTTATTCTCACTAGCAAATCTTTAATTAGATTTTGCCGAATTATATAAGTGAGGGTAATATAGTTTGAAGAAAATAGTGGGAGATACCAATTTAAAACAAGACCTAAATTATTTTGGTAATTAATAAAAGAATGTATGTTAAAATGTTGTTAATTACAAATTCATTTACAAAATTTTACAATGTCTAAAATTACTATCACTGCGAAGCATATTAGATGCTAAATTAACCAGATCGAATTAAACGGATTGGTTAAGGAATTTGAGAATAGTTCTCATAGCTGAAAAGTTATCTTATGTCCTTAATACGCCTATCCCTGCAATAGTTGCAGACAATGCCTCTGAGGAAGAGATTACTACTTTTAGAAAGTGGCAAGATGATGCACAGTTGGCTCAATGCATCATGCTCGCATCCATGAGTAACGAGCTTCAGTACACGGCATGAAACTATGGATGCTCTACTATATTCCTGCACATCAAGTAGTTGATGGTGAGGAAAGTAGGACTGATAGATATCAAATATCTAAAGAGCTCTTCCGATCTAGAATGGCCAATGGCACTATAGTACAGATAAAAGTTCTTAACATGATCAATTTGATTGATCAATTAGGACAACTGGTTTTGTCATGGATGGAGAGTTGAGCCAAGATTTGATCTTGCCATCACTCCCGGACTCCTTTCACAATTGTTGTGAATTTTTCATATGAACAAGCTAGATATCGCCCTCATTGATTTGCTTAACATATTGAAAAATGTTGAGAGTCACTTTCCAACCAAGAAAGATCAAGTCTTCTTGGTAGGGGCCAAAGGATCTTTTGAAAAGAAGAACGATTCAAAGAAGGTAAATAGAAAGGCATAAACAAAGGATAATAAGAATAAAAGCGTCACGGATAACAAATGAGTTTGCTTCCACTCGCAATAAGCCCGACACCTTTGGAAAGAAATCTGCGAGAAGCATCTTGCGAGGCTAACCAAAAAAGCTTAGTGAAGTTTCTATTACAAATACAATTTTGTTCATAATTTAAAATAAATTTTTTTTTAAGTCGAGGTTCTACTTGGGTATTGGATACCGATTTTTGGTTTTCATAAATATAGATTTATGAAGGACCAAATGAAGTAGAAAGTTAAACAAATATAAGTAATCCTATGTGTGGAAAATGAAGCAAAGGTTGCTTGCATTAGCCATAGAAACTTATAGTTTAGCAATGCTACGGGAAAATCTATTAAGTCAATAAGTTGTTATTGTATTCCAGTTCTTGTTAAAAATATTATTTCCATTTTATTGTTGGACAATGAAATTTTTGGTATTATAATTAAGAACAATTGTTGTTCTATTTATAATAATAATGTTTTGTATAGAACCGGAATATTACTTAATAAATTTTGTATACTTGACTTACATGAAAATAATTTTGCATATTGAACAAATTAGTATAAGAAAAGGAGATGATCATTCAAAGAGTTGAATGTATGTATTTGTTGAAATACAAGTGTGAATTATTTGAAAGGTTCAAAGAATTCAGAAGTGAAACAAATTAGCGATGTATTAAGATTCTTTGATTAGATCAAGGAATAAATACTTGTGCAATAAGTTTCGGATCATCTCAAATGGTTTTCTCATAATGGACACATCCCTCGATCTGTGATAATTGATTGATGTATCCGAAAGAAAAATCATACCTTGTTGGACATGGTACGGTCCATAATGATTTTACTGACATTCCAAAGATCCTTCAGGATCATGTCCTAGAAATGGTCGCATATCTATGAAAAGGTAACCTCAAAATCAGCCCCAAGACTCCATAAAAGTTATGGACAGGGAGGATTCCTAATCTTAAGTATGTTAAGATAAGGGGTTGTCCAACTTATGTGAAAAGGTTTCAAAGGATAAGCTTGGGACAAGATTTTATAAATGTCGATTTGTGGGACATCCTAAAGTAAGTTTAGGGTATATGTTCTATAATCCTACTTAGCAAAAGGTTTTTGTTGCGAAACACGCTGCCTTCTAAGATAAAGGTGTTTATCATTGAAAGGGCTAGTGGGAGGATAATAGATCTTGAAGAGTTCAAGAACCACAAAACACTATAAATCGAGATAAGAGGAACACAGAGATAGACTATTGTACCACAACCGAATCGTAAATCTGGAATAGTACCGAAGATACCTAGGAGGTATGGATTCATCATGGATGATGATGATGAGGTACGCATCATAGAAGATGATGATCCAGAGTTACATTCGATGAGGTAAGACTTCTAGTGTGTACAAAAGGGTCAGTGGGAGCGTCGTGAAATTTCTAGTATTCTATGTTGATATACTACGGATGAGGAATTACATACCAATGATACAATCAGTAAAGATAAAGTTGTCTAAACATTCCTCCATGAATGATTTGGAAGAGTATCATTATTGGGGATGCAAATCTATATAGATAGATTTAAGAGGATGCTCGACTTAACCCAAGGAACGTATATTCATTTGATGCTAAAGTCGTTTAGCATGGCAAACTCCAAGAGATGTCTCATGTCGATGAGCTATGGAGTGTATCTCTCTTAATAGTCCCCAAAGACTCCAAAAGAGAGATCACATGAGTGCTTATCATGTATGCAATGAAATATACGAGACTGATGTTGATCACCATATTCGGAGAAGTTCACTATGAGTCGGTGAAAAACATCTTAAAGTGCTTAACCTAAGCACTAAGGATGTGATCATACACATGGTGGGTCTTAATTAAAACTAGAGGGCTTAATGAGACTCAAGTTTTTTCAGACGGACCAAGACGAATGAAAATCCACTTTAAGGTAAAAGAGTTATCTTGAATAATGGTGCGAGTGAATTGAAAGGTTCCAAACAATGAAAGAGTTCTTTGGTTTAGTGATAAAGAAAAAAGTATATAGTTATAAATGAAGGCTGCAAGTTGATTGTTTTGATTAAAAGTTCATTACGAATCCTAGGAATAGTTCTAAGTCTCATCTTGGATCTAAACATGTGTTGAGGCACTTTCATTTGATTATTAGAATCATTGAAAGATGGGAAATCACTATAGAGATAGTGGACTCTCATGAACAACATTACATATCCATTAACTAAAGCTTATCCAACAATGGGATAATCGTCACTTAGAGAAGAAGAGTATAAGATACCATGACGATTGGCTTTAGTGCAAGTGGGAGATTGAAAGTAGTATGCACACAAGCCAATCATGTTTGATGATAAAGCATATACTTTGTAACAATCTTATTCATTTATTAATAAAAGTATTAATTTATTAAAGGTTTTAATTATCTACATGATCTTTGTTTTATAATATGTGATAAACCCATAGTTTTAAGCAATGCTTTTAGAATAATGATGATGATCATTCTAATGAGATCTAAATTCTTAGAAAGCTTAAAACTAAAATAGTTCCCAATCGTTGGATTACTAAATTAGGGATTAGTGAATCCGGATAGATTGGTACATACGTTAACTTGCTTTCATTGGATGAGGATGATTAATCTCATGATCATTTGTGTGGAGACACTAAAACAAGTATGTAGGTGCTTATTAGAGAATAAGTTCACCGAGCATTGGCTCGCTAAGGAATACCTAATGGAGTTTTACTTGCTGTCAATAGGAATTCTGTAGTGATAGTAGTACAAGTAATCCTTGGACTTGAGATCATCATAGTATCTTGTGTATGATGAGTTATACTTTGACTTATTCCTTAAGACCCTTAGGGTATATCAAAGGGTATGCTTGGGTATAATAAGTTGTACATGGAGATAATGTATGATCAATAAAGAATCTACCACTTCTAATAAAAGAAGAGAAATGTCCTATGTGATTCGATAAATGACAACCCAAAGAGTCCTTGGCGAAAGCGAATGAAATTAGAAAGGAGTTTCTAATTTGCATTATTTGGTGTTGTGCATTTAAGGATCGAAATACATATAATTAAATAAAATAAGACTTGATGATAATTCCATGTCTTATATTTAATTGGGACATCAGTATGGTGGAAGGATTGAATTATACGGTAACTATTTACTCAAAGGTTCTTTTATGATTAATGTTGAAATCTATATTATCCGGAAAAGTCGTTGATCGCTAGAGAGGCTTATCCCTATTGTAGAATAAATATTATTTATTTAAATAAATTAATTATTTAATTTATTTATTTAAATAAGATTAGAATTATTCTAATTGATTTATTCACAACCTAGGTTTAATATGGAGAACCTAAAGGGTCACACCATAAAAGGAAGAATAATTATTTAAGAAGTTAATGGCATAATCGTAATAATATATTATGTATATTTAATTTAATCTATGGTGATAGAATAAATTAAATAGCTTAATATTTATTATTTAATATTTTAGAAATATTAAATATATAAATTAATAAGAGGAGTCTTATTAATATTATTATAATTATTATTATTTTAATTTCTAAAAGAGTTTAGGAATTAATTTAATATAAGTACTCTCATTTATTCCTAATTGGATTAGGAAGGAAAATTAGTTAAAGGAGTTTAATTAATTATCCCTAATAAGATTAGAGAGCTTAATTAATTAAAAAAATTTAATTAATTAAATAAATCCCAATTCCTTAATTGTTAAGGTGGGTTGCCCACATCTATAAATAAGAGGAGTCTTATTATGGGTGGTGGGGGTTGTTGACTTTACAACTACGTAATAATTCTAATTTGTTGGAGAGTACGCCCTTTTTCTATAGAGATAGGAAAAACTAGGGTTTGAGCCAATACCCCTTCTTCTTGAATCTTTATTTTTCCATGGTGGATCACCTCTAGAGGCCAAACGCTTGGGTGGCTAATGTTGATCTAAGGAAGAAACCAACCCCGGTGGATTCAAGTTAAACGCGAAAAGGATTAGAGGTGAACTTGTACCTGAGGAAGCTCGATCTTCAAGGGTATGATTTTATTCTTTATCTTTTCGTTTAATTAATAATTATGCATAAAGGGTGATCCGGGTATATGGTTTGTAAATTTTTTAAACTCTGATTTATCTCGCTTCCGCTTAATTTTTGCAATTTGATTGCGCTCTTGAATATTACAAACCTAACAATATGATCCTTCTTATCCAAGATTTTAACATGTATCTCCTCATACGTTAAATCTTTTGTTATATCGTCTGGTTCTAAATCAATAATGTGGTTCGGGTCATCCACATATTTACGTAACATCGATACGTTATGAACACGCAACATTCTTGGCGATAAAACGAGTCTATAGGCCACAGTTCCTACTCGATCAAGGATTTCAAATGGGCCAATAAAATCGAGGGTTGAGATAACGCCTTCTTGAACCTTCTTCACATTCATCAAATTCGGCTGTGTAGCTTGAGCGGCTTTAACTTTATCGATTAAAGTCGATTCTACTCGTATATTCGTTATCACCACGTGGGTCCCTAGAGTCTTTAACTCCATCTTCATCATTTGTAAGTTATACAAAATAAGTTTTTTTTGTTAAGAACATCGCACTCGTAAACGCATACGATCTTTTACTCAACGCGTCAGCTACCACGTTCGCTTTTCCACGATGATATTGAATGGTACGATCATAATCTTCAACAGCTCGAGCCAATGTCTTTGGCGCATGTTACGTTCATTTTAGTTGAAGAAATATTTGGGGGTTTAAGAAATGTGTTTTGTACTGGGGTCAATACAAAATTAGATTTCACGCTTTAGGGGTAGGCTAGGAAGTCTTCAAGAATACGTCAAGAAATTTATTAATAATAAAAATATCATTCAAAACTGTGACCCTCATCCAAGACTTGGATAGTACGTCACATTGATACCTATCAATTTGCCACTGTTATTCACGACGTCCCCTACGGATAATCTGGCTTTGGCTTATTCCACACAAGGAAGTCAACAACGAAAGGATCGGGGCTCTTTACTTATGGCTTGATATGACAGTGATTGACTTTAGTGGTTTGGTTGCTTGAATTCGCATAACAGGTTGGATAGGAATATGAAAGCTAACAACCTTACGAAAAGCATGATGAGTAGTTAACCAATCGATTCCTAAAATCACATCAAAGGCAAGTATTTGCAAAGAGATAAGATCGACAGGTAACGTGAAAATGTCGATTTGAATCAACAAGATTTATAAACAGTGGAGGTAACGAAGGCTCCTACTAATGAAGTTTCAACCAATAAGTCAAAGTCTAACTTCTCCGGAGTCAAAGTTAAACGTTGAACGCAAGTAAGAGAGATAAAATAATGGGTAGAACCGGTATCTTATAAGGTATAGACTTCGTAAGAATTTATAATTAACTAACCCGTGCTAACTTCATTCGGGTTACTCGCTTTTTGAGAAGTCACGAAGAATGCTCTCCCTTGCACTACCAGTTTTGACTTTTTTGGGACGGCCTTTGGTGCCTCCATCATAGCTGAACTTGTCTTCAGTGAACGACAAAATCGGGCTAGGTGACCTTCTTTTCCATAATTATAACATTATTTGGACGACATCGCGAAGTTTGGACTGATATGTCCTTCCCCTCCATATTTGAAACATATGATAGGTGGTCGTTCTCCTTCCTTAACAACGGGTGCTGGTGCTGACGTCTTTCTATCATTGTTGAATCTCCTCTTCTTGAAATGTCCATTCTTATTATTTTGGCCATGATTACCACCGAAGTGGTTACCATTTCTGGCATGTTGATTCCCTTCACGCTTATTATCACCGCATCGATGACTGCTATCACCCAGATATTATCATTTTTCGTTGCTCTCTTTTGGTTGGGTTGACTCACTATCGCGCGCTCCAAAGAATGGCGAGCCCTATTAACAACATCTGAATACAAACAAAGTTTATGAGAAATGAGATATTGACGTATCTCAGGTTTCAAACTTCTTAGAAACATCCGCGTCATTCTCTCCTCATTATCAACCAAATGGGATGCAAACCGGGACAACTCGGCAAATTTGGCTTCGTACTGCCACACGGTCATGTTGTTTTGCTCCAGTTTAATGAACTCTACCTCTTTCATGTGACGAATACTTTCAGGAAAGTACTTGTCGTTGAACAGTTCTTGGAACTTCTCCCAAGTCATCTTCAGTGCGGCAGGTTGAGTACGCTTTACAGATTCTCACCAATAATCTGCCTCTCCTCGTAACATGAAGGTGGCAAAGGGAACCTTTTGTTCCTCGGAGCATCCTAAGACACCAAATATCTTGGTAATCTATTTTATCCACGTCTCCGCCTTAAGTGGTTTTGGTTCTCCAATAAACTCTGGTGGTCCCAGTTCCTTGAACTGCTTAGCAGTGACCGTTCGAGAGTTGCTAGTGTTTCCACCTGCATTTTGGACAGGAGCCGCTCTTACCTAATGTTTCATGAATTGCATGAAGCCTCGGAACATTCCGTCGTTCATCATTTGGTTAGTGTTGTTGTTTGCATGAGGATTGTCGCCTTCCTGATACACATTGTCCTGATTATTGATCTGTGGAGACTCAATGGTCTCCAGTGCTCCATTGATGTTCTCAACATTCTCGGATGCCATTTTCAAGTATTGCCACAAAATAAGGGTTAATTAACATATCACATATTATCCCTATACTCTGACAAACCAATTAAATAACAAATAAACTTAGGTAGGTCATACAAGCGAAGGAATTCCCCGTCTCTCCCCTCCTAGTTCTTGTCTCACATCTTAGCTAGGGATCATATCCCTAAGCTTTGATACCAACTGTGACGCCCCCAAAATAGGTATACATCACCTATTCTGAGTCGCCAAATATATGGTACAAATTCAAATACAACTTTATAATACAACAGTCGTGTAAGATATGACAAAACATAATATAAGAGTTTTAATAAGAATATTGTCATCTTGACAATATCCACACTCAATGAAATCCTCATTACATTTATTGTCACACTATCTAACAGAATAGTGAGGACTACTAATGCTATCATCTGGACCATCACTCCTTTCCCCGACTAGTCCACCTTACGCGTTCTCATTTCACGGAAGAAACGGTGAAAGAAAGGGTGAGCTCAACTAGTCCAATGAAATATTATGACTAAGATAATGCGAGGATAAATTATCATTAGCCTTCAACAATGTTAAACCGATAAAATACAATAGACATCAAGTTTAACTGCAGTGGAACAAGCAATCCATTAAAAGAGTCAAGTAGAGAATAAAATCTACTATCTTTTATGATTTAAAACATTTTTTCATTACTTTTATCGCTGAGACTCAGCTTAATAAATAATCCACATCATCCCTGCAACACGGACAAGGATATTCATTAGGGTCACGACCACAAATTATCCATGCACTACGGGCTAAGGATATTCGTGTATTCATCAATGGTCATGAACATGCCAACAACTATCCATCAATGCACTACGGCCAATGATATTCATTAGGGTCACGACCACAAATTATCCATGCACTACGGGCCAAGGATATTCGTGTATTCATCAATGGTCATGATCATGCCAACAACTGTCCATCAATGCACTACGGCCAATGAGGACTTATACCACATCAGTTGTAACATTGCGGTCATGATTATACCGAATAATCCCTGGTCATAATCATACCAAGTCCATCTGTGCTCTACAGGCCACAGATGACTTTCAACAGAATATAAACATGAGGATGATGACAACGATATATGAATTCAATAAAACAAGTTCAAGAATTAATTTGTCCAGGAACCAATAACGTCCAAATTGTCAACATAATACTGTTTTGTGGGGTAAAATTCAAGAATGCTCAGAAGAATATTCCCATGAAAAGATATTGGATGGAACGTAAATATCAAGGATATTCACTAATTTCATGGAGTATAAAAGCCAAAACTTTAACCAACTGAGTATAATAAGGAATAGAATAACAAAAGAATTCACCAGGTATACGGTAATCCGCGTATACAGGTTATCCCAACAGAATAATAAATAATGGAACTAGGTAAGGCGTAAAACGCACCGACAGGATATTTCAACAGAATAAAAAAGAATGGAATAACAACAGAATTCACCAGGTATACGGTAATCCGCGTATACAGGTTATTCCAATAGAATAATAAATAATGGAACCAGGTCAGGCGTAAAACGCACCGACAGGATATTCCGACAGAATAATAAAGAATGGAATAACATAAGGATTTCACCATGTATAGGGTATGCCGCGTATACAGGTTATTCCAACAGAATAATATAGAATGGAATAACATAAGGATTTCACCAAGTAAAGGGTATGCCGCTTATACAGGTTATATATAGGGTATGTCACAGATATCAAAGTTATTCCTAACGTAATAATAAAGAATGGAATAATGTATGATTTCACCAAGTAAAGGGAATGTAAACTTATCGAGGTTATGTATAGGGTATGTCACAGATATGAGTTATTCCAAAAGAATAATAAAGAATGGAATAATGAAAGGATTTCACCAAGTAAAGGGTGTGCCGCTTATACAAAGTTATGTATAGGGTGTCACAGATATCTGAGTTATTCCTAATGAATAATAAAGAATGGAATAACAGAAGTTCTCTTCATGAATAAGAAAGAATAACACTCCTTACCGTAAAAGAAACTGGATATAGAAGTAGTGAAATAGCAGAGTTTCTTCTTTCTCTCTATAATTTCTCTCTCTAGATTTTCAGTGAATTCATAAGAAATAATGAAGGAATGAGCTTCTATTTATAGAAGAATGGAATGAATAGTAACTAATTCATGAACGGTCCAGATTGATTTACTTTTAAACGGACGGTCCATATTAAAACTTAAAGTAACGGTCCATACTGATTCACTATTAAAACCTTAAACCAACGATCCATATTGATTTACTATTAAAACTTTAAACCAGCGGTCCATATTGATTTACTATTAAAACTTTAAACCAACAATCCATATTGATTTACTATTATAAATTCAACCAACGGTCTGAAAAATTAGCACATCTCCTCATGGAGTAATATTGTACCCAAATACCTGAATGCACAATACTAGAGTGAATAGTAACTCGTGAATAGTAATTTATGAATAGTAACTCATGAATAGTAACTCCTGAATAGTAACTCGTGAATAGTACTCTAACATGAAAAGTTTCCCGGATACCCGATTGAACAATATAACCTCCAGACATCAATTATCATTGGAATAGATGTCGACAAATAATCCCAACACAATGAACTATCAAATTCATCTTTAATCAACACGAACTTATTCATCATTAATATCATAACTCACAATATTTAAAAACCGTTAGTTCCTGGACGTAGGGGCTTTCAGATAAGGATTTCTCCCTATTGGTAGCGCAATTAGATTATCTAACTTCTCGATGTAACTTCTGACATTGTCGATATTGCAATTTAATAATATTAATAACTCGTCGTCTCAATTATTAATTTAATAAAATAAAATATTATGCACATGATATTGTGATAATAATCGAATCAATAATATGAGAGATATGATCGTGAATTCTTCATAGCAATAATTGAGTAAAACCGAGTGACTTATCATGTAAGCATCAATAATCAATCTGGTGTACTATGCAACCACGCCATTCATCGTACTTTTTACTACCGGTAGTTCAACAAAGATAATTCAGTAAAACCTCCGCCGTTATTTTCATAAAATATTTTTGTCTTTTTCTAAGTACGACAATACTTCTGTTATGGGGTCCACCAATGATTATGCCGTCGTACGAATGTTCCCCGACAAAAAGAATATTCCCCGGACAAACGATTATTATATAACAACGTGCATACTTTGCAAAATTTATAAATATTACATACAACTATAACATTATATCAAATTCATACCATAATATTAAAAAAAAATTCAAAAAAATTAAATATTTACTCATAAAATCTGGGGTCTCACAAAAACACTATCACAGTACTATGCAATACTATGCATAATAAAATATAATATATTCTAATTATTGTCTAATAAAACAAATAACTTTATAAAAGTATTATGTTTTATATAAAAAGATATTACTATGCAAAACACTATGCATAATAGAATATTATATATTCTATTTATAGTCTAATAAAACGAATAACTTTATAAAAGTATTCTGTTTTATATAAAAAGCTTTTCTGTTTTATTACATTAATAATACAATAAAACAAAACTCATCATCATTATTATTCTTCACACTATTAATCGACCAGGTCGTTCCCAGGAAAGAAGGGGCTTTCCAATAAGGATTTCTCCCTATTGGCGCGCAATTAGATTATCTAACCTCTCCTTGACAGAACTTCTATACATCGTTAATATTGCAAATAATAATATTAATAACTTCGTCGTCTCAATTATTGACTTAATAATATAAAAAATATCGACCATAATTTAATCAAATCTGAGTGACTTCTCATGTAAGCATCAATAATAAATACCGTGTGCTACTATGCAACCACGCCAGACATCGCATTTCTTTAACACTGTGTGTTTTTATGCGTTTATCTGTAAAACTTCCGCCGTTATTTTCATAAAATATTTTTATCATTTTCTCAATCCGACAATAATTCTGTTGCGGGGTCCACCAACGATTGTACTGTTGTACGAATATTCCCTGTCAAAACGAATATTCCCCGACTAATCGAATATTATATAACAACTTGCGTACTTTGTAAAATTTATAAATATTACCCACAACTATAACATTATTTCAAATCCATATCATAATATTCAAAAATTATATTCATAGAAAAATTCATTTTTATTCATAAAAATTGGGGTCTTACACATAATGAATTTGAATGAGATGATTTGATCATGTAATTTTTGGGATGAATATAAAAAATGGAGTTTTATATGAAAAACATGAAAATTGAGAAGTTAAAATAGTATTAGTTGTTGTTAAATTGTGCTAAGTGATTGAATATGTTAGCAATCATGTTTATGATAGTTGTATATTTATTTTACTTGTTGTTATCACCATTTGATGGGTGAAATTTGAGTTTGTTGGGCTAAAGTCGACTACTGTTCATTAGCCTTCTCTGCAAGTCATCTTCGAACACCAGGTAAATAGCTGCTACTTGGAATCCCAGTGCCTTTGTATGGCATAGTCACTTATTTATACACTTTGGTTTGAGATTCTGATTTTCTGATGTTGTTGCAGTCTTGGGTTAGCATCATATCATGGTCTGAAATTATGTTAGCATGCTAAATGTGTAATGTTAAGGTTAACATAACATAGTGAGGTGGGGTTAGTAAGTTCAAAGTTGCAAAAATGTTTAGTAAGTTGAGAACGTGTTATGTTGCAAGTTAGTTAGACAATGAATGTTAGTTAAGTGTTGCAAAGTATAACACTTGGAATTTTTGAAAATGTAAGTGGTAATGAAAGACTTATGCTTAAATGATAAGTTTAGTTAGAAATGAGCATGTTATGGTATGTTAGCATATCTAATAGGTATTGTGGTTCTAAAATTATGTGTAGGTGATCGTGAGTTTAATTTTATAGCTTACGCTCAAGGCAAGTTTCTAAACCCTATTTTTTTACATTGAGAAAGTTTTCTAGCTCTACACTTTTGTTGAGTCAGTTCTATTATTACATTGTGTAACTTTATCCTTTTGATTGAGTAAGTTTTCTTATCTCAACTGTTATTGAAAAAGTCAATTGTTTCTAAAATTCATTCGAGCAACCTTCAACTCTAATGTTTTTTGAAATTCTCATTTGATTGATTCATTCTAACTTGTTTATAGTTAAGCAAGTTTCATAAGTTTTGTTATTGTATAATGAGCGTAGTTTTTGAACTCTCGTCTCTATAGATGAACTGTTTTAATTATTTACATGAGTTAATACCATGTTGGGCAAGTTTTAGTTTCAAGCTTGCTATCAGTTATTGTACATTTAGTAATTTCATTTCTAATGTTATAAGACTCTAACCTTAGCTTATTTACTGTCCAAGCAAAGGTTAACCATTTTATTCATTTTGTTGAATATTTATGCTCTATAGTTATTTCAAGCATGAGTTTAATATGTATAATCAGTTCATTTATGATTCTCAAATGTTCTATGTTATGCTGTTATTAAACATCTGTTGTGATTATCAAATATTATTGATTCAACTAGTCCTCTAGTTGATGTTCGTTAAACTTCAAATTACCCTTGAAAGCTTACCAAACAAAACTTTCTTTGGTGCGGACTTGTACTCTAAATACTGAGATGAACAACCCTATTGTTAGAGGATAATTTACGCGTAGCGTTAAAATGTTTGTGCACAATACATTGTACGAAGGGCTGATCCCCCTAAGTCCGAGGAGTCCTTATAGTCTTATGACTGTTAAAGTTGGAGTTGAAAGATTACTCGCAACTGTGGACATAGTTCATGGTCTTATGACCCTCAGTCATACATATTCTATATTTTGGATTTCAGTTTTGATTATCATTGTTAGAGTACTATTCAGTCTTGATAAGCCTATTCGTTGGC
Organism: Panax quinquefolius; assembly: GCA_020205615.1. Classification (NCBI taxonomy): domain Eukaryota; kingdom Viridiplantae; phylum Streptophyta; class Magnoliopsida; order Apiales; family Araliaceae; genus Panax; species Panax quinquefolius. Next base: position 78,075 of record JAINUW010000755.1, on the reverse strand, counting down.
AGATATTATTGTTATTCTCCTGTTGTTTCTCTATTATATCCAGTGAGCAATTATTTTGCTCACTCTTGCATATTTATATACTCATTGCAGCTAAAGTTGAGAAGGTAGATGAGCCTTCAACTAGCAAAGGAAAGGGAAAAGTGTACAAGTGATGCAGACTTATAATTTTATTTATTGTGATGATCATAGACTCTTATATAATGACGTGATGTAATAAATTTTATTTACAGTATTTGAATGATGGTTTAAAGTTTAGATAACTTTGGGATGTTTTTGAGTTTATTATGTAACCCTATTTAAAGGGAGGATTATGGATTAAATATTATTTTATTTGGGTAGATAGTATGAATGTATGAATAGTGAGCACCAAATCTTGAGGGAATGAAGTACCTATATTTGGGGGTGTCACATTCTCTAGCCATCTTTCTGTTTAAAATGAACTTAATGTTATTATCTTATAACTTACACTACTGAATATATCATTCATAAGAAGAGAACTTAATCATCACATCACATACTTAAATAAAAGCATATTTATTTATAAACATAACACCTAAGGTATTTCCTCGTCTTATGGTGTTAAGCCATTTACATCACTTAAACCAAAGTACTTGGTAAAAACCAAAACCAAGTTTTATTGCATAGCTAAGCATTCTAAACGATAATAGTAAAAGTTCATCATGAATAAACTAAAGACCCCGCCTAATGGCATCTTCATGTTCTTCATCCGCTATCTCCAGCACCAGCCCACGGCTTATGATATGTCTAAACCGGTACTCCTCTCGTGGAAAGTGAAACACCCTATGCTTGAACCTCCCATGTGTTGACTTAAATGCATACTTCATCCTGTCCATCCTAACCTTCTTATCTCTCACTTCACTTTCTAACTCACCTATTAGCTTTTCGGCCCGAGCACGGTCTCTCCTCTCATCTCTCCAGGATGTAGTAATAATCTGCTTGTCAGTTTGGAGACTCTGTATCCTCGACTCTAACCCATTAATGGTATGTCCCAAGTGGGTCCTAATAGCTTCTTTCTCATCCTCTAGCCTATCCGCCTTGTGGTTTGATGCTCGCAGCTTATCAGCCAAATCCCCGTTTGTGATGCCCCCAAAATTAGGTATACATCACCCATCTTGGGTCGACACTTACATGGTACAGAATTTAAATACAACTTATTAACATAACTGCCGTAGGTACAATACTGACATAAATCGTGAGTTTAAATACAAATATCGTCTACTAGATATTATACAAACTCAAACAAAAGTCCTCATTACAAGTTATTATCACACTATTTTACGAATAGTGAGGACTACTAATGCTATCTTCGGACCATCACTGTTTCCCACTCGTCCCCAAATATATTATCATTTCACAAGAGAATAATGAAAGAAAGGGTGAGCTCAACTAGCCCAAGAAGAAATATTATGACTAAGATAATGCGTAATAAATTATCAATAGTCTTCAATAATGTTAAACCGATAAAATACAATGACAAACCAGGTTTAATCTGCAGTGAATATCAATCCATTTAAAAGAGTCAAGTAGAATAAAAGTCTACTATCTTTTAGGTTTTAAAAGGTTTTCATCATCTTTATTTATAAGTGAGACTCGACTTTAATAAATATTTCACATCATCGAATCACCCCTCGCACTACTGACGAGGATATTCTTTAGTATCACGACCACAATTATTCATGCACTACGGGCCAAGAATATTTGTGTATTCATTAATGGTCATGATCATGCCAACAATCGTCCATCAATGCACTACTACCATCGAGGATTTTTATCACATCATTTGTAACATTACTATTATGATTACACCGAATAGTCTCTGGTCATAATCATACCAAGTCCATCTATGCACTACGAGCCACGTATGACTTTCAAAAAATATAAACATGAGGATGATGACAATGATATAAGAATTCAATAAAACAAGTTCAAGAATTATTAACGTCCCAAATTATCAACATGATCTTGTTTTGTAGAGTAAAATTCAAGAATGATCGGAAGAATATATTTCCATGAAAGATCTTTGGATGAAACGCAAATATCAAGGATATTCTACTAATTTCATGGAGTATAGAAGTCAAAGTTTTAACCAACCGGGTATAATAAAGAATGGAATAACAAAAGAAATCACCATGCATGCGATAGACCGCATGCATAAAGTTATTCCAATGAATAATAAATAACGGAACCGTGTCGGTGAAATTCACAATCGCAAGCGGATGTTCCAACCGAATAATAAAGATGGAACCCGGATCCGGTGTAAAACACACGAGATAGGATATTCCAATGAATAATAAAGATTTTACCAGGTCCGGTGTAAAACACATGCATGTGATGTTCCAACAGAATAATAAAGATTTTAACCGAATCCTGTAAAACACACGAGCATGTGATGTTCCAACAGTAATAATAATAAAGATTTTAACCGGTCCTGTAAAACACACGTATGTGGATGTTCCAATGTAATAATAGAAGAATGTCACCAAGTATAGGGTAAACCACTTATACAAAAGTTATTCCAATGAATAATAAGCAATGGAATAACAACAGTTCTCTTCATGAATAAGAAAGAATAACACCCTTACATTTGGTAGAAGATTGAATCTTTAGCAGTTGAAGTAACAAAATACTCTTCTTCTTTCTCTTATTCTCTATACTTTCTCTCTCTATAGCTTGAATGAATTAAGTGAAAATAATGAAGCCCTAGGCCTCTATTTATAGAAGATTTCTAGCTTAGCACCCGCCATGTGAAAAGGCAAGTGGCTTGACGAATTGGTTTGGCCGCTCAGATGTGAAGCGACAAGTGGTTCGGCGCTCAGTAATATGAAACGACAAGTGGTTCGACGTCCGGTAAAGGTAATTACTATTAACGAAGGTAAATACTATTGACGAAGGTAAATACTATTCACAAGGGTAATTACTATTGACGAAGGTAATTACTATCGATTTAAGGTAAATACTATTCACAAGGGTAATTACTATTGACGAAGGTAATTACTATTGACGAAGGTAAATACTATTATTACGAAGAGACTCTTAGATAATGACATATGAGCCCCCATAAAATAATCAAACTTACCACAAATCATTTTTTTTTTTCATCAACACATATTTAATCTTTCAACAATTATTAATCATTTATAACTTGTCGTCTCAATTATTGATTTAATACTATAACATATTATACGAGATAATCTTTGACAATAATTGAATCAATAATATAAGAGATATGATGCGTGAATTCTTCAGTAGCAATAATTGAGCATAAATGAGTGACTTCTCACGTAAGCATCAATAATCAATACCGTGTGCTACTATGCAACTACGCCAGACATTCGTACTTTTTACCACCGGGTAGTTCAATGCTTTTAACGGTAACACCTCCGTAGTTATTTTTATAAAATATTTTGTCATTTTCTCAATCCGACAATAATTACATTGTGGGGTCCACCAATGATTGAGCCATTGTACGAATATTCCCTAACAAAAGAATATTCCCCGACCAAACGAATATTTTATAACAACTTGCATACTTTGCAAAATTTATAAATATTACCCACAACTATAACATTATATCAAATTTATTCCATAATATTCAAAAATAATATTTATAGAAAAATTCATCTTTATTTATAAAAGTTTGGGGTCTTACAACCTCCCTTCTTATGAAATTTCACCCTCGAAATTAGGGTACGTACCTGGTATGTCGAAGAGGTAAGGATACCTTGATTTCATTTCAGATTCTAACTCCCAAGTCATTTCCTCAACATCGTGGTTCCTCCACAAAACTTTGACTTGAGGTATAACCTTGGAGCGTAGAATATGTTCCTTCTTATCCAAAATTTGAACAGAACCTCTTTCATACGTCAAATCTTCCGCTATTTCGTCCGGTTCTAACTCAATAATATGGTTCGGGTCTTTCACATATTTACGTAACATAGATATGTGAAAAACGTTATGAACACGAGACATATTTGGCGGTAAAGCGAGTCTATAGGCCACAGTTCCTACTCGATCGAGGATTAAAAATGGACCGATGAATCGAGGGTTAAGTTTTCCTCTCTTTCAAATCTTGTAACTCCTTTCCATGGAGCAACTCTTAACAACACATGATCTCCTATATCGAATTCCACGTCCTTTCGATGAAGATCGATCAAGATAACTCTTTTAATAGATTTTGTGAGGTTTTTATCGTTGTCGGATCGTTTGAATCTTTTCCGTAGTCATACGTACAACTCCTCGGTCCCAACAACGTTGCTTCACCCACCTCATCCCAAAGATCTTTGAGAACGACACTTTCTTCCATACAACGCTTGAATGGAGCCATGCCATACTTGCTTGATAACTGTTGTTGTAGGAAAACTCCACCAATGGTAAGAACTTGTCCCAACTCCTTGAAATCAAGGACACAGAGTCTTAATAGATCTTGAGAGAGTTTGAATAGTCCTCTCCGATTGTCCGTCCAAATCGAGGATGATATGCCGAGCTAAATCGTAAGTCCATGCCCATAGCTTTTGCAAACTAACCCAAAATCGTGAAGTGAATCTTGGGTCTCGATCGAAACTATGGATACCGGCATACCATGCGCCTTATAATCTCGTTTATGTACATACTGAGCAAGACGTTCAAGTGTATAAGTTTCTCGTGTCGGTAAGAAATGAAGCGGACTTGGTCAACCTATCAACAATGACCCAAATCGCATCAATGCCTTGAGAAACCTTAGGAAGACCGTGAACGAAATCCATGGTAATGTGCTCCCACTTCCATTCTGGAATTTCAAGTGGTTGCAATGGACCTTTTGGTACTTGATGCTCCGCTTTAACTCGTTGACAAGTTAGACACCTTGAGATAAACAAATATATCTCTCTCTTCATATTGCTCCCACCAAAATGTATGGCGAATAATATCATGATACATTTTGGTACTCCCAGATGGATTGCAAATGGTGTGTTGTGTGCCTCCATCATGATATTATACTTTAAATCGTGGTCGTTAGGAACACAAAGTCCGGAGTTGACTCAAGTATTCCTTCTTCATCGATTCTTGCTTCCTAAGATAGCACCTTCTTGCACTTTCTTCCTCATACGCGCATCGGCCCAGTGCAGCTGAAATGGCGACTTTAACTTTATCAATTAAAGTCGGTTCTACTCAGATACTCGCTATCATCACATGCGTCCACTGAGTCTTTAATTCTATCTCCATCCTTTGCAAGTCACACAAAATGGGCCTTTGCGTTGACAATATCGCACTTTTCATGCTTGCATATGATCTTCTACTCAATGCGTCAGCTACCACGTTTGCTTTTCCAAGATGGTATTGGATGGTATGATCATAATCTTTCAACAGTTCAAGCCAACGTCATTGTCGCATGTTGAGTTCCTTTTGAGTGAAGAAATATTTGAGGCTTTTATGATCTGTAAAGATTTCCACTTTCTCCCCATACAAGTAATGCCTCCAAATTTTAAGTGCAAAAGATAACAAATGCTAACTCTAGATCATGAGTAGGATAATTCCTCTCATATTCTTTGAGTTGTCGCGAGGCATAAAGCATTACTTTTCCATGTTGCATGAGAACACATCCCAACCCTTTGCCCAAGCATCACCGTGAGATGACAAATCCCTCCGAGCGGATGGTATTGTCGAGCAGGTCTTTGAAATAAGTCTCCTCTTGAGTTCTTGAAAACTCTTCTCACATTCTTCGCTCCAACCGAACTTTGTATCTTTCCGAGTCACCGAGTCGATGGAGTAGCGATTCGAGAAAATCCTTCCACGAATCTCAGATAATAACCAAATTAAACCGAGAAAGCTACGTGCTTGGTCGGCCATCGATTTAGGTTGTTCCCGACTTTGAATAGCTTCATCTTTCTTTGGGTCAATGATATTCCATGACTTGATACCACGTGCCCAAGGAATGCTACTTCTTCAAGCCGAACTCGCATTTCTTCAACTTGGCATAAAGCTTATATTCACGAAGCTTTTGGAGTGTCGACCTCAAGTGTTGCTCATGATCTTCACGGCTTTTGGAATAAATAAGGATGTCATCAATAAAGACGACCACAAAGTGATCTAAATATTCCTTGAATACTCGGTTCATCATATCCATGAAGGCGGCGGGAGCATTAGTCAATCCAAAGGACATGACTAGAATTCATAATGCCCGTCTTCGGGAGTTCGGCGAAAGCCGTCTTTGGAATGTCACGTGGTTCTAATCTTCAATTGGTGATATCCGGAACGAAGATCAATCTTTGAAAAGAATTTGGCTCCTTAATCGGGTCAAACAGTCATCAATACGTGGCAATGGATACCTATTTTTGATGGTGACGTGATTCAACTCCCGATAATCAATACAAAGTCGCATACTCCCATCTTTCTTCTTCACGAATAGAGCAGGAGCACCCCAAGGAGAAGTACTAGGACGAATAAAGCCAATGTCTAACAATTCTGCGGTTGGGTCTTTAACTCCGAAGTTCAATAGGAGCCATTCGATATGGGGCTTTGGAAATAGGTTTTGTCTGCGGGTTCAAGGTCGATACAAAATTCAATTTCACGCTCTGGGGTAGGCCAGAAGTTCTTCTGGAATACGTCGGAAATTTATTAACAATAGGAATATCGTTTAAAATCCATTTATTTTTATTTAAATCGTGACATGAGCTAAGAAAGCTTGACATCCGTTTTTCAATAAACGAATAGCTTTATGGCTTGAGATAGACCGTGATTGATTTTAATGGTTTGGTCGTTTGAATTCGCATAATAGGTTGATTAGGAATATGAAAGCTAACAACCTTACGAAAAACAATCAATTTTTGCATGATAAGTAGTTAACCAATCAATCCCTAGAATCGCGTCAAATGCAAGTATTTTTAATGAAATAAGATCGACGGTAATGTGAGGGTACCGATTTGAACCAAACAAGACTTATAAACGATTGGATGTAATGAAGGTTTCTCCCAACGGAGTTTCCACAGATAAGTCAAAGTCTAATTTCTCTGAGTCAAATTTAATCGATGAGCGCAAGTAGGAGAAATAAAAGAATGGGTAGAACCAGGTTATCAAATAAAGTATAGACTTCATTAGAGTTTACAATAAGCTTACCCGTGATGACCTCATTCGGATTCCTTGCTCTTTGGGAGGTCACAACAAATGCTCTCCCTTACAGACTACTGGGTTTTGAATTTTCTCGGGATGGCCTTTGGTGCCTCCATCCTAGTGAATTTGTCTTGATGAACGACAAAATCGAGCTAAGTGACCTTCTCTTCCACAATTATAACATGCTTTGACTGGCATGGCCTTGCAGCTTGGGCCCGATGTGTCCCTCTCCTCCGCATTTGAAGCATATGATAGGTGGTCTTTCTCCTTCCTTAACAATGGGTCTTTGGTCTTGGCGTCTTTCCATCATTGTTGAATCTCCTTTTCTTGAAATGTCCATTCTTATTGTTTTGGCCTGATTACCACCAAGTGGTTACCATATCCGCCTGTTGATTCCCTCCACGCTTGTTGTCACCACCGATGACTATTCTCGCCGGTATTATAATTTTGCTTACCGCTCACTTTTAGTTGCGTTGACTCATTATCGCGCTCCACTAATCGAGCCCTATTTACAACATCCTAATACAAACACGGTTTATGAGAAATAAGATGTTGACGTATCTCCGCTTCAAACCTCTTAAAAACATTCGCGCCATTCTCTTCATTATCCACCAGTGGGGCCGAACCGTGATAACTCCGCAAATTTTTGCCTCGTGTTGCGACACCTTCCATATTGTTTTGTTCCAACTTGATAAACTCCACCTCCTTCATGTGGCGAATACTTTCGGAAAGTATTTGTCGTTGAAACGACTCTGGAACTTCTCCCAAGATATCTTGATGCAAATTTGGTTGAGTACGTTTTACCGATTCCCACCAATGAATCCGCTTCTCCGCGCAACATAAAAGGCGTGAAGGGAACCTTTTGCTCTCGGAGCATCCCAAGACATCAAATATCTTGGTAATCTGCTTTATCCATGCTTCCGCCGTAAGTGGTTTTGGCTCTCCCTTAAACTCCGGTGGTCCCACTCCCTTAAATTGTTTAGCGGTGACCTTGAGAGTTCCGTGTTTCCACCTACGTTTTGGGCGAGAGTCGTTCTCGCTTTCTTTGTTGCATAAATTGCATAAAGCCTCACGAACATTTGATCATTCGTCATTTGGTCGGTGTTGTTGTTTTTGCATGAGGATTGTCGCCTTCGATGCACATTATCCTCGATTATTGATATGTGGTGAATCAACAATCACTGCGCTCCATTGCTATTCTCAACATTCTCGGATGTCATTTTCGAATCATCGCCACAAAACAAAAGGTTAATTGACATGTAACAAATTATCCCTATCTTCTTACGACCAACTAATAAAATATCACATAAACTTAGGTAGGTCATACTAGCGAAGGTATTCCCCGTCTCTCCCTCCTAGTACTATTCTCACATCTTAGCCGAGGGATCATATCCTAAGCTCGATACCAAATCCGTGGCGCCCCCAAAATTAGGTATACATCACCCATCTTGGGTCGACACTTACATGGTGGCAATGTAATTTAAATACAACTTATTAACATAACTGCTGTATAATACGACATAAAGCGTGAGTTTAAATACAAATATCGCTCTACTAGATATTATACAAACTCAAACAAAAAGTCCTCATTACGATTATTATCACACTATTTTACGTAATAATAGTGAGGACTACTAATGCTATCTTCGTGACCATCACTCGTTTCCCAGACTGCGTCCCGGCTATATTATCATTTCACAAGAGAACGGTGAAAAGAAAGGGTGAGCTCAACTAGCCCAATAAGAAATATTATGACTAAGATAATGCGAGAATAAATTATCAATAGTCTTGATAATGTTAAACCGATAAAATACAATGATAGACAACCCGGTTTAACTGCGGTGGAATATCTGATCCATTTAAAAGAGTCAAGTAGAAAATAAAGTCTACTATCTTTTAGGTTTTAAAAGTTTTTCATCATCATTTATAAATGAGACTCGACTTTAATAAATATTTCACATCATCGAATCACCCTCGCACTACTGGCCAAGGATATTCTTTAGTATCACGACCACAATTATTCATGCACTACGGGCCAAGAATATTTGTGTATTCATTAATAATCATGATCATGCCAACAATCGTCCCATCAATGCACTACTGACCAATGAGGATTTTTATCACATCATTTGTAACATTACTTAAGTGATTACAATCGGTCAATAGTCTCGGTCATAATCATACCAAGTCCATCTATGCACTACAGAATACGTATGACTTTCAAAAAATATAAACATGAGGATGATGACAATGATATAAGAATTCATAAAAACAAGTTCAAGAATTATTAACGTCCCAAATTATCAACATGATCTTTGTTTTGTAGAGTAAAATTCAAGAATGATCGGAAGAATATTTCCATGAAAAGATCTTCGGATGAAACGCAAATATCAAGGATATTCTACTAATTTCATGGAGTATAGAAGTCAAAGTTTTAACCAACCGGGTATAATAAAGAATGGAATAACAAAAGAAATCACCATGCATGCGATAGATCGCAGACGCATGTGTTATTCCAATGAATAATAAATAACGGAACCGGTCGTGTGAAATTCACACCGAAGCGGGATGTTCCAACAGAATAATAAAGATGGAACTAGATCCTGTAAAACACACGAGATAGGATATTCCAACGAGAATAATAAAGATTTTAACCAGTCCTGTAAAAACACACGACGAGGATGTTCCAACGAGAATAATAAAAGCGGAACCGGTCCTGTAAAACACATGCATGGATGTTCCAACGAATAATAATAAAGATTTAACCAGTCCCGTGTAAAACACACGAGCATGGATGTTCCAATGAAATAATAGAAGAATGTCACCAAGTATAGGGTAAACCACTTATACGAAGTTATTCCAATGAATAATAAGCAATGGAATAACAACAGTTCTCTTCATGAATAAGAAAGAATAACACCCTTACATTTGGTAGAAGATTGAATCTGCGCAAAGTGAAGTAACAAAATACTCTTCTTCTTTCTCTCTTATTCTCTCTATACTTTCTCTCTATAGCTTGAATGAATTAAGTGAAAAATAATGAAGCCCTAGGCCTCTATTTATAGAAGATTTCTAGCTTAGACCGCCATGTGAAAAGGCAAGTGGCTTGACGACTATTGGGTTTGACGCTTTGTAATGTGAAACGACAAGTGGTTCGGCGCTTTTGTATATGAAACGACAAGTGGTTCGACGTCCGGTAAAGGTAATTACTATTAACGAAGGTAAATACTATTGACGAAGGTAAATACTATTCACAAGGGTAATTACTATTGACGAAGGTAATTACTATTGACGAAGGTAAATACTATTCACAAGGGTAATTACTATTGATTTAAGGTAATTACTATTGTGACGAAGGTAAATACTATTGACGAAGAAGAGACTCTTAGATAATGACATATGAGCCCCCATAAAATAATCAAACTTACCACAAATCATTTTTTTTTTTCATCAACACATATTTAATCTTTCAACAATTATTAATCATTTATAACTTGTCGTCTCAATTATTGATTTAATACTATAACATATTATACGAGATGATCTTGTGACAATAATTGAATCAATAATATAAGAGATATGATCAAAGAATTCTTGTAGCAATAATTGAGCATAGGTGAGTGACTTCTCACGTAAGCATCAATAATCAATACTGTGTGCTACTATGCAACTACGCCAGACATCGCATTTTTTTACCAAGGGTAGTTCAACGGTTTTAACGGTAACACCTCCGTAGTTATTTTTATAAAATATTTTGTCATTTTCTCAATCCGACAATAATTACATTGTGGGGTCCACCAATGATTGAGCCATTTATGCGAATATTCCTAACAAAAGAATATTCCCAGACCAAACGAATATTTTATAACAACTTGCATACTTTGCAAAATTTATAATTATTACCCACAACTATAACATTATATCAAATTTATTCCATAATATTCAAAAATAATATTTATAGAAAAATTCATCTTTATTTATAAAAGCTGGGGTCTTACACCGTTCCTAATTATCAGGTGGTGCACCAATGCCTCAAGCAATGCTGCAGCTTGCTGCTCCCCCTGATACAGATCCTCCAACTCATGAACCTTTTCGTCCAACTCTATAATCTTATCCATCAACTCATCCAATAAAGTATCCTCAGGTGCTTCTTCGGAGTCCTCCTCGGGCTCCTCTCCCTCTTCAGGATACTCCTCTGGTGCTCAAATTCATTTGCTTCGACTATAGGCTCGTGCATACGGTCCACCAACTGCTCACTCACAACGTGGATATCTCTAACCTCCTCTTCTCCTGACATTCTTCAAACATGACAAAATAACTCGATTTTCACCAAATCTCTTTTCAAAATTTATCATTGAATATCTTCAACACATTACCTTAATATTGGTTTTATATTTCCTACTACATTCATTACTTCAACAAATTCTAGGTTTTATTTCATAACTTTCACTTGAACTCAATTATATTTTGAGTATTATATATTCTTTAACCCATTCATTTCCTTCTCTAAGGATCGTTATCATAAACACTCGAGATATTACATTCACCCATTCTTCTAAGAATTTCGCCCTCGAAATTTTATTTATTAATCTTCATTCAATCAATCTATCAAAATAGATTTTACGTTAATACTTTATTCATTCATTGGGTTCTATAACCACTTCTTTCCACAAAGATCTTTCAGCAAGTTCTAACAGTTTTCATGCATCACATAGCACATAATAATATTCTCAACATACATATTCTAAGAATTAAAGTAACATGGCATACATGCTTTAATTCACATAGCAAATATAAAGATTGAGTTCCTTACTCAATCATCACTATTTAACCAAAACAATGTAGTCATAAATTGACTTTAACATTTCATGATTACAACATGTATAACATATCATGCTCGCTTACAACACATATAACATATCATGCAATTTAAAACAGTTAATCAAGTTCACGTAGAGAATAGGAACCGAAAGATTTGCCTTGATCATTTTTTACCAATAACAATTTAACAGCTTACAGTTATCTACACTTCACGTGCCCTACACAATTATATAATCATACACATCAACTATTAGTCACATACTGACGCATAGTAGTTGTAATGTAAACTTTACTCTATATCTCATAACTCATATTATTATGAGTTACGAACTTACCATATGTATTAGTTTAAGAACCTCACCTAATCCTAATAATATCTGACTAATCTTAATAGTTTCTAACTATCAAATATACACATGAGAAAAGAATCACTTTTTCTCCACATATACGTTGATAGTGTGACACCAACATTCCAATGATTATCAATGTGATAAACTGAGTGCAAGTACAAAACCCTCGCCCATACAAAGGTTTATACAACTCAGCCATCACATGAGTCCTCAATTGAAATCCTGCCTAACTCTATCTTGCGTATAACTTGCTCTTTGCTCGATACGAATTTTTTTTACCTCATCATTTATAACTCCTCGTGAGTTTATCACGTAGTATTTCATAGTACATTATCTGCATAGCATCAAGCTATAATTATTCAAACATTATAGACCATCTTTCTTTTATAACTTAAACAGATCACGTCGTGATCTTATTCTATAATCATCTCCCTTAAAATTCTTTTCTTTACTCATAATCGTTTTGTTTTACGATCCTCTTGCTTTCCTTTTTCACCATTTACGATTTTATTTATGCTTTTAATCTTACAGATTTTGTCTATTCATCATTATTCGTTATCTTGGCTATTGGAGTTAGGTAATTCCCATTTCTTATCTTTATATCTCTTTAAGATTCTTCTTTGAATTTTCTTGTTTATATAACAATTCTTCCTTTAAGAATTTCCAACTTCATTTACATTGCTCAATATTTCATTCGGGTTCCACATTTTCATCATACGTATCCATTTTCTACACTTGGTACACATCGAGTCTCTAATAGTTTCAATATAGTACGCTGAGTGGTTTCCCACAAACAACCAACAAACTAGGTTCCGAGTTGCTAGTTCGTATATACCTTCGCTCTATGAAAGAATCGTTTAGCCCAGATACCATACATCAACTATTAAATAGTACGATTGTACCATACTTAAATATAACTTTCTATTCTTAACTTCTTTATCATTCTCTTCTTATAGACATTGTCTATTTATTATCATCTTACATCCTTATTATTAGAGTTGGGTAACCCCACATTCATATTCCTTATAACTCTACGAGATTCTTCTTTGAATCCTCTCACGCATGTTTTAATCCCTTCTTTATAAATTTCTTAAATTACTTCTTATTGTTCAAACTCTATCTGAGCTTATTCTTTATTATCTTCTCCTTTATTCTCGAAGGTTATAGTCTAGGGTACTCTTACCTAAGGTTTATAACATATAGCTTTGATACCAACTATAACGACCCCAAAAATTCAGACAATAATATTCTCCTTCTCGATCTTTAACAATACAACTTTAATCTATCTTTACATCATTATTTGATATTAAAATCACTAAAAATGCAGAATATTTAAAACTTTTATACATTTCCTTCTATATTGCCCTAAATCGTAACCTTTACATTACATCTCTTCGATTCAAATTTATATCATAAATCGTTACAACAAAATGACTATACAAAGTCTTACATCATAAATAGATATCCATATACATCGGATAGCCCAACTTACAATTCAACAACATGTGACATTCAAAATATTAAATACATTTCTCATAAAATATAAGTAATCTTCGTGAATATGGATCTCTATAATTCACTTAGCACATATCCTTACCTTGAAATCTTGACCTGTAAAAATTATTATTTGCAAGAGTGAGCTCGACAGCTCAGCAGCTCGGCAAGTTCTAACAGTTTTCATGCATCACATAACACATAACAATATGCTCAACATACATATCCTAATAATTAAAGTAACATGGCATACATGCTTTAATTCACATAGCAAATATAAAGATTGAGTTCCTTACTCAATCATCATTATTTAACCAAAATAATGTAGTCATAAATTTACTTTAACATTTCATGATTACAACATGTATAACATATCTTACTCGCTTACAACACATATATCATATCATGCAATTTAAAACAGTTCATCAAGTCCACATAGAAAATAGGAACCGAAAGACTTACCTTGATCGTTGTTTACCAATAACAGTTTAACAGCTTACAGTTATCTGCACTTCACGTGCCCTACACAATTATATAATCATACACATCAACTATTAGTCACATAGCAACGCATAGTAATTGTAATGTAAACTTTACTCTATATCTCATAAGTCCGATGATATCCAACTGTGGATATGCTGTAAACATCATATTAACCTATTTTTAAAAGTTATTGGACACCCATTTCAGATAAGATAGAAAGTCCAAAATAGTTTTCAAAAAGGGGCGTTCAAAACTATTTTCCATTATTTCCCAGCTTTACCCTCTATCGCTAAAATAGTCATAACTTTTCCATTTCAAAATATTTTTTAGCGATTCTTAAGCCCACGCGAAGCTAACTTTCGGGACTACAACTTTTATTCTTTGACCTTTTCCAAATCCTAAACACAGAATTCTTGAAAATTAGTTCAAAGTGACTGTCCCGAGTTGGTTAGACAGTTTTGACGCGACTACTTTGAATGGTCATAACTCTTTGCTCCGAAGTTGGAATTAGTCCATTTAAGAGTCTATGGAAAGCTTATTCAGTGTACTATAACATTACCAAAGCCCAGAATTTCTAAACAATCTAGATAACCCCAAATTTTCATTTTTGGATCAGTAGTCAACTAGTTTTTCGGACTTCTCGTTTTGGCATCCAAAACTCGCCTCGACTCGTTCCAACTCAACTTTCTTTACAAATAAGTCTTATTTAACATAACCAGACTCGTCCAAGGTCTCGGCTCCATATCTCTAATTACAATCATTAGAACTCATTTACATAATCAAATCCAAGCCAAAATAAACATAGTTAACTAACTAGTTTACTAACAAAACTAACTAAACTTCCAAAATTCAAACTTTAACTAACAAACTAAATACAATATTTAAAATAATAACATTGATAAAAATTAAATAAGAAACATACCCGAAAATACAAATTCCACAAACTGAATACGTACTCGACCAAGATTTAACTAAGGAGATCTTTATAAAAAGTCCTCCCACAACAAAGCCTTTCTCAAAATTGGAGGCCTTATTGTTGGTGAATGAAACAAAGGGTCAAGCCCTTCTATTTATAGGTTTAGAAAAGGGGTAAAATTCTCAATTTAGTCGATGTGGGACTTGGTTTATACTAATTCTAATTGGTTTATACTAATTTTTCATATTTTTAACATGCTTAGTGTATTCATTCATCACAAATTCATTTCTTAACCAATTCAATCCGTTCAAGTTGCATTTTTTTCATTTTATGGAGGAGAACAACAATCATCCATCAATTTAAAGTTTCAATCACGAATTCATCATCAATTTTAGTCTCAAAGTACACCAAAAATACATTACCATCAAAACCCAAATTCCTCTTCTTTAGCATAAATGCATGAATTTGATTTCTGAAAAATCATTTTTAGATGACCATTATGAAATTATAAAATCTAATAACATATATAACATCATAACTCACAAATTCATTAACCAAAACCCCAATTTTAAAAGAAACTCAAGAACACATAAACCAGAAATATAAACTAGATTATGTACATTTAATTCCTTAAGAAATAAAATTAACCTTATCAGTAAAATTATAATTTCTATTCAACCATAATAATCATAACATTATTTAACAAATTCTCACTCCTCTAATTTAATTATTTAGTTAAATTAGAATATCACCATTATACTCGCGTAATAAAATACGTTATAAATCTCATCTATTTTATCACTCTTAAATAAACTATCTCATAACAATTTTCATCAAATATTTATTTAATACCATAAATAATTATTTTATTCCATAAAGTTTCCAACTAAAATATTTAATGTACTTAATAAATATTTTACTCACAAGTATACTAACATTTATATTTTCATGCAATATATTACTTTCTCACTTTATTATATCAATTATACTTGTATTAATTCACTATTTTAATTAAGTGAATTATTCACATTATTTATGAAACTTAACTCATAATAATTTACATTGCCCATAAGGCATAACAATTAAAATTATATTATCTCATAACATAATTTCAACTTAATTCAATTAACTAATATTATTTAATTTCTTTAATAGTTTAATTAACTATTAAATCTCACATTCTCCAACATATGAATATATAATTTTCTTCACATCAAATCACATAATTCAAAATATATATACCTCATAATAAGAATTTTAATTATTAAATTTTATTTTAATTGTGAGACCCCAGATTTTATGAATAAAATCTTGGATAAGAAGGATCACATTCGACACTCAAAGGTTATACCTCAAGAGTTAGAATTTGAAATGAAGTCAAGGTATCCTCATCCCTTCAAAGATACTGTGTATGCGTACGTAAATTTTGAGGGCAAAATTTCATAAGGAGGGAGATTGTGAGACCCTCAGATTTTATGAATAAATATTTAATTTTCTCGAAATATTTTTTTTTTTATTATGGTGTGGATTTGATATAATGTTATAGTTGTGGGTAGTATTTATAAATTTTACAAAATACGCAAGTTGTTATATAATATTCGTTTGGTGGGAAATATTCTTTTTATCTAGGAATATTAGTATGATGACATAATCATTAGTGGACCCCCTTACAATGGAAGCACTATCGTAGTTAGCAAACGACAAAAAATATTTTATAAAAATAACTACGGAAGTTTTATCGTTAATCTTTGTTGAACTACTCGATAGTAAAAAGTACAAAGATAATCTGGCGTGGTTGCGTAGTACACCTTGTATTGATTATTGATGCTTACATGAGATGTCACTCAGTTATACTCAATTATTGCTACAGTAATTATTGCATCATATCTCTCATATTATTGATTCGATTATTGTCACAGTATCATCAACATAATATGTTATTTTATTAAATCAATAATTGAGACGACAAAGTTATTCATATTATTAAATTACAATATTTACAATGTCTAGAAGTTCTGTCAAGGAGAGGTTACATTACAATAGTTTCATTATGTTGGAATTGTTTGCGTTAGTAAAAATCGACATTTATTTCGATAATAATTGATGTCTGGGGGTTATATTGATAAATCGGGTAATTTATCGGATAAATGAGCAATTAATTGCTACTAATTCACATGTTTATAACTATTTGTTCATATGTGTGTACTATTGATTCACATTCTTGTTACTATTAGGGGAGTTGGTGCAAGATTGATAATACTTGCATGACTAAGTTAAAAATGGAGGTATAGATGAAGGTACTATAATGTAATTAGTTTTTTCACATGATTTTACTATTGAGTCACATGAATAAACTATTAATTCACATGATTTACTATTAGGGGAGGTAGTGCAAGTTTGATAATACTTGGATGACTAAATTTAAAATAAAGAATAAGAGGGAGGTATTGTACTGTAATTTTTTGAGCCCCAAAACGTGCAATTATCGAAACTATATTTTTCTATAAATAGAAGATCATTCTTCCTTCATTTCTCACCAATTCACTAAAGCTATGGAGCGGTTATTATAGAGAGAAATTGTAGAGAAAAATCTATAGAAGAAGAGAAGCCTGCTACCTCACTACTCCTATATCCAGTTTCTTTCAAAGGTAAGGGGTATTATTTCTTTCTTTCGTTTTCATGAAGAGAACTTCATTATTCCATTCTTTATTATTATGTTGGAATAACTTTTCATCTGAAGCACTGCATACATGGTGAAATTCTTCTATTATTCCATTCTTTAATATTCAGCCGAATATCCCATACGTAACGTTCTGCCGGGACTGGTTCCATTATTTATTATTCAGCCGAATATCATCGTATGGTGCGTTTTACGCTTTGACACAGTTCCATTATTTATTATTCTATTGGAATAACTCAGTATACGTGGATTACCGTATACCGGTGAATTCTGTTGTTATTCCATTCTTTATTATTACATTGGAATATCCAGCCGGTTGCATTATGCGCTTTGACTGGTTCCATTATTTATTATTCTGTTGGAATAACCTGTATACGTGGATTACCGTATACCTGGTGAATTCTGTTGTTATTCCATTTTTATTATTACATTGAATATCCCGCTTGCTTGCCTTTTTACGCTGACTGGTTCCATTATTTATTATTATGTTGGAATAACTTTTGTATCGTGGATTACCGTATACCGTGAATTCTGTTATTACTCCATTCTTTATTATTCTTTGGAATATCCTGCTTGCATTTATGCGACTTCGGATCCGTTATTTATTATTCATTGGAATAACTTTGTCTATGCAAATACCGCATGCATGGTGATTTCTTTTGTTATTCCATTCCTTATTATACTCAGTTGGTTAAAGTTTTGACTTTTATACTCCATGAAATTAGTGGAATATCCTTGATATTTGCGCTTCATCCAATATCTTTTCATGGAAATATTCTTCTGAGCATTCCTGAATTTTACACCACAAAACAGTACCTTGTTGACAATTTGTACGTTATTGGTTCTTGGACAAATTAATTCTTGAACTTGTTTTATTGAATTCATATATCATTGTCATCATCCTCATGTTTATATTTTGTTGAAAGTCATCTTTGGCCTGTAGTGCATAGATGGACTTGGTATGATTATGACAAGGGATTATTCGGTATAATCATGACCGTAATGTTACAAATGATGTGGTAAAAGTCCTCATTGGCCCGTAGTGCATTGATGGACAGTTGTTGGCATGATCATGACCATTGATGAATACATGAATATCCTTGGCCTGTAGTGCATGGATAATTTATGGTCGTGATACTAAAGAATATCCTTGGCGATAGTGCAGGGGTGATTCGATGATGTGGATTATTTATTAAGCTGATTCTCAGCGATAAAAGTGATGAAAAACCTTTTAAAACATAAAAGATAGTTGATTTTATTTTCTACTTGACTCTTTTAATGGATTGCTTATTTCTGCTGCAGTTTTTGATCTAAAACTTCTTGTCTATTATATTATATCAGTTGTTATACTGTTGAAGGCTAAGGATAATTTATTCTGCATTATCTTAGTCATAATATTTCTTCTTCGGGCTAGTTGAGCTCACCTTTTGCTTTCATTGTTCTCTTGAGAAATGAGAACGTAGGCGAGGGACTAGTCGGGAAACAGTGATGGTCCTAGATGGTGTATTAGTAGTCCTCACTATTCTATAAAATAGTGTGATAATAAATGTAATGAGGACTCCATTGAGTGTGGATATTGTCTAGATGACAATATTTGTATTAAAACTCATTGTATATATTTTGTCGTATTTTACACGACTGTTGTATAATTAAGTTTGTAGTTGTATTTTGTACCATGTATTTGGCGACTCAAAATAGGAGATGTATACCTGTTTTGGGGGCGTCACAGTTGGTATCAAAGCTTAGGGATATGATCCATGGCTGAGATGTGAGACAAGAACTAGGAGGGGAGAGACGGGGAATTCCTTCGCTAGTATGACCTACCTAAGTTTATTTGGTATTTAATTGGTTGGTCAGAGTTTAGAGATAATATGTGATATGTCAATTAACCCTTGTTTTGTGACAGTGTTTGAGAATGGCATTTGAAAATGTTGAGATAAGCAATGAAAGACATGAGACCGTTGAGTCAGCTCAACCAAAAGGTAACTACCAACAACACGATAATAATCATACCGGTGGCAACGACCATCGGAACAATGATAACCATCGTGGGGGAAATTATCATGTCAAGAATGGTAACCACTTCGGTGGTAATCATGGCAAAGATAATAGAAGTGGAAATTTCAAGAAGAGAAGGTCATTTAGCCCGATTTTGCCATGCACCAAAGTCAAGTCCAGCTGGGACGGTGGCCGCAAAGGCGAATATGGACAAAACTAAGTCGGTGGTTTCAGGAAGAGCGTTTTTCATGACTTCTCAAAATGCGAGTAACCCAAACGAAGTTAGCATGGGTTAGTTAATTATAAATTTTTGCGAAGTCTATACCTTATTAGATACCGGCTCTACCCATCCTTTTATCTCTCTTGCTTACGCTCAATGTTTAAATTTGACCCTAGAGAAGTTAGACTTTGACTTATTGGTTGAAACTTCGTTAATAGAAACCTTCATTTCATGTGCTATCCAAGTCTTGGATGAGAGTCACAGTTTTTAAATGATATTTCTATCGTTAATAAATTTCCTAACGTATTCTTGAAGACTTCCTAGCCTACCCCTAGAGCGTGAAATCGAATTTTGTATTGACCCCAGTACAAAACCCATTTCTTAAACCCTCAAATATTTTCTTCACCCAAAATGAATGTAACATGCGCCAAAGACGTTGGCTCGAGCTGTTGAAGATTACGATCGTACCATTCAATATCATCGTGGAAGAGCGAACGTGGTAGCTGACGTGTTGAGTAGAAGATCGTATGCGGGTACGAGTGCGATATTGTCAATGCAAAGACCAATTTCGTATAACTTACAAATGATGAAGATAGAGTTAAAGATTCTAGGGACCCACATGAAGATAACGAATATACGAGTAGAATCGACTTTAATCGATAAAGTTAAAGCCGTGCAAGCTACAGACCCGGAGCTGATGAATACTAAGAAGAAGGTTCAAGAGGGCATTATTTTAAAAGCAATAGTTGTTGAAGAGAGGAAATCTTAACCCTCGATTTAATTGGCTCATTTGAAATCCTCGATTGAGTAGGAACGGTAGCTTATAGACTCATTTTACCGCCAAGTATGTCGCGTGTTCATAACATTTTTAACGTATCGATGTTACGTAAATATGTGGATGACCCGAACCACATTATTGATTTATAACCGGACGACATAGCAAAAGATTTAACGTATGAAGAGATACGTGTTAAAATCTTGGATAAGAAGGATCACATTCGATACTCAAAGGTTATCAAGAGATAGAATTTGAAACGAAGTCAAGGTATCCTCATCCCTTCAGCATACCAGGTACGTACGTAAATTTCGAGGGCAAAATTTCATAAGGATGGGAGATTGTGAGACCCCAGATTTTATGAATAAATATTTAATTTTCTTGAAATAATTTTTTTTTAATATTATGGTGTGGATTTGATATAATGTTATAGTTGTGGGTAGTATTTATAAATTTTGCAAAGTACGCAAGTTGTTATATAATATTCGTTTGATCGGGGAATATTCTTTTTGTTGGGAAATATTCGTACGACGACATAATTATTGGTGGACCCCAAAACGGAAGCACTGTCGTAGTTAGCAAACGACAAAAATATTTTATGAAAATAACGGCGGAAGTTTTACCGTTAATACTGTTGAACTACTCGGTAGTAAAAGTACAATGATACGCATGGTTGCATAGTAGCACACGGTATTGATTATTGATGCTTACGTGAGAAGTCACTCAGTTATACTCAATTATCGCTACAGTAATTATTGCATCATATCTCTCATATTATTGATTCGATTATTGTCACAGTATCATCAACATAATATGTTATTTTATTAAATCAATAATTGAGATGACAAAGCTATTCATATTATTAAATTACAATATTTACAATGTCTAGAAGTTCTGTCAAGGAGAGGTTAGGTAATTCATGCGCCCGATGGAGAGAAATCTTTACCTAAGGCCCCTCTTTCCTGGGAACGACCTGGTTGATAAATATTGTGAGTTATAATATTAATGATAAATGTTATTAAAGGCAAAAATTAAAGTTGTGTTCGGAGTTGAATTTGGAGACGCGGACGTGATATTTGAGTCCGGAACGACGAAATTAGTGAAAATAGTCTATAAACACAAAATTTTCTGGGATTCACTATTTGGTCAAAAATTCAACAGTTGACTTTTTTCGGGAAAAGTCAAACTTCAAAATTTCAAAATTTATATTTTTGATAAAAAAAAAAATAGTTGCATTATGTTGGAATTGTTTGCGTTAGTAAAAATTGACATTTATTTCGATAATAATTGATGTCTGGGGGTTATATTGATAAATCGGGTAATTTATCGGATAAATGAGAAATTAATTGCTACTAATTCACATGTTTATAACTATTTGTTCACATGTGTGTACTATTGATTCACATTCTTGTTACTATTAGGGGAGTTGGTGCAAGATTGATAATACTTGCATGACTAAGTTAAAAATGGAGGTATAGATGAAGGTACTATAATGTAATTAGTTTTTTCACATTATTTTACTATTGAGTCACATGAATAAACTATTAATTTACATGATTTAATATTAGGGGAGGTGGTGCAAGTTTGATAATACTTGGATGACTAAATTTAAAATAAAGAATAAGAGGGAGGTATTGTACTGTAATTTTTTGAGCCCCAAAACGTGCAATTATCGAAAATATATTTTTCTATAAATAGAAGCTCATTCTTCCTTCATTTCTCACCAATTCACTAAAGCTATAGAGCGGTTATTATAGAGAGAAATTGTAGAGAGAAAATCTATTGAAGAAGAGAGCGTCTTACTCACTACTCAGATATCCAATTTCTTTCAAAGGTAAGGGTATTATTTCTTTCTTTCATCTTCATGAAGAGAACTTACATTATTCCATTCTTTATTATTATGTTGAATAACTCCGTCTGCATCTGAGTATCGCATACATGGTGAAATTCTTCTATTATTTCATTCTTTAATATTCTATCTAATATCCCGTTCATGCATGCGTTCTGGGGACTGGTTCCATTATTTATTATTCGTTTAATATCATGTTCGGTCGTTTTACGCTGACACGGTTCCATTATTTATTATTCTATTGGAATAACTCAGTATCGTGGATTACTGTATACGGTGAATTCTGTTGTTATTCCATTCTTTATTATTTTGTTGGAATATCACATCCGGTTGCGTTGTATGCGCTTTGACTCAGTTCCCATTATTTATTATTCATTGGAATAACTCGTGTACGTGGATTACCGTATACACGTGAATTCTGTTGTTATTCCATTTTTATTATTCTGTTGGAATATCTTGTGATTGCCTTTTTTACGCTGACTGGTTCCATTATTTATTATTATGTTGGAATAACCTGTATACGTGGATTACCGTATACCTGGTGAATTCTATTGCTATTCCATTCTTTATTATTCTCATTGGAATATCCCGCTTTGGCATTTACGCTTTGACTGGATTCGTTATTTATTATTACATTGGAATAACTTTTATCATGCGCAATCGCATGCATGGTGATTTCTTTTGTTATTCCATTCCTTATTATACTCAGTTGGTTAAAGTTTTAACTTTTATACTCCATGAAATTAGTGGAATATCCTTGATATTTGCGCTTCATCCAATATCTTTTCATGGAAATATTCTTACGAGCATTCTGAATTTTACACCACAAAAGCGAAGACCTTGTTGACAATTTGTACGTTATTGGTTCTTGGACAAATTAATTCTTGAACTTGTTTTATTGAATTCATATATCATTGTCATCATCCTCATGTTTATATTTTGTTGAAAGTCATCTGTGGCCTGTAGTGCATAGATGGACTTGGAATGATTATGACAAGGGATTATTCGGTATAATCATGACCGTAATGTTACAAATGATGTGGTAAAAGTCCTCATTGGCCCATAGTGCATTGATGGATAGTTGTTGGCATGATCATGACCATTGATGAATACACGAATATCCTTGGCCCGTAGTGCATGGATAATTTGTGGTCGTGATACTAAAGAATATCATTGGCCGTAGTGCAGGGGTGATTTGATGATGTGGATTATTTATTAAACTGAATCTCAGCGATAAAAAGTGATGAAAAACCTTTTAAAACATAAAAGATAGTTGATTTTATTCTCTACTTGACTCTTTTAATGGATTGATTATTTTCGCTGCATTTTTTGATCTAAAACTTCTTGTCTATTATATTCTATCAGTTGTTATACTATTGAAGGCTAAGGATAATTTATTCTGCATTATCTTAGTCATAATATTTCTTACTGGGCTAGTTGAGCTCACCCTTTGCTTTCATTGTTCTCTTCAGAAAATGAGAACGTAGCAGGGACTAGTCGGGGAATAGAGTGATGGTCCTAGATGGTGTATTAGTAGTCCTCACTATTCTGTGAAATAGTGTGATAATAAATGTAATGAGGACTCCATTGAGTGTGGATATTGTCTAGATGACAATATTTGTATTAAAACTCATTGTATATATTTTGTCGTATTTTACACGACTGTTGTATAATTAAGTTTGTAGTTGTATTTTGTACCATGTATTTGACGACTCAAAATAGGTGATGTATACCTATTTTGGGGGCGTTACATTAATAATTTATGAAAATTCAGGTTGTCATAATAAGTACATAGCAAATTAAAGTGGCAGACTCTGGGACCTCTATATCGATTGTTATTGATCAAACTCTCTTTACCACACGAGTACAAGGTACCTTTAGATACTTGGACCTTGAATACTTCCAATCAAGCCAATTTACTGGGAAGAGCGATGTTTATAGCTTCGGGGTAGTATTTATCGAGCTTTTAACTGGACAAAAATCAATATTACTAGCTAGATCGGATGCTGAAGGACGAAGTTTAGCAACACTTTTTATATTGGCAATGGAAGAAAATCGTTTATTAGATATTATTAATCCAGAAGTGATGAAAGAGGGTGGGAAAGAAGAGATCACGAGGTTTCCTAACTTTGTAAATAAATGCTTGAACTTGAATGAGAGGAAAAGGTGTACTATGAAACAAGTTGCACCAGAGTTGAAAGGAATTAAAATTTTGCATGGAGCATCTACTGTTGAACAACACTATGAAGAGGATGAATTTTCTATTTCTGAT
Source organism: Panax quinquefolius (assembly GCA_020205615.1). NCBI lineage: Eukaryota > Viridiplantae > Streptophyta > Magnoliopsida > Apiales > Araliaceae > Panax > Panax quinquefolius. The sequence continues at coordinate 53,113 of JAINUW010000755.1, read as the reverse complement.
TTAAAATCAGGCTTTGGAAACTACTTCAACTTTAATGGCCTCTGCTACAAATGATAGTGTATCAGTAGATGTAGATCCTCTGTTGTCGAGGAAATAATTGCACTGCCAAACATAAACCAAATAGTACCCTCACACCCAGGGCTACCTGTCAAGAAAGATAAATTCTAAATTCCAAAAATTGCTTCCTTAGAAGAGTGAAAAATAAATTTTCACTAGCCCAAAACTCACAACCGAAGTTAAAGAAGAATGAAGAAATTAGAATATAGCTTCAAAAAATAAGGAAAGAAAGAGACCTTTATTATTATGGAGGAATCTAGTTACAAGCTTACAACCAAAAGCTTACTAGAGAGAAAGTAAGAACAAGCTTGCAATAATAGTTGTTGTTAGTGGTGATTTGGTGGGGTGATCTATCTATAGGTGACTGAAGAAAGGTCTAGAAGCTCAAGGTAGGTCGATGGTTTGGAATGTTCAAGAATTCTAACTTGGTGAAGGTTCTAGATCATGGTAGGTGGAAGTTTGGAAGCATTGGTAGAAAAGTGAAGGTTCTAGATGTTGGTGGAAGGCTCAAGAAGGATATCAAGTGAAAGCATGTTCTACAATGTTTTAGATATTAAAATTCTCAAATACATTAATCCTCACTACATCCCTCAAAACTAAAATATTTAAATTAATAATTAATTACCAAAAGTTTACTTTAAATTTTTTAACATTCCCACTTAAAGTGAACTTTTGGAAATAAGTCCAAGCTATGCACGAAGGATAGAGAGTTTTTGAAGATATCTGCAATGTTGTCCTTACTTCGCAGCTTTGATACTTTAATTGTTCCATTAAGTACATTCTCACGAATGAAATGATGCTCGATCTCAATATGCTTTGTTCTTGCGGGACACACCTGATTAATAACCAACTTTATAGCACTTTGATTGTCACCAAAAAGTTTTGTAGGTTTATGAATAGGTGAAAACACATCCCCAACAAGCCAACAAAACCAAGTGCATTCTTGAGCAGCAAGAGTGGAAGCCTTATACTCCGTTTCAGTAGTAGAAAGCGAGACTGAGTCTTGCTTTTTACTACACCAAGAGAAGCATGTTGAACCACAAGAAAATACATACCTAGAGGTAGATTTTTGATCATTCAAATCACCTCCTAGATCCACATCTATGAACTTAAGTAAAGAAAATTCAACCCCTTTCTTATAAAGAAGTCCCATGTCATAAGTAGAGTTCATATACTTTAATATCCACTTCGCGGCATCAAGGTGAGATTTCCGTGGCTCTTGCAAATAGCGCCTAACAAGCCTAACAGAATATGAAATATATGGCCTTGTAATAGTCAAATAAATCAGACTACCAATAAGAGCACGATAAGATTGGGGATTCGGTAAAAGTTTACTTTCATTACGCCTAATTTTAAAGTTAGGCTCAAAAGGAGTGGAACAATACTTGCTTTTATTTATTCCAAAACCTGTCAACAAGCTTCTTGGCATAACTTTCTTGAGATAGAAAAATCCCATCATCCACATTTTTCACTTCCAAGCCAAGAAAATGGCTTAAGTCATCTCAAATCAAATGAAGAGTTCATCCCGAAGCTTTGCAACCTCTCGTTCATCATTGCCGGTAATAATCAAATCATCCACATATAGTAGAACAATCATGTGTAGTGATCCTTGATTCTTTATAAATAAACTAGAATTTGAGTTAGAAGCAAAATACGCACAAAATTGTAAGTACTTGGCAATCTTACTGTACCACGCCCTTAGAGCTTGTTTAAGGCCATAAAGAGCTTTCTTTAGTTTGCACACATAATCTGGATGAGTTAGAGAAACATAGCCAAGGGGTTGCTCCATGTAGATTTCATTATCAATCTTGCCATATAGGAAAACATTCTTTACATCAAGCTGACATAACTTCCAACCAAGTGATGCCGCCAAAGAGATCACAGCCCGAACATATGTCATTTTTGCTATCAGGCTAAAGGTCTCTTCATAATCTTCTCCATATACTTGAGATAAGCCTCTTGCAATAAGCCTTGCTTTGAATTTGTCAATGCTTCCATCTACTTTCTTTTTTAAATTGTACACTCATTTGCAAGACACCAACTTCACATCCTTGGGTTTTGCCACAAAATCCCAAGTTTTAGTTTTTAAAATTACATGTATCTCTTCATCCATGGCTTCCTCCCATTCTTTAACGTCTTTTGCTTCATCAAAAGAAGAGTTCTCATTTTCATTTAAATAGGACCAGCACTAAATCAATGACAAGTTCTTACCAAATTACCATCTCGATAACAAATTGGCTTAATGACTTTCCTTTTGGACCGAGTCATTCTTGGAGAATTTGTTTCCTCCAAGATATCATTCTCCTCCTGCTCCACCTCGCGAGAATTTACTTTGCTCCCCTTATCACCAGACTCCCTTAATTTTTAAGAAGAGCTTTTAGACATCATTGGTGATAACGATAATGGTGAAATACTAGAAGAAGTAAGAGCCAAGAAGTTCTTTATTAAACTCATGGGAAATTCTTCATGTTCTTTAATTCTTGAAGGAGCGCGAACAGAGACAGCACCGGGGCTATAGTAAGAAGAGATTTCATTAAACACTACATCCCGAGAAACTTTACATTTACGAGTTTCAGGGTCCATTTATTTCCACCCCTTTTTCCTTTCATCATAACTGATGAAGATATATTTTATAGCCTTGGCATCCAATTTAGATCTTTGTGACTCTGGAATATGAACATAACAAACTGAACCAAAGACCTTGAAGTCTTTCACATTGGGCTTCTCGTTACACATTATCTCATATGGAGACTTCAAATTAATAGGGCTGAAAGGGATCCGATTAATCACATAAGATGCACAAGTCATGCCCTCTGCCCATAGTACTTTAGTTAAATTTTTGGCATACAACCATCTCTTACACATCTAGGTGAGATGCTGAATTTTCCTATCTGCTATGACATTTTGTTGAGAAGTGTCAGCACAAGTAAGCTGCCTTCGGAAGCCATGTTTTGAACAAAAAATATTAAACTCCCCAGAAGTATATTATCCTCTATTATCGGTCCTCAACTGCTTGATCTTCCTTTGGAGCTCACCTTCAACCTTCTCTTTAAATTCTATAAACCTAAAAATCACTTCAGATTTTCTTTCGTCAAAGTACACCCAAGTGAATTGAGAAAATCACCAACAAAGATCACCATATATCAATAACTAAAAAAGTTGTGTGTGCGAGTTGGACCCATCACATCACTATGAATAAGCTCCAATGGTGCCTCAATCATATCTTGTTCGGGATCTTTCAAATGGAAGATAATGTGTCTTACCATATTAACAACCCTCACATAGTTCTTCATTACTAAAAGTAGTAATATGAGGCAAACCATAAACCAAATTTTTATTCACCATGACTTTTAACTTATCCATATTTAGGTGCCCCAGTCTAGCATGCCAAAGAGAAGCACTATCATTTGTACTCATTTTATCAACATAAGAAGTTGAGGCAGATAGAACAACTAAATCTTTAATTCTCATACTGGTGTGGACGACATCCCCTTCTACCTTAGACACATTTTGAAAAAACTTTACCTTATTGGGTTTAAACAACATAGTGACCAGAATCCATCGCATTAGCTACCGAAAAGAAATTCTTTTCATCCCCGACACATGATACACACTCTTTAGAGTGATAGGATTACCATTGTTGTTGAAGGTGACAGTACCTTCCTTCTCAACCGGATAAATTGTATTATCTGTGGCGATAATAGCCTCATTACCTTCATAATTTTGAAGATAAGAGAAATTGGTGTAAATCGTAGGTAAGATGATGACCACAACCGAGTCCACTATCTAATCTTCCTTGAATTTGATGGTAGTACAATTATTAACTGAGGTAGTTTTCGTCGAGAAATAATTACCCCAATTTTCTTCGACCTTACCATTTTTATCAGCTACATTGCCACCCTTCAGCTTCACTCGATAATTTTTCTGATGTGCCCATCTTATATAAAGCAATGGTAACATTTGATACCGCTTTTGTTGACATTCTCGATCATTGATGGCTCTCCATCTCTGTCTTTCGTTTTCTCCTTCTCTTTCTCCTTTCTATAAAATTTATTCTTTTCGGAGAACAAGGCATCACTTTGAGAAGATAAGGAAATCGTCGCCATTTGTTGTGCTAGAGACTCTTTAGAAGAGAGAAGATTCTCAAACTTAACAAGGGATGGCTCTTGAGCACACCCTTGAATAGAAGTGACAAAAGGAGTTTACTCCTTTTTAATCCACGAATAATATTCTGCTTCATCTGCGCTTTCGATATAGGATACTCTGGATCAAGAGAAAAAACTTCTAAACAAAGATTTTTAATTTTCAAGAAAAATTAAGAAATAGAGAGATCACCTTGAGTAGTATTCACCAACTTATTCTCCAAAAATTGTAGTTGGACAACATTCTTCTTGTTGAACAACCCATTAAGGAATTTATGTAATGCAAATGCTAACTTAAACCCAACTATATGATTGAGTAAATCATGAGAGATAGATCTCTTCAACACGAACTCCGCTTTTGCATTAGAAGTCCTCCATTTCTTTACAACATCGACATTATTTTCCGTGGGTGTAGGAGTCACTTTATCATCTCCAGCAACAACCTCCGACAAGTCTTCTCCAAGAAGATAAGACTCCATAGATGACCTCAATACCTTATAGTTAGATTGATTGAACACCTTGTTAGGAATATGCATGTGAATGTTATTCCTTTATTCGTATAATTTGTTGCTGAAGATGATAAAGTAAATGAATGAATATGCAGATATGTCTGCATTGAAATAAGCTATAAAGTCCTTGAAGAGATATTAGGAATATATATACAAGGAGTTAGACTGAAATGATCAAATATGTTAGGTTGATTCTACATGAACAAAACAGCTTGTATAAAGTCCTTAAAAAATATGATGTACAAGGACTAAAAATAAAAAGATCAAGCTTGTTAGGTTGATCTTATATGATGTAATAGATAGGCATGCCTGATCATCGAGTATTGCACTAGTCTTCGAAGTTTGATGGGTGAAACAAAGAATTTGAAGACTATTAAGACATAATCGTAGTCTGTCAAGCCAGCTAAGGGATTGTAGAAACCAAGGCTGAATCGCAAAGTATCGAGAAAACAGCTATAGATCATTATATATATTTCATGTTTCTCACACTTTGCATTTATTTAGGCATCATAATGTTTATACTCAATAGTTATACATGCTTCATGCTTGTCATATACCTCAAATTATGAATATAGTAAGTTTTCATAACTCAATTAACATCAATCATTAACTTGATTCAACAAATTTATATCACAATATAGCATATAGTGCACATCTCAAATTATTCACAAGAAGTACATATAATACAAGAAATATGTGCATATAACAATTAAAAAATTCACATATAAAAACAAGTTTTGAAAAACTTACCTGTACTAGCGTTTTACCATTACGCTAACATGTTGTGTTCCTTTGTATGACCTACAGGGTATGAAAGATTGATAATAAACACAATCAATACTTGATCTCAAGGTTAAGCTTAATTTAATAACCTTCTTTAATTTATATTGCCCTTATACCATCTTTATATACAACTTCGTTATTTATATAACTCAGTTTTTATTTCCCTTTGATCACCACATGTGCTAGCTTATTGCACTTATAGTTTACCGTGTGTGTATCACACCATTACATCATACCACACTTGGTTAAACATTTCTCATCTAATTTCCTTAGACTTAGATTATGCATATAGCCTGCGTTCATCACTTTGTAACCATACACACATGGTATACATTACATATGTATATAGTTCCTATACATTCTCAAATATACTAATTTTGGTCGAAACATAACGTGATACAATTTATTGGTCATTATACACTTCAAATATCATCTTAAGTCATGTTATGACATTTCCAAGGATCAAATCCAATTATTTCATCATAGTTCAAAAATAGAAAATATGATTTTCTAAGGTACTTTAGGGATTTTTAAGAATTCTTGCAGTGAGCTTTTGACTTCCAAGTTTGAAAAAGCTTTTAGACCATACACCATAGTATTTTATTACATTGTTAGTCAACTGAAACAACCTCTTAAGGCTTCTCAAGATAGTTCCTCTAAATGGGTGTTTTACATTTCCACTTAACTTAACACTGAAAGTAGTATGCATATAAGCCAATCATGTTTGATGATAAAGCATATACTTTGTAACAATCTTATTCATTTATTAATAAAAAGTATTAATTTAAGGCTTTTAATTATCTACATGATGATGTTTTATAATATGTGATAAACTCATAGTTTTAAGCAATGCTTTTAGAATAATGATGGTGATCATTCTAATGAGATCTAAATTCTTAGAAAGCTTAAAACTAAAATAGTTTCCAATCATTGGATTACTAAATATGGGATTAGTAAATCCAGATAGATTGGTACATACGTTGCTTGCTCATTGGATGAGGATGATTGATCTCATGATCATTTGTGTTGAGACACTAAAGCAAGTATGTAGGTGCTTATTAGAGAATAAGTTCACTGAACGTGGCTCGCTAAAGAATACCTAATGGAGTTTTACTTGCCTGTCAATAGGAATACTTGTAGTGATAGTGTATGATGAGTTATACTTCGACTTATTCCTTAAGACCCTTAAGGTATATCAAAGGGTATGCTTAGGTATAATAAGTCATACATTGAGATAATGTATGATCAATAAAAAATCTATCACTTCTAGTAACAAAGAGAAATGTCCTATATGATTCGATAAATGACAACGCAGTAGTCTTTGGCCAAGGCAGAATAAAATTAGAAAGGAGTTTCTAATTTGCATTATTTGGAGTTGTGCATTTAAGGATCGAAATACATATAATTAAATAAAATAGGACTTGTGATAAATTCCATGTCTTATATTTAATTGGGACATTGTATGGTGGAGGATTGAATTATCGATAACTATTTACTCAAAAGGTTCTTTTATGATTAATGTTGAAATCTATATTATCCGGAAAGTCGCTTTGATCATTGGGAGAGCTTATCCCTATTGTAGAATAAATATTATTTATTTAAATCAATTAATAGTTTAATTTATTTATTTAAATAAGATTAGAATTGTTCTAATTAATTTATTCACAACCTAGGTTTAATATGGAGAACCTAAAGGGTCACACCATAAAAGGAAGAATAATTATTTAAGAAGTTAATGGCATAATTGTAATAATAAATTAAGTATATTTAATGATAGAATAAATTAAATAGCTTAATATTTATTATTTAATATTTTAGAAATATTAAATATAAATTAATAAGAGAGAGTCTTATTATTATTATTATTACTATTATTATTATTTAATTCCTAAAGGAGTTTGGGAATTAATTAATAAAAGTACTCTCATTTATTCCTAATAAGATTAGGAGGCTAATTAATTAAAAGTTTAATTAATTATTCCTAATAAGATTAGGAGCCTAATTAGGAGTTTAATTAATTAAAATAAAACTCAATTCCTTAATTGTTAAGGAGGGTTGTCTACATCTATAAATAAGATGAGTCTTATTATGGGTGCAGAGTTGTTGTTGACTTTTTCACAACAAACGTGATTCCAATTATTGGAGAGTACGTTCCTTTTCTATGAGAGATAGAAAACAAGGGTTTTACCAAACACCCATCTTCTTGAATCTTTGTTCTTCCTTGGTGGATCACCTCTAGAGGCCAAACACTTGGGTGGCTAACGTTGATCAAAGAAAGGAACCAAACTCGATGGATTCAAGTTGAACGCGAAAGGATTTGGAGGTGAACTTGTACATGAGGAAGCTCGAATCTTCAGGTATGATTAACATTTTTTATCTTTTTGTTTAATTAATAATTATGCATAAAGGATGATCTGGGTATATGGTTTGTAAAATTTTAAAACTCTGATTTTTCCACGTTTCTGCGTTTTTTTGCAATTTGATTGCGTTCATGCATATTACAAACCTAACAGTGGTATCAGAGCTAAACCTTTATGCGAATTATTAATTGTTTTAATTTCATATGTATATTGATATGTGTTTAGAACAATTTTTGGAGTATAGATGTTTGACAGCATAGAGTCATCTATTACATTCTAGAGTTGCTCAAGGGGAGGAAAAGGAGTATGTGCATCACCCTTAAGTGTAAAAGAACAGACCCCAGTAGACGGAATACTCAGAATGCTACCTAAATCCACAACTATGAAGAACAGAGACTTACCCTTAACAAACGAGGTGTAGCAATCACCATTGTTCTCTAGATTAGTGTAAAATTGTTGGACTAACCTAGGATATGTAGTGGAAGGAGAAAAAATCATAGAGGATATGCCACAAGACTCGAAGAGATTTTTCATAGGAGAGTTTTGATAATAAAATTGATCGATCGATTTTTCATAGACATTGTTTATGAACGATTGAATTTTGAAAGCGACACTCAAAGATATTTCTTCTAAAAAAGTTTTCAGGCACATTAGGAGAGGGGGTGAAGGATTTTACCAGAGGAGATGGGGGTTCCGACTGAGATAGAGAAGGGTTTGCTTCAGCCTTTGGATGTTTCGATTTCTTTCCTTGAGATGGACACGATGAGTGCATGGAAGCCGGACTGGTGTGTGACTCGTCGGTTGAGGTCAAGTGACTAGAGATCGTATGTTTCTCCAGCCATGTCACTTTTCGCTTCCTTCCTCTTGTTGGCTTTGACAGATGAAAGAACGGATTCTGCACCCTTTTTCGATACCCAGCATTTATTATGGGAGTAGTATCATGATGCCATCAATTTTGCACGGACAATCAGATATATTCAATGTATCTCACAATCTTTAATATATGCCGATAATTTAGCACTCAACACAGATGCAGTTATACATTTAGTGCTAAAATTATGAAGTACTTATATCATGCATATCACAGTTGAAATTAATCAATCATAAATTATGCATGTATAATCAATATTTATTATCCATAAAATCTGTAACAGTAATTGCCTTAATTATGCATGTCACAATATTCAAATATGCAGGAAAAAAATTATGTTATGCACATTTTAAGTTCTCTTCTTAAATGTAAAAAAAAAATTCACTTAAAGACTGTAAAAATATCCGCTAATTGATGTTCTGTATGAATAAAAATTAATTTAATTAAGCCTTTCAAAATATTATCCCTTAAAAATGATGTCTCACCTCTGTGTGTTTTGTACATGAATGCAAAATAGGATTTTTTGATATATCTTTAGTGTTAGTATTATCACAGTATATGGAAACACAATCACATAGAATATTAAAATCACACAGGGTTTGTCTCATCCACAATATCTGAGAACAACTTTTTGCAGCTAGGTATTCACCCTCAGTGGTTGATAAGACAATTCGGGTTTGATTTTTACTATGTCAAGACACGAGACTTTGTCCCAAAAATGTACGAGCACCACTTGTATTTTTTCTATCGATTTGACACCCTGCATAGTCAGCATCTGAATAGCCCATTAATTCAAAATGATTACAATTAGGATAAAACAACTTTAAATTGGTAGTGCCACTTAAATATTTAAAAGTTCTTTTAACAGCATGCAAGTGGGATTCTTTAGGTTTTGCTTGAAACCTAGCACAAAGTCATGAAAGTAGTATGCATACAAGTCAATCATGTATGATGATAAAGCATATACTTTGTAAGCAATCTTATTCATTTATTAATAAAAGTATTCATTTATTAAAGGCATTTAATTATCTGCATGGTGTTGTTTTAATAATATGTGATAACTCCATAGTTTTAAGCAATGCTTTTAGAATCATGATGAGATCATGCTAATGAGATCTAAATTCTTAGATAGCATAAAAAACTAAAATGTTCTCAATCGATGGATTACTAAAAAGGGGATTACTTAATTCGGATAAATTGGTACAGACTTTACTTGCTCATTGAATGGGGATGATTGATCTCATGATGATTTGTGTAGAGACACTAAAGCAAATATGTAGGTGCTTATTGGACAATAAGTTCACTGAACGTGGCTCGCTAAAGAATACATAATGGAGTTTTACTTGCCTGTCAATAGAAATTCTTGTAGTGATAGTAGTACAAGTGATCCTTAGATTTGAGATCATCATAGTATCTTGTGTATAATGAATTATACTTTGACTTATTCCTTAAGACCCTTAGGGTATATCAAAGGGTATGCTTGGGTGTAATAAGTTATATATAGTGATAATGAATGATCAATAAATAATCTACCGCTTCTAGTAAAAAAAGAGACATGTCCTATGTGATTCGATAAATGACAACCCTGGAATCATTGGCCAAGGTGTAATGTTTCTAATTTGCATTTATTCGGAGTTGTGCATTTGTGAATCGAAATACATATAATTAAATAAAATAAGACTTGACAGTAATTACATGTTTTATATTTAATTAAAACATTGTATGATGGAAGGATTGAATTGTACGATATTTATTTACTCAAAGGTTCTTTTATAATTAATGTTAAATCTATATTATTTAGAAATTCGTTGATTGCTAATGGGGCTTATCCTTATTGTATAATAAAAATTATTTATTTAAATAAATTAATAATTTAATTTATTTATTTAAATGAGATTAGAATTGTTCTAATTGATTTATTCACAACCTATTTACTAAGGAGAACCTAAAGGGTCACACCATAAAAGGAAAATTATTTATTTAAGAAGTAAATGGCATAATCGTAATAATAATTTAAGTATATTTAATTTAATCTATTGTGATAGAATAAATTAAATAACTTAATATTATTATTTAATATTTTAAAAATATTAAATATAAATTAATAAGAGGAGTCTTATTATTATTAAGTTAATTCCTAAAGGTGTTTGGAAATTAATTAATATTAGTACTCTCATATATTCCTAATAAGATTATGAGGCTAATTAATTAAAAGGTTTAATTAATTATTACTAATGAGATTAGGAAGCCTAATTAATTAAAGGAGTTTAGTTAATTAAATAAAACCATATTCCTAAATAGTTTAGGAGGGTTTCCTACATCTATAAATAAAAAAGTCTTTTTATGAAGAGAGGGTGACGCAAGACATAAGTTACATACTTTTATTCCAAAAGTTGGTAGAGTAAATCTTTTCTATCAGAGATAGGAAAACTAGGATTTAGCCAAAAATCTTTTTTCTTGAGTTTTTGTAGGAGTTGAACTTGTACATGAGGAAGCTCGAATTTTCAAAGGTATAATTCTGATCTTCTTATTCTTCTTCTATATTGATAATTAAGCACAAAGCACGATCATGGTATGAGATTGTATGAAAATTTGAAATTCCAATTTATCGTGCTTCCGCACTATATTTTATATAATTTGATTATGTAATCGCGCTATATACAATCCCAACACAACGTTAGGCAATTAAGAAGGAACATGTGCATAAGATGGGAGTGACAGATATGATAATTTTAAGGTGCATGTGTGGTCATAAAAGGATGAATAGAATGGGGTAGAGCCGGCCTTGGCCCAAGGCTACCGGGGCTACTGCCCTAGGCCCAAAGCTGAAGGGGGCCCAAAAAATTTTAATTTATAAGCTTATACCCACAGCCCACATAACAATTAATCTTCTCCTCAAAAATCAAAACCGAACAGTCGAACACGGAACACTAAAAGTTTTAGCTTCAATTGCCAGCGCCTAGAAGCCATCAACAGCACCGAAAATTCTCTTGCAAGTTGCAACCCAATACCCATCAAATAGATCTCTAAATGCCGCCAAACAGTTCTGTGGCTTTCAAATCGATTACGCTTCTTCTTTGCTTCTCCGAGGTATGTTACATAGATTGTGTATTTGACTATTTGTGTGTTAATATTTGTGTGTGATAATAAATGAAAGGTTTGTTTGAGTTTGTTTATTAGGAAGGGGGGATAAGAATTCATGGGCTCCTTTTCCATGAGTGAGATTGAAAAAGCAGAGTGTTTGAATTTTGAAGAGAGAAAGAGAGTATTCTATTTTAATTTAATAAAATAATTTTTTTTGATTTAACAGTTTCAAATTTTTTTTTAATTTGAGTGGATTTTGGGTTTTTTATTGTAGAATTGAGAATGAAATATGGTGTATATATTTATGATTGTAATTTGAGGAATGTATCATTTATAATTTAGGGTGATCATCTTTTTAAAAACATCTTTTTAAATTATTCTTTCTTATCTATTCACACTTGAAATGATTGCAGAGTTTGATCCAGTAATGCAACACCATTTTCGACTCATTAAAGATAAGAACATTCATTATCATTATCTTAGTCATAAAATTCAAAATGAGTTGATAGTTATTTTAGCATCAAATGTTAAACATGCAATCATTGAAAAAATAAAAACAACTAAATATTTTTCAGTCATTCTTGATTGTACTCCTGATACAAGTCACAAAGAACAAATGACTTTAATATTGAGGTGTGTAGATGTTTCAAGTACTCCAATAAATATAGAAAAATACTTTTTAGAGTTTCTGAATGTGGAAGATACATCTGGATTAGGAATTTTTAATGAATTACAAAATGTAATGGAGTCCCTTACACTTAATATTGATGATGTGAGGGGACAAGGTTATGATAATGGTTCTAATATGAAAGGAAAAAATCTAGGTGTACAAAAAAGATTACTTGATATAAATCCTAGAGCATTTTACATGCCATGTGGTTCTCATTGTCTTAACTTAATAGTTTGTAATATGGCCAAGTCATGTGTTAAAGCAAAATCTTTTTTTTGGAGCATGTCAATGCATATATACGGTATTCTCTAATTCAACAAAGCGATGGAATGTGTTACTTGATTACATAGATGATTTGACTTTGAAATCATTGTCAACTACACGTTGGGAAAGTCACATTGAAAGTGTCAAAGCAATAAAATCTCAAGCTTCCCAAATAAGAGAAGCTTTATTTAAATTAACTGAAATTAGTGACGATGCCAAATTGAATAGGGATGCTCAAAGTTTAGCATTAGGAGAGCTTTCAAGTTTTGAATTTATATTAAGTTTGGTTATTTGGCATGATATTTTGCATAAGATTAACTTAGTAAAAAGTTACAATCTGAAGACATGCGCCTTGATGCTGCTGTACGACAATTAGACGGATTTGTTTTATTTTTTGAAAACTATAGAATAAATGGGTTTGTTTCTACCATGATTGATGCTAAAGAAATTTCCCTTAATATGGGAATTGAGCCTGTATTTCCAAAAAAATGTCAAATTTGTAGAAAAAGGCATTTTGATGAGGTTTCCAATAATGATAGGGAACAACAATCAGCTGAAGAATCATTTAGAACTGATTATTTTCTTGTTATAATGGATATTGCTCTTGGTGAATTGAAGAGTAGGTTTGAACAATTGCATTGTTTTGAATCAATTTTTGGGTTCTTATTTGATGCTGCAGAGTTGACTTCGTTTAATGATAATGAATTGAATAGTTCTTGTGCGAATCTTGAAAATGCTTTAAAACATGGTGATGTTTTTGATGTTGATGCAATAGACTTATTTTCAGAATTACAGGTGTTGCAAGTGATGTTACCAAAAGAAGCATATGAAACATATAAACCATGGACATTCATTAAAATTCTTGAGTTTGTAAAGAGTGTGGATATGTTTCCTAATGTAATGGTTGCTTATAGGGTATTATTGACTATACCTGTGACTGTGGCATCTGCTAAAAGAAGTTTTTCTAAATTAAAATTATTGAAATCTTACTTGCGGACCTCCATGACTCTCAAAATAGGCTAAATGGATTAGCGATATTATGCATTGAAAAGGATATTACTTGGGACCACCATGGCATCTGCTGACAGGATTTTTTTCTTCTACAAGTTTTAATTTTGGAGACACAAACACAAATACAAAACTTCACAATATTAGATTAAAAAAAGCTAGTTTCAAAATCATCAATTTGTGCTCAACAGTTTATCTAGCTGCATTGTCACCGCAGATCTTTCGGTTCAAAGAACGACTCCTTATTAAGAGAGGAGTACAAATGTATATAAAACGTACATTTACGAAGAGAAAGAGTAAACCTTACCTTTATGATATATTAGACTGAAATCAACACTCCTGTCCTGTTAGCTAGCTCTCTAATCTCTATTATTATTATTATTATTATTATTATTATTGATATATTAGACTGAAATTTTATAGGAAATAATAAATCCTAAACCCAACCCTTATGAATTTTTATTAAAGGTGTAAACGAATCGAGTCGATCCGAGTATTGAGTTGCTCAGATTTGGTTCACAAATTTTATCGAGTATAAAATAAGGTTTAATTGAAATTTATTTAATGAAATAAACATCGATCTTAATTCGAATTCGGTAAAGCGGTTTGAACTTTTCCAACGAATATGATCCAAATGTCAATAGAAATTATAATTTGAGGAAGTTCGAGTAATTTGTCGAACTTTAAAATGTCTTCATATTTGACTATTTATATTTCGTCATTTCGAATCGAACTTTTTAATCGAAATGAAATCAATCGAAATCCAATCGTTCTTTCGTTTTACTACTTTTGGGCATTTATCATTGAGTCATGAGTGCTTGGCATTTAATATGGGACGCTTATGACTTGACTGGGCCCCACTTCTAATATTTATAGTTATTGGAAAACTATTCTTCATATTTTAAAGGTTTAAATATAAATTATTATCATTATTATTATCAATTTTTTCACTTTGATAATTGTCTTTTTAATTTTTACAATCAAGTAATTACAAATTTTTAAATTTTTTTATTTACATTAGATTGAAAATGTTGTCATAAATTAATTACGTGAATCGTTAATTAGGCGAATCAGTATTTTATGTGTAATGATAATACGTATCTAATTATTGTACAAGGTCACAAGTTTCAGTCTATCACTCAAAAATATCACGCATAATACTATCAAAACTAACACGTTGCATAATTTTGTGGCTCCATTTGCGATTTCTTTTTAGGTCCCTAGGACTGTCATGTCATAGCATTTCAAGTTTTTTTTTTTGAATAATATGGAGTATTTGACCCGTAGGCTGACTAATCTCTCTAACCCGAACCAATACGAGTTTGGTAACCTACTTATGCAATGCAGTCCGTGGTCCCATTTGTTCACAATTGTCGCTAGTGAAAGTCAATACTAAGATGTCCGAGTTTACGGCTCATTCCAAAGCAACCTTAAACCATTGTGCTAATTGTTGAGGTTAGCATTCCTCTTTTATCTTAAAAAATTGATTGTTTCCACTAAATTTCTCTTCTGGCCCTTCCCTAATTTCCCCTTATTCCTCTAGAATTGAAATGTGTACCTATAAACGAGTTATTTCTTTTTTCATCATGGCCTCTTCCCTAGTTATTTCTCTTCTTCTTCTTTTTTTTACCTAAAAAACTAACATACATTATGTTAGACCCTTAAGATTAAAATGTACTCTTAAAACTAGTCGTTCACCTAGGTTCATTAAGTTTCTCTCGTGACCCTTTTTCCTTACTCCCCTCAGACCCCTAGAATTGAAATACATATTTAAAAACCTGTTTCACCTAGATATTTCTTAGTTACCCTTATGATTCTTTCTCCACTTCTCCTCAAGTCTATAACATTGAAATATATCCCTAAAACTACTAGTTACATTAGTTATTGCCAAACAATAATATATATATATATATATATATATATAGTCTTTACAATTGTATTTTTGTCTGAAAGGTTGATTTATGAGTTTTATTTTAATGATGACAACATATATTTTGCATGAAGGTGTTTTTTTGTTTTTCAGCTTATGGACTGATTATGCAAGATCTCAAGTGGTCCATTGTGAAGAAATGTTATTTAGAGTCACCACATGGTTAGGTCCCTTCACCTTGGAAATCAGATAAGGATTTCTAGCTTGATTAATTAATTTCATGATAATTTTATTTTGCTAGAAATTATTTTATAAAAAAAGATTTCATGTGCTTAAAAGATTCAAATCCTTTAAATAAGCTATATTTGGAAACCAAATCAATTGAGAAACTAATTTGCCATGCTTTCCAAAAGTATATTAATTTTATCCCTTTTATCAAGTTATTGATTCCCTTTATTCTAATTGTTAGATTCTGTTGAGATTCTTATTCCTTATTTCAAGTGCTCAAGACTCAAATTCAAAAGTTGAAAATATATATTTGGAATTGGAAACCATATCAATTGGGCAATTGTTTTCCAAAGCTATATCAAAAACAATATAGTTTTCATAAATTGATGGAGCTGATTTTGCTTATTCTTATACCTTAATTCAAGTTGCTTATTTTGCTAAATATTATCCCATGATTCAAGTTATTCTTTTTTCAAATTCAAATCCCTTCTTTTTTGGTTCTGTTCACATCTTCCTTTGGGATTATGAAATTGTGGACTTGGTTTTCTGCCGTTGAAACTCTAATCTATATATATCATTCTCGGCTAAAGGTTCAACTCAACGAATTGAGAAATACACAGAGTTTTAAAGAAAAAATTTCTAGCAGCAGATCACTTTTGCCTTGTTCTTAATTTTTTATGTTAGAAATTCATAGATATCTTGTAATCATATTCGTTCATATTAAAACTTGTATACAAGTCTAGTTTGGATTGTATGATCCAGTGGTGGATAGGCATGTACAAAAGAAGCTCTAAAGGTTGCAGGTGAGTTCAGAGTTATTTGTACATGGAGTTATTTTGTAACTAATTGAATATTATTTTAACAAAGGAGTCTCCAATACCAGTTGGTATTGGACGTGAATTAAGCCATTAGATTAGAGATTAAGAGCTAAACCACGTAAAAAAAAACTTAATGGTGTGGTTTTCTATTTATCCTGCTTTCATTACATTAATTCTACTCTTAACTCAATTCATATCCTGCACTCTTAAAATCTAAGAAGCAACTTCAGAATAGGTTCTCATATATAAGCAGAAAGGTTCTATGTTGTCTGAATAATACAAAGAAGGTTATGTATATTAGTTTAATATATACACTTAAGCATATAGATTTGATTTTACTTTATCAGTACAATTTCGTATTTGTTTTTGCATAACACGAATCATATAAATCTTAAATTGCTAGATAATTTATTTTGCAAGAAATTTTAAAAGTGTAATTGTTAAGTAGTTAAGTCCAATACAGCTGTTCAACCCTCCTAGATGTGCACAAACTCTAAATTTCATGGGAGTAGTGAAGTGAATCTTACATAGAAAGTTCACTTATTGGCCAATCTGATCTTGACAACGTAAGCGGAAAGAAAAACCTCCGTCTGCGTAGATCAAGATCAGATCGAGCATCTGATGAAACTTTGCTAATAAAGTTTCCTTCATAATAACCTGATCCAAAATTTCATGAAATAACTCAATAAAGTAATCATATATTCTTTATCTATTTTTTATCATCCAAATATTCTATTCAAGTGGTAATATATGTACCGATTATTGGTAATCAATATAAATATATAAAAGCATGAACAACTATTTTTCATCCTATTCCACTTGGTGAATTTTGGTTTCTCCAATTTAAGTTGGTCAATCACTCGGTGAGTTATCTAAGTTACATATAAATAATAAATATATTAATAATAAGTATTAAAAAAATATCATTAAATATAGTGAATGATTCATTTGTTTGAGTAGATTAAAAGTCTTATATTTGATCCAAAAATCTTGAAGCTACTTTTAGATCAATCAATTATCTTCCACTATCAGATTTAACCTAACTCACAAAATAAGAGTGAGAAAATATAAATCTAACATAAAATAATAAATAATTCTAATATAAATGTATAAAAATACTATGGTTTAAAATTTGACTAGAAAAAACACCAACTTATAAACACAAACAAAAAGTTGTTACCAAATACAATTGGATGAAATTGAATTTATGACATGAATAAATTAACCTTTCAAATCCTAACAAATTAAATTAAAAATTCTTAACAAATTCAATAATTAAAATCTTTTATGTATTGTTTTTTAGCTCCATATCAAATATAATTAGATTGCATGCAGTCTTTTTCTTAAATAAAATAATATAAATAATGTATCAATAAAAATATTCATAAGAAATTAAACATGCAAATTTTATAAATAGCACTTCTAATAAGTGCAATAGTTTAGCCTCTTACTATTTATTAATTATAAAATTAAACTTTTACTAACAATAATTTAAATTTTAAAAAATAATTTATGTTTTACACGAAATATTGAACTGGTATAAAAGTAACATAATAAAAAATATAATTGAACAAAATCAAATTAATTAGCACATCAGATAAACTCCCCATAAATACCTGCTGTGCGGTGTAAAACAATAAGCTTCTAGATGGGGAATAATAATTGCATTGAAACCAATTCAAACAGTCTCTAACGCCTAACGGTGTGATTGATATATAGATGTTTATCTTCTAGATGGCGTGGGCGTGGGCGTGGGCGTGGGGAGAGGGGTTTACTATCATTGAATTGACTGATGGGAATGGGATCCCAGTTAGCTGCAAATTCGAAATATATATATACTAGTAATAAAAAATTAAATTAAAATTTAAAAAATACTATATTATGTAAAGACTTTTTACGACTTTAAATAACTTACAATCACACATAACAATTATCGTAAATCACCACACTATCACAATAATTAATTTTTCTTTAAAAATAGATATTTAGAAAAATCTAAACTTGTTTACAAAACTTACAAATCATCATTAACAATTTTCATAATTCACCACACCACCACAATAACAATTATTATTATTATTATTATTATTATTATTATTATTATTATTATTATTATTATTATTATTATATTGTGGCGCCTCAAAATAGAGTCACCTTTTTTGAATCGCCAAATCGATGATATGAAATAACTACTGACTTTACTAATACATTTGTCGTACAAAATATGATAACACATAAACTGTGAGTTTAAATATAAATATTGTTTTCTAGACAATATCCACACTCAAATAAGTCCTCATTACAATTATTGATACACTATTTTATAAAATAGTGAGGACTACTAAGACAACTGTTTTGAATCTCAACACCCCGACTAGTTCCTGCTATATTCTCGCATCCTGAGAAGAAAAATAGAACAAAAAAGAAAAGGGTGAGCTCAACTAGCTCAGTAAAGAATATTATGACTAAGATAATGTACAACAAATTATCCTTAGTCTTCAACAGAAAAAAATCTAATAGAATATAATAGACAATAAGTTTTAGATCAACTGTAAGACCCCAACTTATTATAAATGAAATTAAATTTTCTCTATTTATTATTTTGAAATAGTAAGGGTTGATTTGATTAATGTGGTTAGTTATGGGTAAAATGCGTAAATATTTGAAATAAGCAAGTGGTTATAAAATATTCATTGTTGTGGGGAATATTCGTTTGGTGCGTGGAATATTCTTCTTTGTCGGGAATATTCGTATGTATGTGGCCAAGCACCTTGTGTGGGCCCCATAACTGAAAAGCGATTGGATGAAAAAAGCGACAAGTATAAGTTGTTTATAAATAACAGGCGTAGTTGTTAGCGTTAATCTTGTTGAAATACTCGGTTGGTTAAAACACAAGATGGCTTTGCAGTATTGCACCAATTATTGATTCTTACGTAAGAATGCACTACTCGATAATTATTCTTTGTGGCGCCCCCAAAATTAGGTATACATCACCCATCTTGGGTCGCCACTTACATGGTACGAAATTTAAATACAACTTATTAACATAGGCGCCGTGGTATGCAATCGACATAAAGCGTGAGTTTAAATACAAATATAAATCTACTAGATATTGTACAAACTCAAACAAAAAGTCCTCATTACAATTATTATCACACTATTTCACGCGAATAGTGAGGACTACTAATGCTATCTTGGGACCATCACTGCTTCCCTCGCTTCGTCCCGGCTATATTCTCATTTCACGAAGAACGAAGGAAAGAAAGGGTGAGCTCAACTAGCCCGATGAAATATTATGACTAAGATAATGCACAATAAATTATCAATAGTCTTGAACAATGTTAAACCGATAAAATACAATAGACAACCAGTTTAAGCTGCGGCGGAATATCGTTTCCATTAAAAGAGTCAAGTAGAAAATAAAATCTACTATCTTTTATGATTTTAAAAGGTTTTCATCATCATTATATTTGAGACTCGACTTTAATAAATAATCCACATCATCGAATCACCCCCGCATTACTGACGAGGATATTCTTAAGTATCACGATCACAATTATTCACACATTACTGGGCGAAGAATAGTTGTGTATTCATTAATAGTCATGATCATGCCAACAAGCATCCATCAATGCACTACGACCAACGAGGATTTTTAATCACATCATTTGTAACATTATGGTCGTGATTACATTAGAATAATCCTCAGTCATAATCATACCAAGTCCATCCATGCTCTACAGAATACGGATGACTTTAAAAAAAAAAATAATAATAAACATGAGGATGATGACAATGATATAAGAATTGATAAAACAAGTTCAAGAATTATTTTATCCAGGAATTATTAACGTCCAAATTGTCGACATGATCTTTGCTTTGTAGAGTAAAATTCAAGAATGATCGGAAGAATATTTCCGTGAAAAGATCTTTGGATGAAACGCAAATATCAAGGATATTCTACTAATTTCATGGAGTATAGAAGTCAAAGTTTTAACTTAACCGGTATAATAAAGAATGAAATAACAAAAGAAATCACCATGCATGCGATTGCTTGCGCCAAGCGAGTTATTCCAACGAATAATAATAACGGAACGGTCGGTGAAATTCACACAAGCGGGATGTTCCAACAGAATAATAAAGATGGAACGGATCCGGTGTAAAACACCTGCGATAGGATATTCCAACAGAATGATAAAGATTTTAACCGAATTCCTGTAAAACACACGAGATGGGATGTTCCAATGAGAATAATAAAAAAGCGGAACCGGTCCTGTAAAAACACATGCACGGGATGTTCCAATGAGAATAATAGAAGAATGTCACCAAGTATAGGGTAAACCAGCGTTATACAAAGGTTATGTATAGGGTATGCCACTTTTTTAAAGTTATTCCAACGAATGATAATGAATGGAATAACAAAAGTTCTCTTCAAGAAGAAAGAATAACACCCACTTACCGTAAAAAGAACCTGAATATAGAAGTAGTGAAGTAGCGAAATACTCTTCTTCTTTCTATAACTTTCTCTATAGCTTCTCTCTATAATTTCTCTCTCTAGAGAGTTTCAATGAATTAAGTAAGAAAATAATGAAGGAATGAGCTTCTATTTATAGGAAAATGGAATGCATAGTAACTAATCCATGAGCAGTGCCTAGATTGATTTACTTTAATCGGCGGTCCATATTTAAAGAAAAATCTTTTAAATAAAATATAATATATTCTATTTATATAAAAACATTTTACTATCTGAACACTATGCAATACTATGCAAAACACTATGCAAAAATACTATGCAATACTATGCGTAATAAAATATAATATATTACATTTATAGAATAACTTTAATAAAGTATTCTATTTTATATAAAAAGATGTTTCAATAAAACAAAACGTCATTATCGCTATAATAATTCATATTATTAATCGACAATAATGGAATCAAACCGGTGACTTCTCACATAAGCATCGATAATCAATACTGGTGTAACTTCTTATGCAACCACACGTATTCTTCGTACTTTTACTACTGAGTAGTTCAACAAAGAACCACGGTAAAACTTCCGCCAGTTATTTCAATAAAATATTTTGTCTTTTTCTCAATCCGAACAATAATTACATTGTGGGGTCCACCAATGATTGAGTAGTTGTCTGAATATTCCTGCTAAACCGAATATTCCCAGGCCAATCGAATATAATATAACCACTTGCATACTTTGCAAAATTTATAAATATTACCCACAACTATAACATTATATCAAATTATTCCATAATATTCAAAAATAATATTTATAGAAAATTTATCTTTATTTATTAAAAATTGAGGGTCTTACAACCTCCCCTTCTTATGAAATTTCACCCTCGAAATTAGAATTACGTTACTGGTATGTCGAAGAGATAAGGATACCTTGATTTCATTTGATTCTAACTCCCAAGTCATTTCCTCAACATCGTGGGTTTCTCCACAAAACTTTGACTTGAGGTATAACCTTGGAGGTAGAATATGTTCCTTCTTATCCAAAATTTGAACAGGAACCTCTTCATACGTCAAATCTTCCGCTATTTCGTCCGATTCTAACTCAATAATATGGTTCGGGTCTTTCACATATTTACGTAACATGGATATGTGAAAAACGTTATGAACACGAGACATATTTGGCGGTAAAGCGAGTCTATAGGCCACAGTTCCTACTCGATCGAGGATTAAAATGGACCGATGAATCGAGGATTAAGTTTTCCTCTTTTCCAAATCTTGTAACTCCTTTCCACGGAAAGCAACTTTTAACAACACACGATCTCCTATATCAAATTCCACGTCCTTTCGATGAAGATCGGCATAACTCTTTTATCGATTTTGTGAGGTTTTTATCGTTGTCGGATCATTTGAATCTTTTAAAAGTAGTCATACGTACCAACTCCGGTCCCAACAACGTTGCTTCACCCACCTCATCCCAAAGACATCTTTGAGAACGACACTTTCTTCCGCATAACGCTTGAATGGAGCCATGCCAATACTTGCTTGATAAGCTTGTTGTAGGAAAACTCCACCAATGGTAAGAACTTGTCCCAACTCCCTGAAATCAAGAACACGAGTCTTAATAGATCTTGAAGAGTTTGAATAGTCCTCTCCGATGTCCGTCCGTCCCGAGGATGATATCTTAGCTAAATCGTGAAGTCTGTGCCCATAGCTTTTTGCAAACTAACCCAAAATCGTGAAGTGAATCTTGGGTCTCGATCGAAAACTATGGATACCGCAGACCCATGCGCGATCTTACAATCTCGTTTATGTACATATGAGCAAGACGTTCAAGTGTATAAGTTTCTCGTGATCGGTAAAAATGAGCGGACTTGGTCAATCTATCAACAATGACCCAAATCGCATCAATGCCTTGAGAAACCTTAGGAAGGCCGTGAACGAAATCCATGGTAATGTGCTCCCACTTCCATTCTGGAATTTCAAGTGGTTGCAATGGACCTTTTGGTACTTGATGCTCCGCTTTAACTTCGTTGACAAGTTAGACACCTTGAGATAAGCAGCGCTATCTCTCTCTTCATATTGCTCCACCAAAATGTATAGCGAATATCATGATACATTTTGTACTCCCGAGATGGATTGCAAATGGTGTGTTGTGCGCCTCCATCATGATATTATACTTTAAATCGAAATTCGTTAGGAACACAAAGTGCAGAGTTGACTCAAGTATTCTTTCTTCATCGATTCTTGCTTCCTATAGCACCCTCTTGCACTTTCTTTCTCATCGCGCGGCTCCTGTGTCCCAGTAGCTTGGCGGCTTTAACTTTATCGATTAAAGTCGGTTCTACTCGTATATTCGCTATCATCACATCGTCCACAGAGTCTTTAACTCTATCTCCATCCTTTGCAAGTCACACAAAATGGGCCTTTGTGTTGACAATAACGCTTTTCATGCTTGCATAACGATCTTCTACTCAATGCGTCGGCTACCACGTTCGCTTTTCGGGATGGTATTGGATGGTATGATCATAATCTTTCAACGATTCAAGCCAACGTCGTTGTCGCATGTTGAGTTCCTTTTGAGTGAAGAAATATTTGAGGCTTTTATGATCCGTAAAGATCTCCACTTTCTCCCCATACAAGTAATGCCTCCAAATTTTAAGTCTGAAAGATAATATTTTGCCAACTCGGATCATGAATAGGATAATTCCTCTCATATTCTTTGAGTTGTCGTGAGGCATAGGCTATAACTTTTCCATGTTGCATAAGAACACATCCCAACCCTTTGCTCGAAGCATCAACATAGATGACAAATCCCTCCGAGCGGATGGTATTGCCGAGCAGTCTTTGAAATAAGTCTCTTCTTGAGTTCTTGAAAACTCTTCTCACATTCTTCGCTCCCAACCGAACTTTGTATCTTTTCGAGTCAATTTGAGTCGATGGAGTAGCGATTAGAGAAAATCCTTCCACGAATCTCCGATAATAACCAAATTAAACCGAGAAAGCTACGTGCTTGGTCCATTGATTTAGAGTTGTTCCCAACTTTGAATAAGCTTCTATCTTTCTTTGGGTCAACAGATATTCCATGACTTGATACCACGTGCCCAAGGAATGCTACTTCTTCAAGCCGTAACTCGCATTTCTTCAACTTGGCATAAAGCTTATATTCACGAAGCTTTTGGAGTGTCGACCTCAAGTGTTGCTTTCATGATCTTCACTTGGCTTTTGGAATAAATAAGGATGTCATCAATAAAGACGACCACAAAGTGATCTAAATATTCCTTGAATACTCGGTTCATCATATCCATGAAGCGGCGCATGGCATTAGTCAATCCAAAGGACATGACTAGGAATTCATAATGCCGTCTTAGGGAGTTCTGGCCGTCTTTGGAATGTCGGTGGTTCTAATCTTCAATTGGTGATATCCGGAACGAAGATCAATCTTTGAAAAGAATTTGGCTCCTTGCAACTGGTCAAACAGGTCATCAATACGTGGCAATGGATACCTATTTTTGATGGTGACATGATTCAACTCCCGATAATCAATACAAAGTCGCATACTTCCATCTTTCTTCTTCACGAATAGAACAGGAGCACCCCAAGGAGAAGTACTAGGACGAATAAAGCCAATGTCTAACAATTCCTGCAGTTGGGTCTTTAACTCACGAAGTTCAATAGAGCCATTCGATATGGGGCTTTGGAAATAGGTTTTGTCTGGGTTCAAGGTCGATACAAAATTCAATTTCACGCTCGGGGTAGCCGGGGAAGTTCTTGAGGAATCGTCGAAATTTATTAACAATAGAAATATCGCTCAAAACCGGCGTATTTTTTGTTTAAATCGTGACATGAGCTAAGAAAGCTTGACATCCATTTTTCAATAAACGAATAGCTTTATGGCTTGAGATGGCCGTGATTGATTTTAATGGTTTGGTCGTTTGAATTCGCATAATAGGTTGATTAGGAATATGAAAGCTAACAACCTTACGAAAACAATCAATTTTTGCATGATAAGTAGTTAACCAATCAATCCCTAGAATCACGTCAAATGCAAGTATTTTTAATGAAATAAGATCGACGGTGTAATGTGAGGGTACCGATTTGAACCAAACAAGACTTATAAACGATTGGATGTAATGAAGGTTTCTCCCAACGGAGTTTCCACAGATAAGTCAAAGTCTAATTTCTCCTGAGTCAAATTTAACCGATGAGCGCAAAGTAGGAGAAATAAAAGAATGGGTAGAACCGGTATCAAATAAAGTGTAGACTTCATTAGAGTTTATGATAAGCTTACATGATGACCTCATTCGGGTTCCTTGCTCTCTGGGAGGTCACAACAAACGCTCTCCCTTGACTTTCGGCTTTTGACTTTTACGGGGCTGACCTTTGGTGCCTCCATCCTAGTTGAATTTGTCTTGATGGCAACAAAATCGAGCAAAGTGACCTTCTTTCCACAATTATAACATGCTTTGACTAAGAATGGCACGCTTCGAACTGATGTGTCCCTCTTCTCGCATTTGAAGCATATGATAGGTGGTCTTTCTCCTTCCTTAACAACGGGTCTTTGGTCTTTGGCGTCTTTCCATCATTGTTGAATCTCCGTTTCTTGAAATGTCCATTTTATTGTTTTGGCCCCGATTACCACCAAAGTGGTTACCATATCTCGCCCGCACATTGATTCCCCACGCTTGTTGTCACCGCTTGATGACTATTCTCATTTGGTATTATAACTTTGCTTTTGCTCTCTCTTTTAGTTCGTTGACTCGTTATCGCGCTCCACTAACGAGCCCTATTTACAACATCCTAATACAAACACGGTTTATGAGAAATAAGATGTTGACGTATCTCCCGAACTTCAAACCTCTTAAAA
Source organism: Panax quinquefolius (assembly GCA_020205615.1). Classification (NCBI taxonomy): domain Eukaryota; kingdom Viridiplantae; phylum Streptophyta; class Magnoliopsida; order Apiales; family Araliaceae; genus Panax; species Panax quinquefolius. The sequence goes on along the minus strand of JAINUW010000755.1, from coordinate 27,111 downwards.
ACATTAACGCCATTCTCTCTTCATTATCCACCAAGTGGGGATTATGGCCCGTGATAACTCATAAAATTTTGCCTCGTATTGCGACACGGTCGTATTGTTTTGTTCCAACTTGATAAACTCCACCTCCTTCATGTGGCGAATACTTTCGGAAAGTATTTGTCGTTGAATGACTCTGGAACTTCTCCCAAGATATCTTGATCTGACGGGTTGAGTACGTTTCTGGAATTCCCACCGATGTCTGCCTCTCCACGCAACATAAAAGGCGTGAAAGGAACCTTTTGCTCCTCGGAGCATCCCAAGACATCAAATATCTTGGTAATCTGCTTTATCCATGCTTCCGCCGAAAGTGGTTTTGGCTCTCCCTTAAACTCCCGGTGGTCCCAGCTCCTTGAATTGTTTAGCGGTGACCCGCCGAGAGTTTTCCGTATTTCCACCTACGTTTTGGACAGGAGTCGCTCTACCTTCTTTGTTGCATAAATTGCATAAAGCCTCTGAACATTTGATCATTCATCATTTGGTCAGTGTTGTTGTTTGCATGAGGATTGTCGCCTTCCTGATCACATTATCCTGATTATTGATATGTGGTGAATCAACGATCGCCTGTGCTCTATTGCTATTCTCAACATTCTCAGATGTCATTTTCAGATACTGCCACAAAACAAAAAATAATTGACATGAAACAATTATCTTTATATTCTGACCGACCAATAAAATAGCACATAAATTTAGGTAGGTCATACTAGCGAAGGTATTCCCCGTCTCTCCCCTCCTAGTACTTTTCTCACATCTTAGCCAGGGATCATATCTCTTAGCTCTGATACCAACTGTGACTCTGGACACCAACTTGTGTCAGCACCTCACATTGGTACCTATCAGCTTGCCACCGAAAAGATTCGGCGTCCCTACGGAGAGTCGGCTTTGCAGTGCATCCCCATCAACAGAAGTCACCGGCGAGAGGCTCGGGGCTCTTCACACTTATGGCTCTGATACCAACTGTGACGCCCCCAAAATTAGGTATACATCACCCATCTTGGGTCGCCACTTACATGGTACGAAATTTAAATACAACTTATTAACATAGGCATAGTATGCAATCGACATAAAGCTGTGAGTTTAAATACAAATATCGTCTACTAGATATTATACAAACTCAAACAAAAAGTCCTCATTACAATTATTATCACACTATTTCACGAATAGTGAGGACTACTAATCTTATCTTGGGACCATCACTTTCGTTTCCCAGACTCGTCCCAAATATATTCTCATTTCACAAGAGAACACGGTGAAAGAAAGGGTGAGCTCAACTAGCCCAATAAGAAATATTATGACTAATATAATGCGAGAATAAATTATCAATAGTCTTCAACAATGTTAAACCGATAAAATACAATAGACAAACCCGGTTTAAGCTGCGGTGAATATCATTCCATTAAAAGAGTCAAGTAGAAAATAAAATCTACTATCTTTTATGATTTTAAAAGGTTTTTCATCATTTGTTATAAATGAGACTCGGCTTTAATAAATAATCCACATCATCGAATCACCCCGCACTTTTCTGACCAAGGATATTCTTAAAGTATCACGATCACAATTATTCACGCACTACGGGCGAGAATAGTTGTGTATTCATTAATAATCATGATCATGCCAACAATCATCCATCAATGCACTACTGACCATTTGAGGATTTTTAATCACATCATTTGTAACATTACGGTCCATGATTACGTAAGAATAATCCACAGGTCATAATCATACCAAGTCCATCCATGCTCTACGAGGCCACAGATGACTTTAAAAAAAAATAATAATAAATATGAGGATGATGACAATGATATAAGAATTGATAAAACAAGTTCAAGAATTATTTTATCCGGGAATTATTAACGTCCAAATTGTCGACATGATCTTGCTTTGTAGAGTAAAATTCAAGAATGATCGGAAGAATATTTCCGTGAAAAGATCTTTGGATGAAGCCTTGAAATATCAAGGATATTCTACTAATTTCATGGAGTATAGAAGTCAAAGTTTTAACCAATTGGGTATAATAAAGAATGGAATAACAAAAGAAATCACCATGCATGCGGTTGCCGCGCATGACGAGTTATTCCAATGAGAATAATAATAACGGAACGAGTCGAATGAAATTTACAAGCGGGGATGTTCAACCAGAATAATAAAGATGGAACCCGGATCCGGTGTAAAACACACGAGATAGGATATTCCAATGAGAATGATAAAGATTTTAAACGGTCCTGTTAAAACACATGCATGAGATGTTCCAATGAATAATAAAAAGCGGAACCGAGTCCTGTAAAACACACAGACAGGATGTTCCAACAGAATAATAGAAGAATGTCACCAAGTATAGGGTAAACCGCGTATACAGGTTATGTATAGGGTATGCCACTTTTACAGGTTATTCCAACAGAATAATAATGAATGGAATAACAGAAGTTCTCTTCAAGAAGAAAGAATAACACCCCTTACCGTAAAAAAGAACCTAATATAGAAGTAGTGAAGTAGCGAGTAATACTCTTCTTCTTTCTATAACTTTCTCTATATAAACTTCTCTCTATAATTTCTCTCTCTAGAGTTTCAATGAATTAAGTAAGAAAATAATGAAGGAATGAGCTTATTTATAGGAAAATGGAATGCATAGTAACTAATCCATGAACAGTTTAGATTGATTTACTTTAATCGGACGGTCCATATTTAAAGAAAAATCTTTTAAATAAAATATAATATATTCTATTTATATAAAAACATTTTACTATGCAAACATTTATGCAATACTATGCAAAACACTATCAAAAACACTATGCAATACTATGCGTAATAAAATATAATATATTCTATTTATAGAATAACTTTAATAAAGTATTCTATTTTATATAAAAAGATGTTTGAATAAAACAAAAGCGTCATTATCGCTATAATAATTCATATTATTAATCGATGATAATGGAATCAAACCGGTGAAACTTCTCACATAAGCATCGATAATCAATACAGGTAATCTTTCTATGCAACCACACGTATTCTTTTCTTTTACTAATGAGTAGTTCAACATAACCACGGTAAAACTTCCATAGTTATTTCATAAAATATTTTTGTCTTTTCTCGATCAAATGATAATTACATTTGTGGGTCCACCAATGATTGAGTAGTTGTACGAATATTCCTGCTAAACCAAATATTCCCAGAGCCAATCGAATATAATATAACCACTTGCATACTTTGCAAAATTTATAAATATTACCCACAACTATAACATTATATCAAATTATTCCATAATATTCAAAATAATATTTATAGAAAATTCATCTTTATTTATTAAAAGTTGGGTCTTACAATTCTGAAGTAATTCTTGCTCAATATTTTATTTTATTGATTCAATAATTATTACGTTGATATTTTATATTATTGTTATTTCATAATTGTCACTATATCTGATATTTTCTATTATCATATCAATAATTCATATTATTTGAATAATATTATTAGATAGCATTATTGGCAATGTCTAAAAAATTTTGTCTAAGGAGAGGTTTGGTCACCTAATTGCACACCAGTAAGGAGAAATCCTTATTGGAAAGCCCCCTCTTTCCTGGGAATGGTCTGGTTGTCGATATTGTGATTCTGTAATATTATTTGTGAATAATTAATTATTGATTTATATGATAAGAAAAATATTCATTTTATGTGGATATAGATGGAGAAAATTTTTAATGTGACAATTGTTAAAAATTGTTATTTTATCTTTTTCTGATAAAATAATTCATTTAAATATATTATTATATTATAATAATATAATAATGGTGATATTCTTACAATGAATGTGGGATATATGAAGAAATAAGGAGAAAGAGTATTTTTATTATGAAAAATATTTGAAACATGTTTTTCATGTTTGTGGACCCCATTTCCTGACTGAAATTTGATTATAGCCTGTAAAATCGTCCGTATGTGGATTTCAGTCAATTTCTGTTTGGAATTTGAAAAAACTTTCTTCTGCAAAGTTGTAGAGAATTAAATTTCCTATAGAATGGACATAAGATTTGAATTTTTCTGATAAAAGGACTATTTATTATGAATGATTAAAGTTTCGAAATAATTGATTTTTGAAGTTTTAAATATTTTTTTAATAAAAACATTTTTTCCATTTGGTGGGCCCCACTTGCACATGTTAATGGCTGAAATTAGATGTCTTTGGTGTGAGTAGGAATTTATAAAAAATATATTAATATTTTATTAAATTTTCTACTTTGGTGTTCTAAACATTTTTCTATAAATAGGGTGCTTAGGTTAGAATTAAAAATCACACCAGAAATAAATTTTCTCTCTCTTTCTCTCTCTATATTATCGAGCGTATTCTTGTGAGTATTTTGATACTTTGAGTGTTGCTATACGGTGCAAGTTCCTTCAGCACTATATTTAGTATTCCAGTCAGAAGTACTGTATTTTTGAGGTAAGGGATGTTATTTTTATTTTTATAAATGATATTATTTCTTTCAATATCATTATGCCGAAATATTAGTAAAATTTTTCTTGTAAAATTCTTGTCTTTTAGTGTCGGGGTTACTATTCACGTATACGACACTATTCACAGAAAAATTAAAATTTTGTTTTTTTGTCCAAAATATTATTATGGATACTAGCTTTGATTGTATCCATATTTTGATCATTCTTGAATTTTACTTCACTATGGTTATTTATGAAGTATTTTTGAACTTGGACTGTTTAAAGTACGAATCCTTATTATTTGTTCTTTTGTTTCACTGGATTCGTTTTCTTTAAAATATTTTTCATCATCCTCGATCCTAAATGATGATATTCTTGAATATCTTTGGCTTTTGTAGTCACGAAAAGATTAATGATTTTTTTGTTAAATATCTTTGGCTCGTAGTGAAAAGATGTACAGGTGTTGAGATGAACATGACCAACTGATGAATATCTTTGACCTGTAGTGCAAAGATGAATATTTGATTCAAGATGTTGATGAAAAACTTTTAAATTCATAGAAGAAAATAGATTTCATTCTCTACGTAACTCTTCTAATGAATTATTATTTTCGCTGCGAATATTGATTTAAAACTTGTTGTTAATTGTATTCTATCAGATTTTTTCCCTGTTGAGGACTAACGATAATTTGTTCTATGTTATCTTAGTCATAATATTCTTTATTGGGCTAGTTGAGCTCACCCTTTTCCTTTTTGTTCCATTTTTCTTCTCAGGAGGCGAGAATGTAGCGAGTACTAGCCGGGGTATGGAATGAAGGTTCTAGAATGTCGTTTTAGTCGTCCTCACTATTTTGCAAAATAGTGTATCAATAATTGTAATAAGGACTTATTTGAGTGTTGATATTGTCTAGAAGACAATATTTGTTTTTAAACTCACAATTTATGTGTTGTCGTATTTTGCACGATAATTGTATTAATAAAGTTGTAGTTATTTTTGTACCATGTATTTGGCGACTCAGAATGGGTGTTGTATACCTATTTTGGGGGCGTCGCATCAACAACTGCAGCAGAAACAACAATTCATTAGAAGAATTAAGTAGAGAATGAAATCAACTATCATCTATGAATTTAAAAGTCTATCATCAATATTTTATTTATGTAACGTCAATCAATTTACATCTTGAATCAAATATTCATCTTTGCACTCTGAGCCAAAAGATATTCATCGATTAATCATGTTTAAGTCTCAATACACTTCATTTTTTGCACTACGGGCCAAAGATGTTCATCAGAAAATCATTCATCTTTGCACAACAAGCTAAAGATATTCAGTTATATCATCATTTAGGACTGAGGGTGATGAAAAATATTTTAAAGAAAACGAATTCAGTGAGACAAAAGAACAAATATAAGGAATTCGTACTTTAGACAATCCAAGTTTTAAAATACTCCATAATAAATTATTGTGGAACAGAATTCAAAAATGAAGATCAAAACATAGATCCAATCAAAGATAGGAACCATAACAGACAATCTTGGACACAGAAAATAAAATTTAATTTTTCTGTGAATAGTGTCGTATACGTGAATAGTGTCGTATACGTGAATAGTAACTCCGACACTAAAAGGTAGAAATTTTATAAGAAAAATCATCATATTTCGTGAATAGTAATCGTGAATAGTAACTCATGAATAGTAACCCCGACATGAAAAGGTAAAAATTTCATAATAAAATTCATACCAATATTTCAGTATAATGATATTGAAAGAAATAATATCATTTACGAAGAAAATAACATCCCTTACCTCAAAAGAATAGTACTTCTAGCTGGAATATCAGATATAACGCTAAAGGAAACTTGCACCGTATAGCAACACTCAAAGTATCAAAATATTCAAAAAAAATACGCTCGATAATATAGAGAGAGAAAACTTCAGTTTCTGATGTGGTTTCCAATTTTAACCTAAGCACCCTATTTATAGGAAAATGCTTAGAACACCAAAACAGAAAATTTAATAAAATAATATTATTAATAACAAAATTCATACGCCTACTTTGAATTCAGATTACAGCATTTCTCACATTTAAAGTATAATTATGTGCAAATTTTACAAAATAAGCAAGTGGTTATAAAATATTCATTTTGTCGGGGAATATTCGTTTGGTCGTGGAATATTCTTTTTGTCGGGAATATCCGTGCATTTGACCTTGATCGCATTAATTGGGTCCCATAACGGAATAAGCTGTCGAATGAAGAAAATGACAAAGTTTGAGTTTTATAAATAACGGCGTAATTGTTACCGTTAACACTGTTGTATTATCTGGTGGTTAAAATACTGATAATACCCGTATTTGCACAAATGGCACCAGACGGTATTAGATTATTGAATTATTGATTAAATGCGTAAAGGGCACTACTCAATAATTATTACGATGAGTCTTGTTCAATATTTTATGTTATTGATTCAATAATTGTTGCATTGTTAGTTTATATTATTATTATTTCAATAATTGTCACTGCACAGTATTTCCCATTGTCAGATCAATAATTCATATTATTTGAATAATATTATTAGATAGCATTATTGGCAATATCTAGAAAGTTCTGTCAAGGAGAGGTTTGGTCACTTAATTGCGCGCCAGTAAGGAGAAATCCTTATTGGAAAGCCCCCTCTTTCCTGGGAACGGTCTGGTTGTCATAATTGTGATTCTGTAATATTATTTGTGAATAATTAATTATTGATTTATATGATAATGAAATATTTATTTCTTATAAATGATGTATTTATTTATTTTATGTGGTTATTAATGAAGGAATTAATGCTGAGGTGTTTTATCAGTATTTTGTCGGAATGGAAGTATTAAAAATCACCCGTTTGTGGATTTCAGATATTTTTTATTTGGAATTTGGAAAAACTCAAAGCTACAAAGTTGTAGAGAATTTGATTTCAGGCAGAATGGACATAAAATTCGTATTTTTCTGATAAACAGACTATTTTCTATGAATTATTGAAGATTCAAAAAATAAAATAATTTTTATTAAATTATGGGTGGGACCCACTCTTGTTTGAAATATGTGGGCTGCTGATTTTGTTCAAAGATGGCTGATATTAAATGTCTAACCTAGCATGCGTTGAATGAAAAGAAAGAAATAATAATATTCTATTATTTTAGTCTCCTACGGCATTCTAGCATTTTCCTATAAATAGACGCTTAGGTTAGAATTGAAAATCACACCAGAAACAAGTTTTCTTTCTCTCTAGATTATCGAGCGTATTTTTTGTGAGTATTTTGATACTTTAAGAGTTGCTGTTCGGTACAAGTTTCCTTCGACTTTCTATCCGATATTCCAATCAGAAGTACCGTTATTTTGAGGTAAGGGATGTTATTTTCTTCTTAAATGATATTATTTTCTTCAATATCATTATGCCGAAATATTGGTGAAATTTTTAATCAAATTTGGAACTTTTTGTGTCGGGGTTACTATTCACGTATACGACATTATTAACGTATACGGCACTATTCACGAATACGACACTATTCACCGAAAAATAATAATTTTCCTTTTTATCCAAGATGTCTATTTTGGCTACTATCTTTGATTGTATCCATGTTTTGATCGTTATTTTTGAATTCTGCTTCACAATTGATTATTATGAAGTATTATTGATCTTGGATAAACTGTTATACGAATTCCTAATATTTATCCACGCGTATTATTGTATTTTAACCAACGGATATTCCAACAGTATTAACGATAACCATTACGCCGTTATTTATAAAAACTCAAACTTGTCATTTTCTTCATCCAATCGCTTTCCGTTATGGGGCCCACCGAATATTCCGTCGTACGAATATTTCCCGACAGCAAGAATATTTCACGATCAACCGAATATTCCCCGACAACAATGAATATTTTATAACCACTTGCTTATTTAAAATATTTGCGCATTTTTACCCATAACTAACCACATTAATCAAATCAACCCCTTACTATTTCAAAATAGTAATTAGAGAAATTAAATTTTTATTTATAAAAAGTTGGGGTCTTACAATTATTATTATTGTTATTGTCATTATTGTTGTTATTATTATTACTATTATTATTACTAATATCATAATTATTACTATTATTATTATTATTATTATTGCTATAATTATTATTATAATTATATTATTAATATTAATATTATAATTATAATTATTATTATTACTATTACTATTACTATTACTATTACTATTACTATTACTATTTACTATTATTATAATTATTATTATAATTTCTATTATTATTATTATTACTATTACTATTATTATTATTATTATTATTATTATTATCATCATTATTATTATTATTATTATAGTTAATATTATTACTATTATAATTATTATTACTATTATTATTATTATTATTATAATAGTACTTATAATAATAATAATTAGTATAATAATAATAATAATAATTAGTATTATTATTGTTATTATAATTATAATTATTATTGTTATTATTATTTATATTATTATAATAATTATTGTAATAATAATTATTATTATAATTATTTTAATAATTATTACTATTACTATCATTATTATTAGTAGTATTATTATTACTATTAATAATAATTATTATTATTATAATTATTGTAATAATAATTATTATTATTATTTTAATAATTTTATTATTATTATTATTATAGTAGTAATTATTATAATTATTATAATAATTATTATTATTACTATTATAATTATAATTATTGTTATTTTATTATTACTATTATTATAATAATTATTATTATTATTCTCATTATTTTTATTGTAATACCCAAAAAATATTAAATAATAAAATTATTTAATTTTAAAACATATTAATTGGTCTTGTTTTTATTTGGGTCAAATTGTATTTAATTTATGTGGGCTAATGAGTATTAATAAGTGATGGATAAATTAAATTAGTAAAATTGGGCTTTAAATTAAGTGGGTCAAATTTATAATTGTGTAATTTTAAAATTCTATTAAAATTTCCAGAGTTAATAAATATATTAATTAATAAAATCTGTTTTTAAGTGAATAAATAAGTAAAACCTAATTTTACACATAATAAGTCTGACACGAAGAAGGAAAAGAGCGGAACAGCGTTTGGCGGCGCAGGAGAACAAATTATTTTTGGTTGTCAATTCTTTTCGGTGAGTGATCGTAATTTTCTTAATTATAGTCTTTAATTGTAATCATACGGTAGTGTACATATAGTGATATGATGACAAGGGAAATCACATTCATATTGTCCAGGTGAATAATAAAGTGTAGCCTCATAACTTTGTCTTTTGATTCCTCCCTTTACCTGTTCTCTTGTTCTGCATAAAAATTGTTAGAATCAATTGATTGCAAATCTTAAATTTATTCAACTAAAGCAGGCAGGATCATATGCTTCGTGTGTTATACAGAAGGTTAAGCATATATATTTTACCTAATCTACATATATGAAATTTGTTTTTGGAATGAATCATATAAACTGTAAATTCATGTTTACAATATTATATAATTTATTATTGAATAATAAAGTCAGCATGTTTTTATATGAATTATAACTATAATAATGGGTTGTATGTTTACAATATTATTTGTACTCTTTGAATTATGTTATCTTGTTTAGTATTTATTTTTGATAATTGTAGAGCGGTAGATGTTGGTACCTTCTTTTTGAAACCTTGTGACTATAATTTGATTTGGTTCAATATGTATATATAGAACCCTTTTGTTGGTATTATGTCGCTTGTGTTGTGACATGATATTTTTGTTAGAATATACTGTATGGTATACCTGAGCTATAACCACCTGTGGGGCTACCACAGACATGTCCTCTTGGCAACGAGGCATGACACCTTCTGTAGCGGTGTGATCATTCCACGGCTTCTTCGTTTTGTGCTTCGATGGGAGTTGTTAATTTGGTATTTTGTTGTGGGAGGCGTATGGGTCGGTCCTAGTTTTCTGTTCTGTTCTGTTCTGCGGATCGGTGATGTTTGTGCCAAACACACCTTTTGATTTTATATGCATTGGATTCGCGGTCTAATGTGTGTGACTTGCCTGTGTGGCATTATTTGATTTGCATGTGTGACATTATTTGACTTGCCTATGTGGCAAGGTATATTCTGTTTTGTTTTGAGCTCGATATGAAATAACACCCAGCCATTTGATTCATCCTATTATTTCGTTGTGTTAGTTTTGTTCGTTTCAGTTCAATTCATTAAATTGAGTTAGTTATTTCGGTTCATTATTTGTATTTTATATCCGTACTGGGCATTTGTGTGATGCCCCCAAAATAGTTATACAGCACCTATTCTGAGTCGCCAAATACATGGTACAGAATATAAATACAATCTTAAATATATAACATAAGCTGTGAGTTTTAATATAAATATTGTCTTCTAGACAGTATTCAAACTCAAAATAAGTCCTCAATACATTTGTTATCACACTATTTCATAGAATAGTGAGAACTACTAATGCTATCATTTGGACCGTCACTCCGTTCCCCGACTAGTCCCTGCTACGTTCTCATTTTCTGAAGAGAACAATGAAAGCAAAAGGGTGAGCTCAACTAGCCAGTAAGAAATATTATGGGTAAGATAATGCAGAATAAATTATCGTTAGCCTTCAACAGTGTTAAACTGATACAATATAACAAACATCAAGTTTAACTGTAGCGGAATAAGCAATCCATTAGAAGAGTCAAGTAAAGAACAAAATCTACTATCTTCTATGATTTAAAAGGTTTTTCATCACTTTTATCGCTGAGACTCAGCTTATTAAATAAACCACGTTATCCTCAAGACTACGACGAGGTTATTCCAACGAAATTCACGAGGCGTGCGATAGGCCGCACAGACGGGTTATTCCAACGAATAATAAATAATGGAACTAGGTAAATGCGTAATCGCGCAAACGGGATATTCCAATGAATAATAAAGAATGGAATAACGTAAGAATTTCACTATGTATGCGGTGCTTGGCAGTAGGCGTTTTTCTAACGGAATAATAAATAGTAGAACCGGTGTAAATGCGTAATACGCACAGATAGGATATTCCAACAGAATAATAAAGAATGTAATAACAGAAGAATTTCACCATGTATGCGGTACTTCGCATAGACAGGTTATTCCAACATAATAATAAGGAATGGAATAACAGTAGCTCTCTTCATGAAAATGAAAGAAATAATACCCCTTACCTTAGAATAAAGCTAAATACTGGAATAGAGAGGTAGCAGACTTCTCTTCTTCTTTCTCTCTATAATTTCTCTTTATAATAATTGCTCTATAACTTTAGTGAATTGGTGAAAAATGAAGGAAGAATGAGCTTCTATTTATAGAAAAATATAGTTTCGATAATTGACGCTTTTGGGGCTCGAAAATTATAGTCTGATAATACTCCAACTTTTCTTTCATTTTTAATTTAGTCCTGCAAGTATTATCAAACTTGCACCACCTCCCTAATAGTAAATAATGTGAATCAATAGTTCGATCATGTGATTCATAGTTATAATCATGTGACAATCTGAATAACGATATAGTACCTCCATCATACCTCGATCTTTAACTTAGTCATGCAAGTATTATCAATCTTGCACTGACTCCCTAATAGTACATGAATGTGAATCAATAGTACACAAATGTGAACAAATAGTTATAATCATGTGAATTAATTCATCGTTTATCCGATTAATTACCCGATAACTTCCAGACATCAATTATTATCGAAATAAATGTCAATTTTCACTAACACTAATAATTCCAACACATGGAACTATCAATTTCATCTTTAATCAACACGAACTTATTCATCATTAATATTATAACTCACAATATTTAACAACCGTGTCGTTCGAGGAAAGAGGGCCTTTTCGATAAGGATTTCTCCCTATTGGTAGCGCATGATTAGATGACCAAACCTCTCATCGATGTGACTTCTAGACATTGTAAATATTGCAATTTAATAATATGAATAACTTTGTCGTCTCAATTATTGATTTAATAATATATCATATTATGCGAGATGATCTTGTGGCAATAATCGAATCAATAACATGAGAAATATGATGCGGCCAATTCTCGTAGCAATAATTGAGTATAAGCGAGTAACTTCTCACGTAAGCATCGATAACCAATACCGTGTGCTACTATGCAACTCGGCGTATTCTTCGTACTTTTACTACCAAGGCGATTCAACAGGTTTTAACGGTAACACTTCCACCGTTATTTTTATAAAAAGATAATTCTATCGTTTTCTTACTACGACAATACTTCCGTTGTGGGGTCCACCAATGATTGTGCCGTCGTACGGATATTCCCTGACAAAAATAATATTCCCCAGTGTATCAGAATTTAGAGACTTGTATGCTAAATAACAAGTTAAATATTAGTAACAAAACTAGCTCAATATTAAAGGTAAGATTTAGGAGCTTGCACGATATAACTAGGGTTAAGAAACTTGCACAGAGAAAGTTTAGGGTTAGAAAAACTTGCCTTACGTGTAAGCTAAACCGTAACAGTTTAATTCACAATTACCTAAGCAAATGTCATTATGACACAATTAGTCACTACTGATACTCTATATATAAATAAATTTCTATTTCATGTATGGCTTGATTTTTAATCACATAATCAAGTTACATAAATAAAATAATAATAAAACTCGTTAAGTATTAATAATATTCTCATTCTTAGCACAATAATACCACAATAACAAAAATTACATTTTTAACGATTATTAGTATTGCATTATATAAACAATTACTGAGACTACGTGTGAGAAAAATCATTTACGGCCATTACTAACTTTGCTTATATAGTTTATGGCTACGATTTACCTTGTGGGCTGACCTTCTTGGTATTATTCACGGCGTTCTTGTTGCGAATCACGAGCCATGGTACGTATTTGCGGCGTGAAAGTTGAAATTTGCGACATTAATTTGATTTTGGCGTCGAGGCACCGAATTATAGAACCGAGCACGAAGAATAGAACAAAGGTAATTTTGACTGTTTAGCACCTAAATTAACACGTATAACTTACGTAAATTACACATAACCTTTACCCTTCATACATATACTAATTCTAAATAACTAAACAACAATTTTAGAAATATTAAATCCTTGAATGCCATGCTTTAAACCAAAAGCTCCATTTTTTAGACAAAACTAACATTGTAATCCCTATTATACACCAAATTGATTCATTTGAACTACGTTCTCTTTATTTTTTACCAAATTAACATATTCAATGTTCAATTTCACAATTAGCTCACAATAAAATACTAATTTTGGTACTCCTACAATCCATGTTCATACTGCATATTCACCAAAAACTATTTTCTTTCTTTTTGAGCGTAATTTAATATACAATTCCTTGTCTAAATCTGAACTATACCATCATAATTATATCAATCACCATAAATGGGGTTATATAATAACAATTATAGAAAAATTGACTCCACAGAACATGGAAATTTTATGCAGTAAACATATATATATATATATATATATATATATATATACACACATATATAATATCAAGGTTTTGGGAAAATACCTTTTCTTACCTTGAACAATCCTTGTTAACAATTGAAATCTCTCAACTCTCTCAATTTCCCTGTATTTTCTTCCTTTCTTTCTTCTTGAAGCTTAGCAACTAATCTTATCGCGTAAAAAAAAACTGATAGCAAAAGCCATTTAACGATGTCGTACACTAAAAAGCGATAGGCCATAATAAAGCGTACTTAATATAATAGTTACAAGAATATAAGCGTATATGTTATAAATATATTTTATTTATTATTTGATTTATTTGATTTATATTATTTAAAAATTCAAAATTCAAAATCTAAAAGCCATAAGGCTCTTGTTTGACAAAACTCTTTAAAATTAAAGACTTAATATCTTTAAGTCTTGTTTGGCAAAACTAAATTAAACTCCTTTAATTTATTTTAATAACCTATTTATAGCATAGTTATTTGTCACACTTTTATTACCAAATTAAATTAAAAATATTATAATAATCCATTTAATCCTATAAACCCTCAAATTTAATTATTAAATTAAATTAGAATATTATCTCATAATAATTAATTTCCTTCACTCATTAATGATTTATTTAACAAATAATTAACCAAATCAACTCAAATCAAATTAAACAAATATCTATTCAACAATAAACACATCATTTGAATATTTATATAATTCATAAATATTTAAAATTATAATTTAAAATTTCGGATTGTTACATCCTTCCCTCCTTACAAGGATTACATCCCTAGAATCACAACTCAAATAAATTATTAGTCACATTCTTCCCTTTTCTTACAAAGATTACATCCCCGAGAATCGAAGACATGCAATTAAAAAAAATAACTTCGGGGTAATTCTTCATTATTTTTGAACGAGTTCCCGTAGCCTCTTGACCTTGTGGTTCCTCCATATTACCTTCACGGAAGGTATCATTTTATTCTAAGCACTTGTTATTTCACATCGACTATACGGATAGGAACCTCTTCATAAGACAAGTCTTTATCGAATCGCAATGGTTCTTACTCGATCACGTGTTTGTAATCGGGTTTATCTGGTCGTAACTGCAAAAACATGAAAAACATTATGAGCGTGTTCCAATTACGGAGGTAGAGCTAGCTCATAAGCTACTTCTCTACTCTTCTTGCAACACTTCAAAGGGTCCAATAAACCTCGGACTTAGCTTCCCTTTTTACCAAAAGCGAATTTTCCCTTTTGAAGGAGAAACTTTTAAGAACACGAAATTTCCTACGTTGAATTCACGATCTTGCAAATTGTTGATCAACATACTTCTTCTCTCTCTCTTCTGGCTACTACCAATCTTGTCTGATGAGTTTAACAACCTCAGCAGTTTGTTGTACAAGTTCCGGTCCTAACAGTTGGCGTTCACCGAATTCATCCCAGCACAGTGGAGTTATGCACTTCCTATCGTATAATAAGGCGGCATGCCGTTGCTTGCGTGGTAACTGTTGTTGTAGGAAAACTCCACCAATGGTAAATGTTCATCCAAGCTTCCTTTGAAATCCATGATGCAAGCTCTAAGCATATCTTCCAACGTCTGGATTGTTCATTCGCTTTGGCCATCTATTTGTGGATGGTATGCCGTACTCATCTCAACTGTGTTCCCATGCATTCTTGTAGTCTCTTCTAGAAGTTTGATGTGAATCGCAAATCTCTATCTCGATCTGATTGACACTAGAACTCCATTCTCTCAAATGATTTCTTTAACGTCTGACTTTCTTGCTAATCGATCAAGATTGAATCTAATCTTTCTTGGCAAAAAGTTTGTTGATTTTGTCGATCATCCCACTATCACCCAAATCGCGTATCGTATCCTCTCGAGTATTTGGAAGACCCACAAAAATCCATTGTGATGTGTTCCCACTTCCATTCCGGTATTTCAACGGTTGAAATGTCTGCTTGGCCTTTGATGCTCGGCCTTGACTCTTTGACATGTCAAGCATCTCGAAACACATTCCGCGATATCTCTTTTCATGTTTGGCCACCAAAAGTGTAGTCGTAAATCTTGATACATCTTTGTACTTCCCGGGTGAATCGAATATCTAGAGTTATGAGCTCACGGTCGAGATGTCGTTCTTTAATATCTCTGCTTCTTTGGAACCCAGATTCTTCCCTCGAATCTTAGTAGCCCTTTAGTATCAATCTTGTATTTCCCTTCACTACCCTCAACCACTTTCTCTTTGATTTTTCTACATTCTTCATCTTGTAGTTGAGCATTCTTTATCTTGTCCACCAAAGTTGGACTAGCTTCTATTTGGAATAGTCGTTCATCCAGTTCTTTTGGAAATGTTATTTCGACTCTAGCTTTGTCATTACTTAAATAAGCTCCTCCACGAGTGGTTATCGGCATCAATTTTTCTCGACCTTTCTCGCTTAAAGCATCTGCAGACCACATTCGTTTTGCTGGATGATAAAAGATCTCACAATCATAATCTTTTATCAATTCCATCCATCTTCTTTGACGCGTGTTCGAGGTCATTACGGTGAAAAATATACTTGAGGACTCTTATAGTGCATGTAGAACTCACATTTTTCTCCATAGAGATAGTTTCTCCATAAAGATAGTGTCTCCATATCTTGAAGAAAATACCATCGCACCCGACTCTAAATCATGAGTCGGATATCCTTTCTCATAGTCCTTGATTATCTTGATGCATATCTGATAACTTTGCCGATTACTGCGTAAGGACATAACCCGATCCTTTATGTGAGGCATCACTTGTACACCACAAAGTTTCTGTATTATGCAGTAATGACAACACATGTACCACACTTAACTTCTTTTAAATTCTTGAAAACTCTCTTCACACTTCTCATTCAAACAAATTTTACAAACTTTCCTTGTCAAATTTGTTAGCAGATGTATCTTGGAAAAGTCCTGAATAAACCGTCTATAATAGTCGGCGAGGTCCCAAGAAACTCCTCACCTCAAGAAGGTGTTCTTGGTTGTTCCCGATTGATTACTGGCTTTAACTTTTGATGGATCTCTCTGAAATCCCATCTTTGTCGATCACATGCCCGAAATTGTACGTTACTGCCGAATTCACACTTAGAAATTTCACGCGCAACTTTTCCTTTCTTAGTGTTTCCAACGTCAAACGTAAATGTTCCACATGTTCTTCTTGAGATTTGGAGTACATTAGGATGTCATCAATGAATACCACCACAAACTTGTCTAAAAATAGTTTAAACACCACATTCATCAAATCCATGAATGTTGCGGGGAGCATTGGTCAATCCGAAAGACATCGCGAAACTTCGTAATGTCCATCAAGGAGTTACGAATGCCGTCTTTGGTACATCCTCCTTTCTTACTTTCAATTGGTGATACCCACTTCTCAAATCTATTTTGAGAAATATCTAGCACCATCAATTGATCAAACAAGTCATCTATTCTTGGCAATGGATATTTATTCTTAATAGTGACTTTGTTTAACTCTCTATAATCAATGCTGAGACGCGTTGACCCATCCTTCTTCTTCACGAATAACACCGGTGCTCCCCACGGTGACACACTTCGGTTTGAATGTACTTTTTTGTCTAATGACTCTCTGAATTGTACCATCGGTTCCTTCATTTCTAGCGAGCCATCACATGCAGGGCCTTCGATATTGGGCGGTTCACGGTGCCAAATCGATAATTGAACTCGATCTCTCGTCGGTGAAGTCACGGTATATCCTCCTAAAACACATCTACAAATTCCCAACCAACGATATATCTTCCGGTTTCATCCCCTTCCACTAAGTATCTACTATATAAGATAAATAACCCACACCTTGACTCAACAACTTCTTGCTTTACATAATCGTCCAGACATCTCACATGTATGCAGGCGATCTGCTACTGAAAAAACTACTTTTGGCGGATTCATAAGGTTTACACACTTCTTTTGGCAATCAATTATCGCTCCATAATTGAACAACCAGTCCATTCCCAAAATAACATCAAACTCTCCACGTTTTATCGAAATTAAATCTACCATCATGACATTCCCCTTAATGTTTACCCTATAATTCTTGTATACGATCCTATCAGGAATCACTTCCCTATTCGCAATTTCTATGTTTAAAGGGAAATTCAATTCTTCACTAATTAATCCTAACCTCTTAGCAAATTCATCGAGATATAAATGAAGCAAGTAGCACCGAATCAAATAATATATAAACATCAATATCATTGATTAATATAATACACGACCTGACATCTTTTGATTGCCTTTGCATCCTGCTTGCGGTCGTGTTGAAGGTTACGGGCGTGGATTACAGTTGATGACGTTGGTCCGAATGATGGTCGATGTGCCTCAACTGCTACCTCCTTGTTTCCGTTGTCTCTTGACTTTCTTCTTAGGGCACTCACGATCAAAATGATCCTTTAACCCGCATGTGTAGCAAACATTCTTCTTGGGTTGGCTATGATTTGGGGGCAATGTGACCCTCAGCCCGCAGATTAAGCATACACGGTTCCTCCTTAAGCACACACCCGTGAAATTTCCGCATGTAGCACATGCTTTGAACTTCTTCTTCTGCTTTGGTTACCCACTGGTTTCAAAAACCAATTTCCATTCTATTTTCTCTTGAGTTATTGTTACCATTTCCTCCACTCCCACTACCATTCTTACCTTCACCTTCATTCTTCTTTTCTTTCTTTGTTCTTGATTGTACTTTGTCGTAGCCTCGCCTCCACCCTCGGTGAGAATTGCCTTCTCAAGCACTCTGCGAATGTCTTCATTTGGAACAGGAGACCTACTACTATCTGACCAAGGTTTTAGTCACTTTTCAAATCTCCGCTTTTTAGCTCATCATCATTGACTAGATATGGCGCCAAACCTCATGAAATTCGTTAAATTTTGCGGCATACTCCAATCTGCTCATTGATCCTTGCTTGATTCGAAATTGCACTCCTCCATCGATTCTTGAACTCTCTACGGGAAATGGGTCTCGAAGAATATCTCATTAAACCTATCCCATGTCATCACCCTTGTCCTCCTCGAGTTTTATTGGCTTGCCACCAATAAATAGCCTCTACTTTTCAACATGAATGTTGCAAAAGCGATCTTGATTCTCACCTACTCTAGCTTCACATCAAACACTTTCTCTATCTCCATAATCCAGTCTACGTACCTCAATTCGGATTCATGGACCCACGAGAATTCAGGTGGTCAACCGCGCTTGAAGTCCTTAAATGTCACAACTTGATTCTACGGTTGATTACATAATGCACCCGCCATAACGTCACTTAGCTATTTGAATGAGTTAGCTTGGCGTTGTTATTGTTGGTAGATCCCTCGAGGGTTCTTTGTCGGTGACGTCTTCTTGGAAGCATTTTACATTAAAATACACCCATTAGATTGTTAGTCGATTCCTTTAAGTATTTACTACTTAATTTGCCCACCATAAAATATTATCACGTAACACGTAACACTTTGAATAAAATAATAACTTTTATTCATTTATAATCTTTTAGAAAACATAAGAATAATAGCATCACTGCCATTTACATTACTTCCCTGAACTACTAAAGTTCCAGGATAACATCATCATCATATCCCATAGGTTACATAACACTTGGGATTTACATATAATTTATCATATCATTAATCACATATCAAGTACATTTATGATGACCTACTAAAATACTACATAGCCTTACGACGATCTTCTTCCATAATACGGAACATTGTTCGGCGATCTAATATGTATGATGGCGTCTCGGGCGAATATGATAACCCATGACCCGATCTTAAGCTCGATTGTTCACAATGTTGAAAACTTATCCATCTCTTCCATCTTGATCTTCCTCACTTGTACCTCTCTTTACGCTACTTGCTCATTTAGAAGCTTCTTCGTGCAGCGTCTTGACTCTTTCTCTCTTATTAGATTCTTCCTTGACTTGTTCTTGATTCTACGATCTCTCTATCGATTGCTCATTTCCTCCTTGATGTGGACCCGCTTCCCTTCGACATTACTCGGATGTTCCTCTAGATCCTGGATCTCGTCATCCTTTTAACGCCATTGAAGTTACATTGTTCATTCTTCTCTCTCGAATCCTCGGCGCTATCCTAAAGTTCCACATTATGGTCATATACTTTTGTCATACATCTGAGCGCGTGATCGAGTTTAGTGGAATCTCTTCCTCCTCATCCTCATTCGATTGTGGTAGCTCCATGGGATCCTCCTCGTCCGTCTCACCTCATCATCCTCATCGAGGTAAACCCTCTTGCTTTCAACCATTTGTAACCAACGGAAATGTTTCCCGTGGCGTTAGTTGTTCCCACTGAAATCACTGAATGTCTGAGGCTCCTCCTCTCCATCCCGTTGGATTATCCTACATTAGCCATCCACAACAAAATTTTAAGTTTTAATTACTAATCATTACTACTCGACACTTTCTCACTAGCACATAGGTTGCAATCACATAAACACGTAAGTGTTTTATTACTTCTTCCTTAAAACTAGATAAGAGTTTATCACAACTAACTTTTCAAAGGTTACTCTAAGGCTTTCCCCATCTAAGGTTCATAACCTAAAGCTTTGATACCAACTTATGACACCCCCAATCCGGTGGTTCATTTCCACAGATTTGGTGCTCACTGATAAAACATTCATATCTAACTACCCAAAACATAATAAAGTTTAATAATTAACTTCCCCATTAAAGGGTTACATCAATAAGTTCAACAAAATCTCACAGGTTGTCTAACCTTTAATTACAAACATCATGTGGAAAAATTAAATAAATACATCACAAGATTTAAAATAAAGTCCAATGACATAAAAGCTAACAGGTTTACAAGTCTTGATTATCTTCCTTTCCTTTCTTTGGTTGTAGGTTCATCGACCTTCTCAACTTTAGCTATAATATTTATATAAGCAAGAGTGAGCAAACAATGCTCACTTGAAATGACAATGAATAAACATCATATCAAGCTTGTCGAATGAATAGGCTCGATAAAAATGAATAAGGTATTTCATCGATAATAATCAAGAAGCGAGAATGTGAAATATATCACTTTGAGGTCAAAAGACCACGAACTATGTCCATAGTTATAAGTATTCTTTCAACTTAAACTTTACTTGATCATAAGACTATAGAGACTCCTCGTGCTTGGGGATCGACCCTTACGTCTGATGTATTGTGCACAAACATTTCAACGCTTTATCGTAAAGTATCCCTATAATAGGTTGTTCATCTCGATATTTTGAATACAAGTCCGCACCAAAGTAAGTTTGGTTTGGATAAGTTTCAAGGTAATTTAGAGTTTAACGAAAATCAACTAAGGATTAGGTAAATAAAATGTAGTAACAATGCGGTATGTAATAACAATGCGGTATGTAATAAGTCGTAAATGAATCGACATTACGTGAGTCATGCTTTAGGAATGATCTAAAAAGCGTAAGCATTGAATAACATAACATACCTTGCTTGAAACGATATTAAGCTAAGGTTAAAATCTTATTTAGAATTGAGTATTGAGCATGCATAACAAATAGTAAATTGAACGATAAACTTGTTCAACGTTAGTGTATCGAAATTTAGAGACTTGCGTGATAAATAACATGTTAAATATTAAAACACAGTAGGCTCGATATTAAAAGGTAAGATTTAGGAGCTTGCGATATAACTAGGATTAAAAACTTGCACGAGAAAGTTTAGGGTTAGAAAAACTTGCCTTATGTGTTAGCTAAAAGCTGTAATAGTTTGATTCACAATACCTAAGCACGTGTCATTATGACCAATTAGTCACTACTAATACTACTATATACAAATAAATTTCAATTTCATGTATGGCGATTTTAATCATATAATGAAGTTACATAAATAAAATAATAATAAAACTCGTTAAGTAGTAATAATATGCTCATTCTTAGCACAATAATACCACATTAACAAAAAATTACATTTTTAACGATTAAATAGTATTGCATTATATCAACAATTATAGACCTTGTGTGAGAGAAAAATCATTTACGGCAATTACGCTTTAACCGTATTTGCGACACCATAGTTTGCCTTTGTGGAATGACTCTGCGGCGTGAATCACGAGCCGTGGAATTTGGTCTTTGTTGACCACGAAGGTTGGGGCTGCGGCACTAATTTTGGTATTTGGCGCGAATTCTGAACCAGAAACACGAAGAAACGAACAAAGGTAATTTTTGTTGTTTAGCACCCTTAATTAACGCTTAGCATTATAACTTAATTACGTAAATTGCACATAACCTTTACCCATCATACATATACTAATTTAAAACAACTAAACAACAATTTTAGAAAGATTAAATCCTTGAATGTCATGCTTTAAACAAAAAACTCCAGTTTTTAGATAAAACTAACACTGTAATCCCTATTATACACCAAATTGATTCATTTAAACTACGTTCTCTTTATTTTTTTTACCAAATTAACATATTCAATGTTCAATTTCACAATTAGCTCACAATTAAATACTAATTTTGGTACTCCTACAATCCATGTTCATACACATATTCACTATAAAACTATCTTCTTTCTTTTTGAATGTAATTTAACATCTGATTCCTTATCTAAATCTGACTCTAACATCATAATTAAATCTGATCACCATAAGCAGGTTATATAACAACAATTCTGGAAAAATTGACTCCCACGAACATGGTAATTTTATCGATAAACATATATATATATATCATATATAAGGTTTTAGGAAAATACCTTTTCTTGCCTTGAAACAATCCTTGTTAACAACTAAAATCTCTCAACTCTCTCGACATCCCTACGTATTTTCTTCCTTCTTTCTTCTTAGGCTTTATGACTAATCTTATGCGTAAAATAAAAAGCGTAGCGAAGCGATTAACGGCATCGTACACTAAAAGCGATATGCCGTAATAAGCGTACTTAATATAATAGTTATAAGAATATAAGCGTATATGTTATAAATATATTTTATTTATTATTTGATTTATTTTATTTATAGACACTCAAAATTTTATGCACACTATTCACGACATTGCGGAGGCGATTAAATCTTCGAGAGATAACCCAGAAGACATCTCATATACACTTGAGATACCACCAAAAGTTCGGTCTCGACCGGAACACACACAGATAGCGATTCCAACCTCGGAAGAACCCCAAGTTTATCCATGGAGATAACCCCGAGGAATCTTGGTTGTAGTTCGTGCGATAACTCTGAAATGCTTATTTCAAATGCATGCAATCGACTTCAACCTTAGAAATCCCGTAGAGGCACTTATTCGAACCGGAGATAACACTTGGGAAGGCAGAACACTAAAGATGACCTTGAGGAATTCAAACACTTACGGCATTCAATCTCGAGAGATAACCACGAAGCGGCGTCGCTTTATCATCCCAAACCGGAGATAACCCGGTGAGGGGCAAAATCATCGTCTTGCCACCTCAACCCCACATTCGTTGTCTCGACATCTCATACGTACATTTACACACAACAATGTCCCACGAGAGCGAAAGAATTCCAATCCGGTGACTATTATGCGAGGCGACTGCCGGATAGAATTTGAAGATTGAAGACCATGGGCATGATCCCTCTTCGACTTTGTCTGACCTCTAATCCCATGTCGTTCGCGTAACTCTCAACAATGGCGGTCAAAAAAGGTCTTGTACACCTCAATCGGATGCTCGGATTGAAGTTACGTAAGTTCGACGCACATCGCGATGCAGTGCATGTACTTGAGACAGCGGGACCTTGCGGGCAGGGCACCCATTGCCAGCAGTGCATCTGCGATTCACCGTAGATACACTGCGACCACCACTCTATAAATATAGAGCTTGGGGTGGCCATTTAAAAAAAAGAAAAAAGCGAGGAAGCCTGTCGAATTTGCTCTGTACACCCATATGTGAGTGCTTTCTCATTTTAAATACACCATTATCTCACATATAACTATATTTTTTCTGAAGCCGGGGTAGTGTTCATTCATTTAAAGTCGTAGAAGTCTTCTTTGGCGTACTGTAAGCCTTCTTACATTATAAAGCCTTTCTCTTCATCTTTGCACATTATTCTTCACATTGAGAGTCGTGTTGTGTGTGTATGCAGGACTTCGGTCCATGGTTTTCATTTATATACGTATATATATACTTATATATGTATATATTTATATATATGGACTAACATTATCGAGTTATGCCTCGATTGTGCCTGAGACTTATATACGGAGCATTTATTTGCTATATATATATATATATATATATATATTTATCGAACTGGAGGTTTACTCAAGTGGCCTTTTACTACTTATTTACATTCCATCCACTTTGGAGTTTACTTAGTGGCGGTTGATACATTATTGCTTTATTTACATTTTGATCCCCATGGAGGTGCTTACGTGGTGGTTGATCATGTCTCTCTATATATATATTTACTGCTTTTATATATTTATATTTTCGATCCCCCATGGAGTGCTTACGTGGTGGTTGATCGTATGTTTATATATATATATATATATATATATATATATATATATATATATATATATATATACTTTCTTTACTTTTCATATAAATTGCGACATCATGTGAGCCTAGGAATCATGTGATCACAGATTGATCTCACAGAATCTAGATTCGGTTCAGTGATGGACATTTTCATTTCTGGCGACTTGTAAATTATTCACGGCGTTTGAATTTCCTTAGATGGCTTCCATGCCCATGAGGAGTTACACTGTTATATATTATTTTCTCGAAGATGCTTCACATCTCGAAAATAAAATCAATCAATCCGAACATTTAATAATAAAATGAAAGTATGAAAAGGTCTCAATTACTATTGAGCACAGGGTTTGAAAAACCTCTTCTACTGAAAACCTCCTTTATTATACCATGTTTAAAACTAAAATTTTCATATAAATTCAAACCCTTTGTATATAGGTGCGAGCGAGACCTGCCTTTACTTCTTCCGAATAACGACACATTGACCCACACACACACACACACACACACACATTCATATAACGGTTTCTTGAAAAGTGGCGGTCGCTGGTAAATCTCTGAATGTCGGGGTGCACAACACCTTCCTCGCATAATCAAGCCCCGAGACCCCAAATGAATCTAGGTTTCTGCCAGACTGGTTTAGCGATTAATCATCATCAGGTCAATTTGCAAACCTTTTCTCAATTGGGTTGGTGCGACTAGTTAAAAATACCGTTGGCGACTACGTGGTCAAATAGTGAGAACATATACATATGAGACCTTTTCACTTGTTTTTTCAAACAAATCTCACATAACATGAGAGCACCGAAGAACAAAACGAAAAGGGATAAATAAAAATCCAAGCGTCGATATTATTTATATTATTTAAAAATTCAAAATTCAAAAATCCAAAAGCCATAAGGCTCATTTGGAAAAACTCTTTAAAATTAAAGGCATAATATCTTTAAGCCTTGTTTGGCAAAACTAAATTAAACTCCTTTAATTTATTTTAATAACCCATTTATAGCATAGTTATTTGTCACACTTTTATTACCAAATTAAATTAAAAAACATTATAATTATCCATTTAATCCTATCGACCCTCTAATTTAATTATTAAATTAAATCGAATATTATCTCATAATAATTAATTTTCTTCACTCATTAATTATTTATTTAACAAATAATTAACAAAATCAACTCAAATCAAATTAAACAAATATCTATTCAACAATAAACATATCAATTAAATATTTATATAATTGATAAATATTAAAATTATAATTTAAAATTTTGGATTATTACGAGTTAGCATTGGCCTCGTTATTATTGTTGTTAGTAGACCCTTGATAGGTGGTTGTTGGCGTGGTTCTCTTCTTCTAGGAGCATCTTACATTTAAAATATCGCTTATTAGTTCATTACTCAATTTCTTGAATATTTAAAGTTTAACTTAAACATTCTAAGATTAAAAGCAACTACGTAACATTTCGATAAACTTGACATTTTATTCATTCATAGTTTTAAAACATAATAAGGATAGCATATCTGCTATCAACATCAACTTTCTGAACTTAAAAGTTTGAGGATTACATACTCATCTTACCTTTATTTATCTAAACATAAAGGGATTTAATGTATTCATTCAACATTTAATCACATATTATTATCATTATTATTATTATTATTATTATTATTATTATTATTATTATTATTATTATTATTATTATTATTATTATTATTCTATCTTGGCATGTTAAGGCGTGAGAGGCTTCTCTACACTCTTCTTCCATAATCTGATATCTGAGTCCTACGATCCATCGTTATACCGTGGCGAGTCTTAAATTGAGGTGGGTAATAAAAGACTTCGATCCTGGGCATTATCAATCAGCAGAATGAAAGGCATAATCCATTTCATTCATCTTAGCCTTCTTTGTGAGATCTCAAATTTTATGAAATGAAAGTATTCAATTTTTCTATTTTGGTAAATAGTTAAATTGATAAAGTTTAAAGTTAAGGTGATATTTGAAAATTTTACAAAGTAAGCAAGTTGTTATAAAATATTAGTTGTGTATTAGGAAATATTAGTTTAGTTTGGGAATATTCTTTTTGTGGGGGAATATTCATCGATGACACGATCATTAGTGGACCCTAATCAACAACCTTTCCTTTTCCCTTGTTCTAGTAGAGCCTACGATTGTTCACTTAGTGAAAACATTTAAATTAAGCGAGGATGAGCATTTGAGTGCCAATGATAATAAAATTATAAATATTAAGGCAGAAAGGATTAAATGTTTTCTTTGTACTACCCTTCTACAACAAATCAATAGTTGTGAAGTAATCTAAGCAGATAATAATAACATAACAACTCTCTATCAAAATTTTGAAACTACATTGTTATAATTAGGGTTGGGTGATATATTATGAACATTATTTTCAATTTTGAATTGGTTTAAGCAGAAATTCATTTGACGAAATGCGTAACTTCTACGAGCGCATGGGGTGATCGTTCGTTATGCCTGTGATTGATCGATACTACATGCGAGCGATATTATCATTCACTCATCACCTTGGTAGCGTAAAAGTTTTCCCGTATGTTAGGGATGTTAAATACTTTAGTCGAGAATTCGAACCAAAATAATTTGATTGGAT